>OY804598.1:59844477-60209773 GCA_963680895.1 Fragum sueziense | reverse complement strand
GTGGCGGATCAAGGATTTCTGGGGATGTCAGGGTGTCCAAAAACCTCCAAATGGGGGTTTTTTACCCCCAAAATGAATTTTGTACCCCCAGTTTTTGTAAGCAACCCTCTTTGTCTCTACTAGAGGGGTACAAGCATGCTGTAAAAGTATGGTTTGTACCCCCAGATTTGAAAGTTGGTGGAAACCCTGGGATGTGCATTGGCGGATCCAGAGGAGGTTCAAACGAACCCCCCGAAATAGCCAGATTATTTTATTTTCATGCGCAAATTCAGTCACAATTGTGTAACCCTGGTGTAGATTCTAATACTAGATCTAGTCACATTAAAATTCAAAATGTCACATCGTTTTCCCTATCGAGTGCGTCCATGTCCCTTTCAATTTTCCATCCAGAGAAAAAGTGTGAAACATCGTGGGACGAATCTGTTTGATAATATACATGTTTCTTTATCATTAGCTTAAGCCTTTGTCATTACTAAAAACATTTAACTTGAGATACAATCATACATGTTTTTTGTGAGACTGGATATTATACTATTCATCATATAAGTTAATAAATGAGCCCGGTAAGCTGAGAAAAAATGAGAAAAAAATGTGTTTTAAAATTGTCACATTGATTTTTCAAAATGTCACATTGAATTTCCTAACCATGGGGACATCGACCCATTGCAAAAAATTCTTTCCCAATCACTGTACTAGGAAAACGAAACCCCACTATAGACACTATTTATATATATACATGTAGATTTCTAGATCTATTTTCGAACCCCCCCCCCCCCCCCCCCCCTCAGAGAAATCCTTGATCCGCCGTTGTGTGTGTGTGGATTGAATATAAAAGTAGGAGTGTTTGTTTTCCTGTTATCACATAACTTTGACTGAATTTCTGCATTAAAATGAAATAATCAGGCTACAGCGGTGGGTTTGTCTGAAAACACTTGACCCCCACCCCCTCTGGATCCGCCTCTGAATTATCTCGAGTGTATGTAGACTATGCTGAAAACTACAATCTGATGGAAATCCAGTGTTAATTTTGAAGAAATATCTGACAGGCATAGAATAGGGGCAGGGGTTCTTTTTATGGATAGGGGAAGGGGCCCGGGGCCCTTGATTTGGGGAAAAAATTGTCGAATGAGCTGTTAAGGGGGAATGCTCCAGTTTTTCGGAACACTCGGTCATTACTGTAGTAAATTAAATGTTTCGTACAAATATGTTTCGCTACCATATTTTCAACAATATAACACATCATTAGATCTACAATTTACCATTTTCGACAGTGAAAGTTTATTTATTATGCGAAACTGATTTCCTCAAGATGGAAATCGATTATTTAGAGTAAGACAGTCGTAAGTGTGTATGCAGTTACCACTGTTTTGCGTCATTTTATTCATTTGTGGCTGATAAAAAATTCTGTAATTCACTAATAAGTGCGCTGACATATACATTTTCTTTTTGAATTATTACCAGGACATGTTGCTTAATACAATGAGGGAGTTTTATCAAATTCTATTATGTAGAACTTGAAATATTTTTAAAAATATGCAAATTTTGACATAAAACACTCTAGCTTCGTTGATCTAACCGAACACATGAGCATGCTGTTTTATACATTTACGCGTTTATACTATCACTTATTTTGGGTTTTCTGTTCTTATTAAATGTAAGACGTTACTTTAAATCCGTTTTCGGGACTACATGATGAATATAAAGCATTTTATCAGCATTTTAGTGGCCTTGGACAGGTGCAAGAAATTGTGCATTTTTTCGATGTAGGGGTATGTGATACAAATGCCTATAAAATTCAAACAAGATCGCTGACCATCCATTTTTATTTTATTTTTCAATTGGTAATAACATGTAATTTCAACATACAAAATATAAATAAATTCTATTATTGGAAAAAAATTTAGGAAACTGGAGCATTCCCCCTTAAAGGGGAAAAATAATCAGTAGTGTATTTTGCTTGAATATTGAAAATACTTGAAAATAGCTCAATAAACACAGGGAAATGGATTGTAGAGGCAGTTTAAAAGATGTTAATTAAACATCTTTGATTGTAAATATAAATACTCCCATGGGGGAACCTTGCAATGGTTGGAATTTTGGTTTATGAGGGGAAAATTGCAATTTTAGGGGAAAATCCCTAGAGGGGAAGGGGCTGATGATATTCGGCCCCACTTTCTTAGTAAAAAAAACCTTTGAGGGGTCATCTTCAATGACCTTTTCTTCTGAACAATCAAATAAGCACTTACACACACTTTAGCGATTCAAATGAAAAACTACGGTGGATCTAACAGTCATGGCGAAGACCGTCGGACCGGCAGACATGTCTGATGAAATTTTCCTCAGTCAGATAATTTTTTTGCTAATGTCAGTCCCACTGTCTGACCTTGTTTTTTACCTGTAAGCTAGATAATGATAGTTCGGACTGACAAAATTTTATGCGGTCTGACAGGTAACTCATTACTGTCAGACCGAATGTCTGACAAAGATTTGTTGTTCTTCGCCATGTCTGATCTAAATTAATATGACATGTTTATATCATGGAAAATCATATAGGTCTAGAATCTAGATCTATAACAAAAGATTCAAATAATTGGTTAGATTAGAATAAAGCAATATTGGTTTTCCTGAGGTTAGTGAAGATGACCTTCTTTCAATGCATTTCATATTTTGAAGCAATGGAAATGAAGATCTGGTTTTAACCCATTACCAGATGGTCAAATTTTTTTACTCTTTCAAATTGAAAAGTGTTGCAGACGAAAATTTAAAGTTGGTGAAAAAATATCATTCTGTGTAGATCTATTTTGGGTTAGAAAACATTGTGGAAAATGAAGAAATTGCTTGTCACAAGCAATTTCTTCATTTTCCACAATGTTTTTCAAAGCCTTAAATTTATCATGTGGTGTTTCAAAATGCCTCATTGTGGGGTATATAATCTGGTTAAAGGATTAATTCTTTGTTGGAAAAAAAATGAGCAAAGTCTTGTTATTTTGTTTATTCAGTTTGGTTGTTGCTGTGGCCCGGCATCATGCGGTCTCTGCTGCAGTGGGTGCAGACCGATAAGGGAGTCAACGGGAACCAGAATTATGTACACAATATTTCTGGTGTTGGGATTCATCACGGCATGCCTGATGCTCTCACCTCAACTAGAAAAACACCTCATAGATAATGTAAGTTGTGTACACCTAATTTCTCCTTTGTAACATTTAAGGACGCAGTTGAAAAAGAATATTATTATTTAGATCTACGCAATGTTTGTAGTACTTGGATTTATAACATCATGCCTGTCGCTTTCACTCTACTAGAAAAACATCTCTTAGATTTAATGTTAGTCGCATACCATATTTATCATAGTAGGGGGATGATACAAAATAGTGCTTTATAAGTCTTAAATGAATGAATAGGATGAAATTCATTCTCTGTTTAATTGATCTCTATTGTAAACATATAAACATGTATTCATTCTAGACTTTTGTGTTGAAAAAAATCTGATTCCAACAAGGCAAAGGGAGCCAAGAAGACAATAATGGATACGACTTAGAAAGTTTATACTCCCAATATTAAAACATGTGAGCATATTGTTTTATTGTTGTCTGTATGTCAGTCTGTCCATCTATCTGAAATAACCAAAAGCAATGAATATGTTACAGGTGTCAGGTTTCAATGAGACATGTGTGCAGCTGGGTGTGGGTGAAAACTGTATGATTTTGACAGGTTTTAAAGCTGTGTACCGTTTATAAAAATGTTGTGGAATGGTGGCATTCCACTTTCTACATGTGTAGTCTGACATTTTCTATTGCTGTGTTCGTAGGTATCAGGTTTCAATGAGACATGTGTACAGCTTGGCGTGGGTGAAAACTGTATGATGCTGACAGGATATAAGGCTGTTTATAGATTATGTTGTGGGATGGTGGCATTCAACTTTCTGCTGTGTATCGCTGCTTTTCATCAAAAACCTAACTGCAGCTTGTTTTCTACTCGTATGTTCTTGCATTTTGCATTGCTCTGTCTGCAGGTATCTGGGTTCAACGAGACATGTGTGCAGCTTGGCGTAGGAGAAAACTGTATGATGCTGACAGGGTACAAGGCTGTTTATAGATTATGTTGTGGTATGGTTGCTATCAACTTTCTTCTGTGTATCGCTGCTTTTCAACAAAAACCTTGTAACTGCAGCTTAAAACAAGCTGCAGTTACTAGGTATTTGTTTAAAAGCAGCAATATATAATTTATGTTGTGATTTGGTGACATTCAACTGTGTCTGCATATTCTTACATTTTTCTATTGCTCTTTTTGTAGGTTTCAGGTTTCAATGAGACATGTGTGCAGCTGGGTGTGGGTGAAAACTGTATGATGCTGACCGGCTACAAGGCTGTGTATAGGTTGTGTTGTGGTATGGTGGCTTTCAACTTTCTGCTGTGTATACTCACATTTTGGGTACCCAACAGTAATCATTGGAGGGGACATATACACAATGGGTGAGCTTGTCTTAGTCTTAATGAAATGATCACCAGACAGAAATACTTTACTGGCATAGTTTACCTCTTCCAAACAACTTAATTTTGAAATGCTCCAATTTGAAAGCTGCTGCAGATGACAAATTGAATAAGGAGATAATGCTGATTTTGAATGACTAAACAAATTTGATTGGAATTTTCCCCAACAGAAATGATCTACCCATACAGATTCACAAAACTACACAATATTTCTCACATTTTTTTTACATGTTTACATATTTGACATCCTAGCACGGACCCCTTTAAAATTTTCATTCATTTCATTGATATTTGTTACATTTGCACTTTGCGTATTAGAAAAGACTTTGATTATAAAAGGAAGAATGAGCTTTGATGAAAAATTCATTATAAAGCAAAGTAAAATTTTATTTTGTATGTTGTAGGTATTGGCTGTTTAAGTTTGTACTGTTTGTTGGTCTGTGTGGTGGTGCCTTTCTCTTACCTCGGGAATTTAGTTTCTGTAAGTGTTGTTGTAAAATCTTTACCAGGCATTGTTAGGGAGTTTCATAGATTAACCCTTTCCCAAACAGCAACATTTTAGGGTGATCCACTTCAGAAACTGCCACAATTGACAAAATGGGAGTTATTAAAGATAGAATTTGTGTAAAATATGACATAGAAAATATTGAGACAAAAGGAGAAACTGCTGATAATCAGCAGTTTCTTCTTTTGTTTCAATGTTTTCCCAAGTCTATCCTATTAGGGACGTCAAAACCAGGTCTTGTTTGGGAAAGGGTTAATTAAGTAACAAGAACTGAATTTTCAAAACTTTGAGGGAATACTAAAATTAGATAGAAAACATTGATGCTACCAATATTTGGATAATTGTAAACCTAGGTGGGTGAGCAGCTGGGGACTCTGAAAGGATATTGTGGAAGTACTAGTGTGAGAAATGACAGGAATTATTGGATAGATGCTCCAGCCCCTGCGATATGACAGTAGCAGTTTAAAAAAAGCATTTGATCACTTTAACCAAAAAGGGCTGGATATCATCTGTATCTCTCAATTTGTTTCCTAGGTGTCTTTCAGTGGCTGGGAAATCACAAATTGTATGGGAAAGGGTTTAAGTAGGACATATTGTTACTTTTTTACTGATTTTAAAGGGACATTTCATTCCAATTTCATTTTTTTAAAGTATGTCTTGATGCCAAGATTGGTTATTCTAATGAGCATAAATACTATTGTTTTTTTTTAAGTTGTTGCCAATAAGCGAGAAACACGCATTTAAAGTTGAGACATAATCGATAAATTGCATATAAATTCGAACTGTTGTCCACAACAATTTGTTCAATTCTAACACAAAAATATAAATTTCTCGTAAACGGCGCAATATTTTGGCTCGAAATTTTCAGAATTTCCATAAGGAAATATGCTCTTTCAGAAAATAATAAAAGTAAAATTTATGACAAAAAATTCTGAAATGTCACTTTAATCATGTAATGGATCAGAGAGTATGTTAATTTAGATTAAGCTTAAACATACCATTGCTTGGTGCACTACAATGAAAGGTTTTAATTGCACTGATTCACATCTTTAACCCTTTCCCAAAAATGTAGTATAGATATATATATAATTAAGTTATATCATAGAAGACATTGAGTGAAAAGGGAAAAATGCTCTTAACAAAATGTACCTGTTTTCTCTTCTTTTAGTTCAATGCTTACCAAAATTATTTCTATCAAAATTTTAAAATCAGAGATTGGTTAAGAAAGACTTAAGATTGTTATTTTACTTGAAAGGGAAAGTTATGCATTGCTTTTACTTTTTACCAAGTGTTTTAACCAAACCTTTGAAATATTTTAAGGCTAGCCACTACCTTTATTTGTTATAACGTCTTTCTTACTAATAAAGTTTTAAGTTGTCCGACAGAGTCAATGTTTTGAAGCCCTGATTCTAGCCGATTTATGGCATTTATATTTATTTTGTCACTTTTTCATTTTCTCTAGACTGGATGTATGTTGGCATGGTTGGAGGGTTTCTATTTATTGTTCTACAATTAATCTTGCTAGTTGATTTTACACATGCATGGAACGCAAAATGGTGAGTAAATTATATTGGCATTTTATAGGACTGTGAGTCCTTTTATAAATGTTCCTAAATGGATATGAGCCAGGATCTGGAAAAACGTCCTTCATGGCATTTGAGAATAACCTGGATCCAGACCAGCCTGTGCATATGCACAGTCTAATAATAGATTAGGATCCATGGTGTTCTGTAAAAGCTTGTTTGTGACCTGTAGCAACCATAGAAGAGCAGCATCGGTGTCTGTCAGTCTTCGCTTATACACAAGCGTGTCTTGAAATGTGGCTGTCTAAAATGCTATAAGGGATGTTTTTCCAGATCCCAGCTCAATTATATGTTTGTTATGTAGGAGGATTCCTATTCAAGTTCTACACTTAGTATTGTTGGTGAATTTTACACATGCACAGAATGCTAAATGGTAATTGTATTGTTTTGGCGACTTTCAGAACCTGCAGTCCTTTGATTATTATAAGAAATTGCATGAATTGTGCTTTCCTCCAAAAGTATTAGACAAGCAAAGCTCAATTTTTGGTATGTAGACTTCTTTGTTCCAAACATGAACAAACACTACTTTATAAAATTTGTATGAGCTGATAAATATGTGCGTAATGAGATCTATTTGCTAGTATCTGTTTATACCTGAGGCGCGTTTTTAGAGCGAGATTTTTTAAGATTTCTTAAGATGTTTTTGATACAGCGTCTTTGAGACTGAGATTATAAGCGAGGTGTTCCGAATGTTCCATACTTCATACAAATGACGTCATCATGACGTCATTTGTATGAAGTATGGAGCATTCGGAACTCCCCGGTTTATGAATCATGGAGCATTCGGAACAACGCGGTCAATTCTCTCCCATATAGATTCTACAGAATTTACCGAGGGGTTCCGAAATAAGTATAGAGCAATGGCGGCTCGCAGTGATTGTCGTAAAAATCTTGCTCAAAAGAGCCCTTTATCCTAAAACATCTTAAGAAATCTCAAGAAATCTCGCTCTAAAGAACGCGGCTCTGTTTTCACATTTTGTAACAGTTTACAATGTTTATTCCAGGGTTGGTTTAAGTTCTGATACAGGTCAAAGAAGCTCCTGTGGATATGTCTGTAAGTAAATCATGGTAACCCTTTCCCAAACAAGACCTGGTTTTGACGTCCCTAATAGAAAGGGCTTGGGAAAACATTGAAACAAAAGAAGAAACTGCTGATAACCAGCAGTTTCTCCTTTTGTCTCAATATTTTCTGCACATAATTTTACACAAATACTATAATTATCAACATTCATTTTGTCGTCTGCAGCGGCTTTCAAAATGGATAAGTCCAAAGTTTTGTTGTTTGGGAAAGTTGGAATTTATTTCTTGAAATAATATGCAATGTTTTGTCCAGAATCATATATGCTGTTACACAAGATGGCATACTGACAAGTGAAATGATAATGGATGTTTTTCAATTTTATATCAGTTGATTGGTTGAATGGGGTTTAACATGTCTTGCAACTGTCTTGCAACTGCTTTGGTCATATAATGGTGGCTGGAGCACCTAACCATAGATTCCTGTTGCTCTTCTCACCTCAGCCTTTAGTAGAAGACAAATGTCATAAAACCAATCACAATTCCCAGCCAAGGCAAACATCCTTTTAACCCATTGCCATATAATGACGCCTTTGGCCGTCCTACAAGATAAAGGCATTGGAAAACATTGTGGAAAATGAAGAAATTTCTTGTCACAAGCAATTTTTTCATTTTCCACAATGTTTTCTAACCCTAAATTGAAATATTTTTTAAAATTTCATCAACTTAAAATTGTCGTCTGCAAGAATTTTTAGTTTGGACAAGCCTAAAATTGTGTTGTTTGGTAATGGGTTAAAGCATCTTTGCCATGGCTGGTGTTCCTGAGTGAGAGTTTGATGTGCTACCAACTATGCTATGGCCTGGGCCCAATTTTATATGGGCAATCTACATGTATTGTGAAATTGACTAGAATTTATGCATCTGTAACCATTTCCAGCCTAAACAAAATTATGAAAGCTATTACTAATCTGGTTGTTGAACTATATTTTAGATGCTTTTCATAATATTTTACTATTGTTCTATTCTTCAACTATACACGCTACGAGGGCTGTATAACCAACAAAATATTTAATTTTTATATCCCTATGTTGTAGGTACCCTACTGTGTGCCACATTATTCTACATTATTGCTATAGCCGGGGCTATTGTTCTATTCTTCAACTATACACGCTACGAGGGCTGTATAACCAACAAAATATTTAATTTGTATATCCCTATGTTGTAGGTACCCTACTGTGTGCCACATTATTCTACATTATTGCTATAGCCGGGGCTATTGTTCTATTCTTCAACTATACACGCTACGAGGGCTGTATAACCAACAAAATATTTAATTTGTATATCCCTATGTTGTAGGTACCCTACTGTGTGCCACATTATTCTACATTATTGCTATAGCCGGGGCTATTCTTCAACTATACACGTTATGAGGGCTGTATCACCAACAAAATATTTAATTTTTATATCCCTATGTTGTAGGTACCCTACTGTGTGCCACATTATTCTACATTATTGCTATAGCCGGGGCTATTCTTCAACTATACACGTTATGAGGGCTGTATCACCAACAAAATATTTAATTTTTATATCCCTATGTTGTAGGTACCCTACTGTGTGCCACATTATTCTACATTATTGCTATAGCCGGGGCTATTGTTCTATTCTTCAACTATACACGTTATGTAGGATGTATCACTAACAAAATATTTAATTTTTATATCCCTATGTTGTAGGTACCCTACTGTGTGCCACATTATTCTACATTATTGCATAAAAGGTGTGTTTTTGGGCCGTTATCGACATTGAATAACGGGACGAAACCGGTCCGATATCGTGAAAACCGGTCTATATTCAGTGCGATATCGGACCGGTTTTGCACTCAAATATCCTCGATTTGATCCTTCAAAATAAACAATTGTCTATCTTCCCGCGAAATTCTCAACGTCTTACGTTAAATCAGCGACGTTCGCCCTTTGGCGCCAAATTATGACGTAACGTCGTTTTACCGACGTCACGCATAACAAAAAATTCTCGGAAGATTTATCAGAACAAAACAACAATGGCGGACATTTTCTTATCTCACCTCGGTTCATTTTTCGCACATATCAAGGGGTTTGGGGTAAGTAATCATTGGAATTTTATGCTTTTTATGCAATAATAGCGTCAATTCACGTATTTTTCGGTCGTTAACATTCGCAGAGGCCCGCAAAATACGAAAACGACCCTCCTGCTGCGCAGTCGGCGTTAACGTATTTCTTGGGCCTCTGCGAATGTTAACGACCTCAAAAACGTGAATTAACCCTATATTATTGCTATAGCCGGGGCTATTGTTCTATTCTTCAACTATACACGTTATGTAGGATGTATCACCAACAAAATATTTAATTTTTATATCCCTATGTTGTAGGTACCCTACTGTGTGCCACATTATTCTACATTATTGCTATAGCCGGGGCTATTGTTCTATTCTTCAACTATACACGTTATGTAGGATGTATCACCAACAAAATATTTAATTTTTATACCCCTATGTTGTAGGTACCCTACTTTGTGCCACATTATTCTACATTATAGCTATAGCAGGGGCTATTGTTCTATTCTTCAACTATACACGCTACGAGGGCTGTATCACTAACAAAATATTCATCGGTGTGAATGCGGGGCTCTGCGCAATACTTTCATTTCTGACATTACTACCTGCTACACAAAATTGTAAGTATAAACATTCTAGGCGTGTGCGATCTTCCTCTTCCAGAATATCATGTGATAGAAGAGGGTAGGTCACGTGAAAGAAGATGCGTAGAAGTCGGTAGACCAAAAATAAATCGAACATGTCTTTAAAACGGAAGTGGCTTTTCTATCAAAAAGCTCTTCAAAAAGGAGGAAATTAGACTGGCCAGCTCCAATTCAGTAGACTGGGTACCGTTCCTGATATTACTACGTTATTCTGATAAAGGCACTTCTTTGTAAAAAGTACAAGTTTTGTTCTCGTTTTGATCCAAAAATTAATATAAATTAGCTGTAAACAAGCGATTTTCAGTAATTGAGAAAATCTGTACTTTGTAACTAAAGACGCTCTCATGTTGCCGACCATGTGACCTCTTCCGTCTTCTGCTCAAAAATGGAAGAGGTAGAAGAGCTTCCAGAAATAGAAGAGGCCCGTTGGATTTAGTCGGAAGTGCTTGTCACGTGACTCTTCGCATTTTAGAAGAGGTAAAATGAACAGAATTTACGGTCTACCTCTTCCGGAAGACCACTTCTGGCCTAAATCGCACGCTGCTTCTATCTTGCTCTAGAGTTCTTTTTATTTATGCAAAGCGTACAAATGTTTGCTAACATAATCAATGATTTTGGAGCATGTACATGTACCTGCAAAAGTAACATAGTGTAACATCCCTAGATAAAGTGCACCTGCAAGGCTGCAAGTGTCATTGTGTAATATCCCTTAATGTCCCTTTGAAACAGCAACTCTGATTGTTCGAAAGCTTTTATTGATTTTTTCTAGGCACCAAGATGTTTCATTGGTTGTTTATATAAACCGATCAAAAGACATGATTTTTTAGGGTCTACCAGTCATTTATAAACACATACTGTAAACTCTGACTGTTCCTATGTTGCTCTGATTTCTGAAATATGTAGCTTTGCCAAAATTGGCCCCTTTAAGAGACCGCTATAAAAATACAGAACATCAATTCATTTGTACTTAAATGACAATAATAATCATTAGTATCCCATTATTCTGTCTGAATTATCCACGGCATAAATTAGAACTTTTCTGAGGGTAGGGTTTGAAAGTCCATTTTAAGTCTATTTGCAATTTCAGGTAATCAGAATACCTAACATGGTCAGCATTGACAAGTACATAACATGTATTATAAAATTACAGGTAATCAGAATGCAGGTCTCCTACAGTCATCAGTTATTTCCCTGTATGTGATGTACCTTACATGGTCAGCGTTGACTAGTGAACCACCCGAAGAAAGTGAGTATGATCACCGTGGACAATCACGTGATGCAACAATTTCAGAAAATCTTCAATGATTTTGTTAATATGGTACCAATTTGAGTTCCATTTGAAGCAGAGAAGGCAGACAGACATCACACATTAGATGAAAGTGTTGGATTTTTGAAAAATCAACTGATAAAGAAGTTATTAAAGTTAAACCAAAATGTTAGTTTATCTTCAATAACTTTTTAATCAGTTGATTTTTAGCGAGCCGGGACTTTATGTCCGCGGAGCTAATGTCACAGCCCTAGTGTCAGCGTCCTGTCCCGCCCCGTCGCGTCTTCACTTGAAAAACTTTAACCTGGTCTATATCTCAGGCACTATTACAGATACAGCTTTGATATTTCACACATAGATACTTCTCGACTAGACCTTTCATTTGGGACCATGACCTTTGACCTAGTGACCTTGACCTTGGAGTTTGACCTACTTTTAAAAAACTTTAACCTAGCCTATATCTCATGCACTATTATAGATAGAGCCTTGGTATTTCACACATAGATACCTCCTGCCAAGACCTTTCATTTGTGACCATGACTCTCGACCTTGTGACTTTGACCTTGGAGTTTGACCCACTTTTGAAAAAATAGCTGTTTTTGTGACAAGCTCCTGTATAGGCGAGCTACGTTGTCAGGGGACAACACTTGTTTAAATATCCACCACCTCCATGTTATTCCTGACATTTTTCCACCTTCTCTGCTTCAAACCGAATTAAAATTGGTCAAGTATTGACAAAGTTATTGAAGATACACCGTGATGATGTTTACAAGATTTTTCAAAGAAAGCTATCTTGTCCTGTCACAATTATTTGTTAATTTCCATGAAAGGGGCAAAACTGTAAGAGAAATACATCATTTAAGGCGAAGATGTAATACACAAAAATGATAAGTCAATGAAAAAGATGCCTTAAAGACCATAAAACAGCTGTATTGTAACTATGTACTTATTTAGATAAATGTGCATAATGTGATCAATATAAACAGATCTTAATGTTGTCTATTTTGGGAGGCAAAAAGATAAACATATATTGTTTGAAATTGTATGCACTAATACTACCTTAAAGCTTATCCAACCTTTCAAAGCTTTTAAATATCATATCTTCTCTGGAATATCAAAGTTTTAAAGAGACTTTATGGTATAATAGCTCATTCATACTGACCACCATTTTACACAAACTAATTTGTACAATATAGATTTCACGGTGGATAACCCACGTGACTTTTGGGAAACGTTAACACCGAAAAAATCGTCCGCTTCAAGGTATGTTTTGTTTAATTTCTCAGCTTATACTCTATTAATTTTGACGAGATAAAGTGCACGGAACGCGCATTTGAGAGGACTTTTCCCGTTTGTAACTCACTCTGCTCCAAATCCCGTGGTTTCTTCAAACATTCAAGCGAAAGTTTTTCTCAGTGCATGTGAATGCTTCCCACTTTCGTTTTGCACCTACAAAAACTTTGGCTCGAATGTTTGAAGAAACCACTGGATTTGGAGCAGAGTGAGTTAGAGCCGGTAATAGCCCTTTCAAAAGTGCGTTCCGTGCACTTCATCTCGTCAAAATCAATAGAGTATAAGCTGATAAAATAAGCAAAACATACCTTGAAGCGGATAATTTTTTCGGTGTTAACGCTTCCCAAAAGTCACGTGGGTTACCCACCGTGGATTTTGTATTTCAGTATCAATTTTGGAAACAGTAAAGACCAGAGTAGCCAAGATAATAGCCAGACCAGAAAACAAAGATATAGAAGACCCACATGTAAGGAATGACAACAATCTGTACTGATATGCTCTTATAATGGCAATTGTTTAAAGGAATACCCCATTGAATATTTACATGATTATTTATGAAATAATGATGAAATTTTCATTCAGTAAATTTTCTCTTGTTAACTCAATAAAGCCTACATGATAAAACATGATGGTATTAAAACAGTTTAAGGGCCTTTTAAAATGTAAAGACTATTTAAAGGAATGAATTAATACGTGATGTGATTAAGCAATGTTTTGCGATGAAAAAATAAGAATAAAATTACACTAGATATAAATTCCATATCACATCAAATACTGAATATTATCTGGAGATTACACTTTTAAAATTTTAATATATGAAAAGGACCTTTTGGGAAGTTCATAAAACCAAGTTTCAAGAAACAGACTAGACCCAGCAGAGGCCAACGGAATGTTATATATGGAAAATTAAAATATTGGAAGATGGAGAAAACATTCTAGATTGAAAAAAAATATACCTAGATCTAATTGTGAAAAATTTGATTCTTGTCAGTCTGTGCCGTCTGCGCAGACTGCCTAGGGTTGATATTTTCACACTCCCCATTAGGTGTCTTTTAGGATGATGGGTCACAAATTCTTTGTTTACAGATAGGATTGGTTAGTGGTCCAGGAGAGAAGATATTTGAAACTCGTCTCAACATAACTCAGATATGTCGACCAAGCCAAGTCGATCCACAAACAGAAATGTTGGCAGCGTATGCAGGGCTTCTTATTATGTTTATTATGGCAATTTATTCTAGGTAAATAGCTGGGTTCTTTAACAAATATTTTCTTGTTCTATGTAGCAAGTTAGAGGCTTTAATCATGTTTCGAAGCTTTCATGCTGCATAGAGAGAAGCAGGTGGTACACATGTATATGCAGTCTGATCTTATTGTGTACTGTCTGCCAAAAGGATATGAATAATCTGCGTAAGGACAATAGATTTTATCTAATTAAGATGAAAAATTGAAACCTGTCTCAACATAACTCAGATATGTTGACCAAGTCAAGTCGATCCACAGACAGAAATGTTGGCAGCTTATGCAGGGCTTCTTATTATGTTTATCATGGCAATTTATTCTAGGTAAGTAGTTTCAGGTCGTCCACCCCTAATTAAGCCCAACTAAATTTTATCCAATTAAGATGTAAAATATCTGAAACTACTCAACATTACCCAGGTCAATATGTCAACTGAGTCAGGTTGATCCTAAAACAGAAATGTTGCCAGGGTATGCAGTGCTTCTTATTATGTTTTTAATGGCAATTCTAGGTAAAAAGCTGAATTCTCTTATTAAAATACTTTTAACTTTGAATGTTTTGATTGCTCTCTTGGTTAATCTTTAATATTGACCTATGGAAAAAGAAGAAATTTCTGATAATCAGCATAATCTGTTATCCTGAATGTTTTCTCTCGGTACTTAAACTTGTTGATTTTCCACTTTAGTATCTTTCATTATGTTCTCGTTTGAGAAAGGGTAGACTTATTTATTGTGTGATTATTTTTCAGTCTTCAAAGTGCAGTAGATCATGAGATTATTGGAATCAGAAGAAGGTCAGAAACTGTGAGTATTGCAATTATTAATCTATTTCCACATATTGATGCTTTTTGACACCCTACAAGATAATTACTTTGGAAAGCATCATGGAAAATGAATTTCTTGTGAAGTTTGATATGGGTTTGAACATTTTGTCGAATAGAGTTCTGCCGAGGACGCGCCATTGCAGGATCAACGCAAAAAAAATACAGACGGGCCCATAAAGATATGTCAAAGTTGACCGGCGCGTTAAAAATACGTACGGTACGCTGATGGTATGAAACATTATTGGGGCAAGTTGCCGGAAGTATATTATATTTTATTTTCATCCGGGGGCTTTCATGTCTTTTTCCTCGATCGTAATGGTGATTCTCATTTGGTCTAGATGTTACTGTAAATTGGGTTTCCCAATTATGGGCCAATCAATAGCGTTTTAACTGAAGATCGAAGAAACATTATAATTTCGTTCTGCATCAGGTGTTGGCTAGTTTCACTTTTATAAATCGCAAGGGCAGAGGAGAAAAAAACAACATAAAACTAAATTTTTTTGTCAGTTATTTCGACCAATCAGAGCCGAAAATGGTGCGGACTGGTACAAACTCTGAAACTGACCAACTGGGACCCTCCAAAACTGCAGAAGAATAGGCATGTGAGAAATCAAAATCTTGCTAGAAAAGAAATCCAATACAAATCCATTGAAATGACTTGCAGACTTTCCGTGGTTATCATATGATTCCAGCAAGAAGTAAATGACATGTTCCAAAAACACAGTTCTTTCATTGATCAAATTAAAACCTTCGTTCATATCTATAGAAGGTTATAGCATTTTACTTAGTTCTGTGTTATCTCTAAGAGCAGAATAACTTTCTTCTCAAATATTGTGCTCATCATTTGTCCGGTCTTGATACCATTTTTAAGCAGTTGGCCCCATGTTTGGGAAAAGTGGCCCCACATTTTTGGCTTGGATGGGCCAATGGCCCCATAGGATCAAAAGCTTGGCAGAACTCTGCTAATGAACATGACTTTTTATAAGACTTAGTGCAAGCATGTACAGTAAACGGCAGCTGTCATTGTCAAAGCTAGAATAGCTAGAGATCAACATTAAGGGTTAAGTTACTATAATGTTTCTGTATATTTCAGACTGACAACTCATATGATTGTTGCTGTTGTTGTAAAACTAGACAAAGTAAGTAGAAATGATAGACATTTTTTTCAGTCAAGACAAAAAAAATTATAAATGGAACTTGATTTTTATATGCCATTGTTTATCATAACATTCTTTAGACATGCTTTACTTCCTGGTCAACTTGGATTTATCAGTAAATATTACTCACACTTAATTATTCCGTGTTTTGTTCATATGTTTCAAGTAAGTGATGCCAGCTTAGAAATATACTTTAAATGAAGCACATTGTTTTACAAGTATATGCAGTCAGTCAATGCATCAGACACTTTATGTTGTAAGATAAATAAATATGAGGCAAACAGAACCAAAGGTATACCTGTATCATCATAACTGAAATTTGAAGATGTTCCTCATTCATAAACAGTTGAAACTTGTTGTGACAAAGTCTCGGGTCATTTTACCTGGAGATATCCGTAGCTGGACTTATCTGATTTATGTCCAGTTTCGATATTTACCATTTGCTGGTCATAAAATACATTAACAATTTTAAAATAGTAGAAAAAGGACAGAAATTGCTCAAAGGGATCAGACTCCACTTCGACTTATGCAGAAATTTTACTGATCCAAAGTCGATATACCGGTAAGGAGTGTCAACTGTACTTAAAACAGTATCGAACTTCTCTTTTTTTCTCAACAGGACACAATCCATCAGAAGTTGGGGGTCAGCAGGTTGTATACAATGAGGCAGATGGTGTGAAATACAGCTACAGTTTCTTCCACTTTATATTCTGTCTAGCCAGTCTATATGTCATGATGCAGCTTACAAATTGGTACCGGTGAGTCATATTTACTTTAGATGAAACTCAAACTTTATTTCAAGGACACAATCCATCTGAGGTCGGAGGTCAGCAGGTTGTTTACAATGAGGCAGATGGTGTGAAATACAGCTACAGTTTCTTCCACTTTATATTTTGTCTAGCAAGTCTGTATGTCATGATGCAGCTGACAAATTGGTATAGGTAAGACAAAATTTCATGCTTTTTTCTCACGAGGACACAATCCATCTGAGGTTGGAGGTCAGCAGGTTGTATACAATGAAGCAGATGGTGTGAAATATAGCTACAGTTTCTTCCACTTTATATTCTGTCTAGCAAGTCTGCATGTCATGATGCAGCTGACAAATTGGTACAGGTAAGTTATGATAAAATAAACCCAGATATACAGATAAGAGAGGATGGGGTGAAGGCTTTTTCAAACAGTAAAATATTTATCAGTTTTCATCAAACCCTTTGTTATGGGTACTCATTGGAATAGTCTCTTTGAGACGATTCCAATGAGTACCCACAAGATTCCAATGAGTAACCACAACATAGGGTTTGGATATGAAATAACATATAAGAATTCCTTTATCTTCTATCATTAGTTGCTTTGCAAAGCTACAATAATAAGGTGCAGCTACAGTTTCTTTCCAATCTATATTCTGTCTAGCAAGTCTTTATGTCATGATGCAGCTGACTAATTGGTACAGGTATGTTACGGATTTATGTTACAATATTAACCTACAATAAGAAATATAGTTACAGTTTCTACCACTTTATATTCTGTCTAGCAAGTCTATATGTCATGATGCAGCTGACCAATTGGTACAGGTAAGACAAAACTTTATGTTTTTCTCAAACAAGGACTTATGTGGATGCCGCTACAAGTTCAAAGTTTAGAAAACACTGAGGCAAATAAATAACATAATTAAATACCAAATGTTTTCTCTGCTTTTTGATATTGTACAAAAGAAAGGTCATCAAACAAGGAACATAGTTTCAAAGGTAGGATGTAATGAAATTATACATATGATATGGGACTCATCTGTAATATTACATGCCATGCTTTTGTTCATCTTGTATTCCCCCTTGTTAGCTCAACTCCTATCTGACTGGACACAATATGGTGTTCATAAATTTTGACGAAACATGATTAACTTTTGTTAAGATTTGTAAGATGATGAGATATCTTAAAAGGTTTTGGAAAACCAGGCGAGCAATTTGCAAGCAATGTAGTGCTATGATGGCATTATCTCTTGTTGATTTCAATGATTTGTTGATTATATTATTTTCTACAGACCTGCGGAGTCAGACATCAACAGATTTGGGTTAAACTGGGCAGCAGTTTGGGTCAAGATGGCATCAAGTTGGGCATGCGTCGCAATCTACTTATGGACACTGTTCTTGCCAAAGTTTTGGTGTGGACGAGACACGACATATAGCAGAAAAGCAGAAGAAGGGGAGGTTGAAAGTCTGCCAGTAAATGTACCGGAAGTTGTGGCTTCTAGAGAATCAGTGCTATAGGCCTTTTCCTATTAATTGGACCTGGGATATGGAAAATAGTCCCTTAACCCATTACCACACAATGACTCTTTTTGACTCCCTACAAGATAATGGTTGTGAAAAACATTGTGGAAAATAAAAAAATTGCTTGTAACAAGCAATTACTTCATTTCCCACAATTTTTTCTACCCAGAAAGATCAAAGAATTCGAAATTTCGTTTAATCATATTGTCGTTCGCATTGTCTTTGAATTACGACCTGTCCAAAATTGTGCCGTTTGGTAATGGGTGAAAGCATTGAAGAGAGCCATGTTTAAAGATCAGCCTGTGCCTTGGTGCAATCTGACTGAGATCCATACTGCTGTCTTATGGATGCTACATGTCATAAAGAAGCTATTGGAGAACAACATGGTTCATGATCAGACTGTGTGTATTCAAAGGCTTATCTTGAACTATGTTGGGCTCAAAAGCCTCAAGGGACCTTTTTCCAAATCTTGGCTAATATATTTTGTTTTAAAAGTGCCTATAATGATGATGTTCAGGAAGTTTATGCTTTGACCTTTCCACACAAATTAACTCTCGATCTCTTATACTTTTTCATAATGACATAATGATTAAAGGGTTTAGTTTATAACTATTGTAAGTTCTTATATACATATGGTATGTATTGTATATTGTCATCTACATTAAAAAAAACATTATAACTATGGCTTGAATAAAATGTAGTTACTACATTTTCTAAGGTAGGGGATGATGTGCTTTTAGCCACTTACAATAGTTTTACACTGAACCCTAGCTTATTTGTCATAATGTTTGTATCATCTGCTTGGATCAAACTATCATTTTAGCTCCACCGGTTATAGTATTGTTAGATGGGGGAGGGGGCTGGAATCATTTTGCTGTTGCTATTTATATCATTATGTTATGATTGTGATAAATCATTGTCTATTAGTTATGTTTTAACCCTTTCCCAAACGACAAAATTTTAGGTGGTCCACTGAAAGCTGCTGCAGACCACAAAGCAGATATTACTAGAGACAGGAATTTAGTTCAAAATAGCTCAGAAAATATTGAGACAAAAGGAGAAACTGCTGGTTATCAGCAGTTTCTTCTTTTGTTTCAATGTTTTCCCAAGCCTTTTCTATTAGGGACGTCAAAACCAGGTCTTGTTTGGGAAAGGGTTAAACGGAGCAAATTTTGTATTATGATGACCTATCATGATAGAACAAATGGCAATTTACAATTTCAAAGACTTAAAGATTAGAAATATAACAGCAAATTTAGGCAAGTTTCAAACTGGATAAGGCTTTACAAGGCACAATATGACAATTCTATCAAAAATCATTTGGAAAATATTGAGAGAAAAGATGAAAATTCTTGATTGCCAATTTTTTTTCCTACATTTTCTATACTTCAGCTTTCTGCTGTTTAAACTATGTGTTTAATTGTATAAAACACAAAGTCTTGTAAATTTGGTCAAGTCTAAAATGTTGTTCTATGGGATAGAATTGAATTTATAATGAGTGACTGGATAGACCATTTCACAAAATGTTTTTAGCACATGCACAAGCTAAGACTGGTCATTGACCTTGATACTACTTTACAAATTGATGAACATGGACTAGTATAAGAAAGCACAGGATAAATGGTTCATTGAAAAAACAACAGCTTGAAAAGAATTTATTGAAGTGTACCATGATACCATGATTTTTTGTAAAATTGTATATTAAAGTGTCAACTTTTACATTTCTTTGTACATGTATTTTGTGAGACTTTAAGATCTGTTTATTTTACATTTTAATGGTTATTTCATATGTTTGTATTCATATTTAGTCATATTGTTAGTGAGTGGAAGTATTTTACATTGTAAGCATTACGTATTTTATAATATCTGTCTATCTGCTTGATTGTATGCAATTTTGACATGAAAAATCAAAGTTTATTCCCAACTTTAACCCATACCACACAGTGACTCCTTTTGACTTCTCTCAAGATACTGACTTTGGAAAACATTGTTGAAAATGAAGAAATTGCTTGTAACAAGCAATTTCTTCATTTCCCACAATGCTTTCTACATAAAAAGACCAAACAATGTGAAATTTCATTCACTTGAAAATGTCATCTGCATCATCTTTGAATTTGGACAAATAAAACAAATGACTATCTGGTAATGGGTTTACCTATTTCATCAGTCATGCAACTTTGCTACTGACAATGGAAGTTGACAAGAGTTATCGAAAACTTTGTAAACTCATCAATTTATTTTGCCAAAGTTGCATGAACTACTAGTAACTTAAAATTGAGGGCAATAACAAACCTTCACATAACTTGTGTATATTGCTGCTTTTATTTGAAAAAAAAAAACAAACTTGTAACTGCAGCTTAACCCTTTCCCAAACAAGACCTTGTTTTGACGTCCCTTAGAGAATCAGTTTGGGAAAACATTGAAACAAAAGAAGAAATTGCTGATAACCAGCAGTTTCTCCTTTTGTCTGAATATTTTCTGTGCCATATTTTACACAAATCCCATCTTTAATATCATCCATTTTGTCATTTGTGGCAGTTTTTGAAGAGGATCACCCTAAAATTTTGCGGTTTGGGAAAGGGTTAACACAAGCTGCAGTTACCAGGCTTTTCAAGAAAAGTTACGATATATCTTTGAACATGACATTTCCTGTGATACTGAAGTCAAGTCATTATTATTTAATGTCAATGACAAATTTGAAAGCTTGTTAATGATGGGCATTGATTTAAAAAAGCACATCTTAATTTTCTTTTACTTAATGTTTAACGTTAACGTTAACGTTTTTGTTACTTTGCTTTGTGTGCAATATGTGTGCTGTATGGCAAATGTATTTTTTTTTGTATTGTAATTATTTTAACAAATGATAAAATAGTATACACTTCATGTTTTTGAGAAAAGCCATGATGAATTTTTTGCAACATTTTTGATACTTTGTTTTCTTGTCAAAAATAGCTAGTAAATGATTTTTTTTTTTCTAACTTGATATGTTACTGTGATCAGGGTCTGACAGTATGGTTTGTTTATGGTTAAGTTATGATCAAATACATCTTTGGTTAAATTTTCTAATGTGAGTATTAAAAAAATAAAATAACAGGTATCTTTCCATTTGGTTAAAGCTAAGCAAACTTTATACAATCAGACTCAGAAATTTTACTACATTTGATAATTCAAGTTAAAGAATATTTTATATTTTATGTTTTGGTTTTTATGTTTGAAGAACTTTTTTGGACAGTATGTATGTAAAGCGCAAGATATTTGATTGTCTTAAGGAAAGCTTTTGCATACGACAATGTTAATGTTGATGTTACTGTGTACAATTTACCACAGAAAATATGGAGACAAAACGAGAAAATGTTGGAAGGCTGCATTTTCTCCTTTTGCTTTGATTTTTCTTAAACCTTTTTCTAATATAGATGTCAAAACAAAATCTTGTTTAGTAGAGGGTTAATCATCTTTGCTAGCCAAGGTTGAACCCGCCTACGTTTGTATTCACCCTTGGCGGATTTAGTCCGATTTTCTTGAAATCGCAAAGCACCGCCTAGCGGTTGTTCTGCTGGTTGTTTACGTCCATTATTGATGACGTCATTAACGCGCGTTGTCTTTCGCGTCAAACGTCATGCGGATTATGTAAAAGTTGGCTGCTTTTTTGGTCAAATTGTCGAAAGTATAATAATTCGTCGATTAAAGTTAAGGAATTCCTGTCTATTGCAGTGAAATTCTTAGGAAAAATCTTCGCGTTTTTGAGTTGCAAATGCAATGCCTTTTCCCGCCCGTTGTCATGATTTGGTTACTCATAACAAATGTGTCAGTCGACAATCTGATTGGTTCCAGCAAGACCTCGCTGGAACCAATGAAAACGCTTTCCAGGAGACCAAGAAAATCGGACTAAATACGCCAAGGGTGAATACAGAAACGACGTTACGTCGTAGATGTCACCCTTGGCTTGCGAAGATGAGGGTTAATAAGAAGTTCATGCCTTCTTATGTAACTGACCCTAACAGTCTGTTGAGAGATTTATTTTGTCTTAATGGTTGTACAATATAATGTCGCTTTTCAATGAAAGCCTCGTAACTGCAGTTACGATTTTGTTGTTGTTGAAAGCAGTGATAATAACAAAGTGCTTATTATAAAAATGTCTTCCAATCTGTGTAACTTCATAATCATTGTCTTCCATACTTATAGAATGTGCTTATGTGTTAGTTTTAGCTGTGTACCTATAATTCTCTTGGCAGGTACAGTAGTTAGGACAAAGTTCTAAAGGCATTGGCATAATGAAGCTATGAAAATGTTTGGTCTGTGACGGATCCATGATATTTCTGTGAAGGGGTTCTACTGATATTACACAATTTAGACTGAATTTCTGTATGAACGGAAACAATGATACAGAGAGGGGCTCTTTTGAACCCCATTTGGATCCGCCACTCATGCACTGTTAATTTAGTATGTTTTGTATTAACTAATGTATGTGCAGTGGTGATATACATGTAGTCTCTTTTAATATAGTCATGTGAATTTATTTTTAAAGTGTTTTAAACGAGCAGATACTTTATGTCTGGGGAGCTAATTAATGTCACAGCCCTAGTAGCATAGGCGCCTTCATTGGTTATGTAGTTACAAACATTTATCTGATCTGTATGTAAGGAACTATATCAAATACAGCCTTGATATTTCTCACATGGATATCTCATTCATTCTTTGAACATTGATTTAGTTACCTTGACCTTGGAGTTGTTTGACCTGATTTACAAAAACTTTAATGTTGCCTTTATTTTATGCATCTATAAGTAAAAAACCCTTGATATTTCACACATAGATACCTCTTGCCAAGACATATCATTTGAGATCTTGGTCATTGATGTACATACAGTTAACTTGACTTTGGAATTGGACCTTCTGTACTTTTTTAACCTGGCTTATGTTTTATGCACTTAGAGTTAAAGCTTTGATATTTCATAGGTAGATTCCTCTTTTAAAGACCCTTCATTTTAGAACTTGACCTTTGATTTGTGATATTTACTTTAGAGTTTCACCTAATTTGTAAAACTTTTAACCTTGCTTATAGATCTAATGTATATGTTATTAAAGAGAGTGATTTGGTATTTCACATATGGATAAATCTTGTTAAGACCTTTCATTTGGGACCATGACCTGTGACCTTGTGACATTTACGTTAGAACTTGATCTTTTGAGACAAGCTTTAATCAAAGCAGACTATGTTGTCAGGGACAACTCTTGTGTAACCCATTCCCGCACAGTGATGATTTTTGACGCAACATCTTGGGAAAACTGTGGGAAATGAAGAAATTGCTTGTAACAAGCAATTTCTTCATTATCCACAATGTTTTCTAACCCAAAATGCCAAGATTTTTAAAATTTCATCAACTTGTTGTCTGCAACGTCTTTGAATTTGAACCTGTCTAGAATTTCGCAATATTGAAATGGGATAAGGCGAGCTATGTTAACTGTGGACAACTCTTGTTTGATCAAACAATTATCTGTTTATGACATAAAGAGTTATGAATATTTATGTACATGTGTATTTACATAAACGCTGTTCTTTTTGTTTTGTTTTCATATTGGGAATAGAAACTTGTATAAAATAAAGTTTTGTAAAGATTCGTAGCTTTTATGATTCTTATTTTCCAAGAAAGTATGTTGATATCCATAAAGCATTACTTTCAAAGTAGTAAATTGTTGACCAATAATTACATAACTTTACAAAAATTTAAGGCTTCAAACTCAACGGGACCTTCTGGCAAGTGAAATATCTAATGATCTTAGTCAATTTAGGGGGACCGTGCAGACTGATAAGGAACGAAACTTTTCTGTCCCGGGTAATTTTCTATATCTCGATTGTTTTCCTATCTTACAAGTAGGCCTAGTCTATTTATTCGGTTGCCAAATGTGAATGCTGATTATCAGCATCTCCTCTTTCCTCAATATGTGCAGTTCAATAGTGTACGGATATGCTGTGAACGTTCCGTACGTTCTATAGATCTATATGGTTTTGTCTAGATATGGCGCCGTATATTCTATAAAGGGGGAATAATCAATGCTAACATCTGAAATAATGTCTCAGGTTGTTTCCCTTAACCCTTTCCCAAACTAGACCTGGTTTTGACGTCCCTAATATAACGGACTTGGGAAAAACATTGAAAAAAAAGAAGAAACTGCTGATAACCAGCAGTTTCTCCTTTTGTCTCAATATTTTCGGTGCCATATTTTACACAAATTCTATCTTAACTAACTTCCATTTTGTAATTTGTGGCAGTTTTTGAAGTGGATCATCCTAAAAATTTGTCGTTTGGGAAAGGGTTAGTTCTGTAAGACCTATGAATCAAGATCCGGGAGGAACGAATCCCTTCTGTTGCCTGATTATTTCACTTTCACATAGAATTTCAGTCAAAATTGTGTCATAATAGGAATATAAACGAATCCCCCTAATTACATGCCCGAACCTCTCTCTATCAGCAGCAGATTTTCGATTTCTTTCATCATGAAAAATTCCCCCTGGTTGTGTCAAAACTTCAAACACGTACAAACAACAATTATTGAATTATTTCAGAAACAGCATGCCGTCGATGGGCTAACAAATGGATGGGGAAGAAAATAGAATGGAGAATAAAGAAATCGGTCAAATGCCTGGAGCTTGGTCAATTTCAACTAAGCATTATACGGCTACACTTAAAAAATAAGAATTTATGAATATCAACACTCTTTTCTCTTATTAACATAATTTAAACAAGCTAATATAATTTTCGAACCTTGGATATGTCGGTATGAACATCAATTGTTTCGAGATAAAAATGATTTCGAGATAATAGAAGTAATCTCGTTTATTAATCAAATTTAGTTCTGTGTCGAAATATCGCGCTGAAATTATATACTTCGTTTCACATCATTGACGGAAGTAAAACGATTCGTTAAAAAAAAAAAGAACGGTTCTTTCCATCTTAATCCATTACCACACAAATGTACTTTTTGACTCCTCATAAAATAGAAGCTTTGGAAAACATTGTGGAAAATGAAGAAATTGCTTGTGACATGCAATTTCTCCATTACCCTCAATGTTTTCTACCCAAAAAGACAAAAAATAAATTAATTTCATTCTTGAATTTGATGTCTGCAACATCTATGAATTTGGATAGGCCTACGTCTTAAATTTTGTCGTTTGGTAATGGGTTAAATCATATTCAGAATCGATAAAGTAATTAAACCTTTCCCAGAACAGGAGCTGGATTTAGCATTCGTAATAGAGAATGATTGGAAAACGGTGAGACCCAAAAGAAACAAGAGGACCCTGAGGGCCCTAAATCGCTCACCTGAGTAATGTTTTAATAATGCCAAATAACTTTGCATATGTTACGCATTGTGGTCCCAGAGAAGAATTTGGCCATGTAGTTTAGGAGGAGATGTTGTTTACAATAATTGATGAGCTTTATGACATTTCCCATTTTCTGATGCCACAGCAACCAGAGTTTTTCATGGATTTCAATTCTTTTAGCAATTGTCATAAGGGACCACCATAGGAACATTTCTGCCAAGTTTGGTTGATTTTAACCCAGAAGTTAAGGAGGAGATGTCGTTTAAAGAAGTTGTTAAGTTTTTGTGAAATTTTCCATTTTCCGATGCCACGGCAACCAGAGTTTTTCATGGATTTCAATTCTTTTAGCAATTTTTATAAGGGACCACCTAAGGTACATTTCTGCCAAGTTTGGTTGATTTTAAAGAAATTTTTTAGCTTTGGTGAAATTTCCCATTTTCCGATGCCACGGCAACCAGAGTTTTTCATGGATTTCAATTCTTTTAGCAATTTTAATAAGGGACCACCATAGGAACATTTCTGCCAAGTTTGGTTGATTTTAACCCAGAGGTTAAGGAGGAGATGTTTTTTAAAGAAATTGTTGAGCTTTTGTGAAATTTACCATTTTCCACTGCCACGGCAACCAGAGTTTTTCATGAATTTCAATTCTTTTAGCAATTTTTATAAGGGACCACCCAAGGAACATTTCTGCCAAGTTTGGTTGATTTTAACCCAGAAGTTAAGGAGGAGATGTCATTTAAAGAAATAGTTGATTTTTTTTTAAATTTCCCATTTTTCGATGCCACGGCAACCAGAGTTTTTCATGGATTTCAATTCTTTTAGCAGTTTTTATAAGGGACTACCCAAGGAACATTTCTGCCAAGTTTGGTTGATTTTGACACTGAAGTTAGGGAGGAGATGTTGTTTAAAGAAATTGTTGAATTTTTGTGAAATTTCCCATTTTCCGATGCCACGGCAACCAGAGTTTTTCATGGATTTCAATTCTTTTAGCAATTTTTATAAGGGACCACCCAAGGAACACTTCTGCCAAGTTTGGTTGATTTTGAACCAGAAGTAAAGGAGGAGATGTCGTTTAAAGAAATTTTTGAGCTTTTGTGAAATTTCCCATTTTCCGATGCCACAGCAACCAGAGTTTTTCATGGATTTCAATTCTTTTAGCAATTTTTATAAGGTACCACCCAAGGAACATTTCTGTCAAGTTTAATTGATTTTGACCCAGTAGTTTAGGAGGAGATGTCGTTTAAAGAAATTTTTGAGCTTTTGTGAAATTTCCCATTTTCTGATGCCACGGCAACCAGAGTTTTTCATGGATTTCAATTCTTTTAGCAATTTTTATAAGGGACCACCCAAGGAACATTTCTGCCAAGTTGGTTGATTTTGACCCAGAAGTTAAGGAGGAGATGTCGTTTAAAGAAATTTTTTAGCTTTTGTGAAATTTCCCATTTTCCGATGCCACAGCAACCAGAGTTTTTCATGGATTTCAATTCTTTTAGCAATTTTAATAAGGGACCACCACAGGAACATTTCTGCCAAGTTTGGTTGATTTTAACCCAGAGGTTAAGGAGGAGATGTTTTTTAAAGAAATTGTTGAGCTTTTGTGAAATTTACCATTTTCCACTGCCACGGCAACCAGAGTTTTTCATGAATTTCAATTCTTTTAGCAATTTTTATAAGGGACCACCCAAGGAACATTTCTGCCAAGTTTGGTTGATTTTAACCCAGAAGTTAAGGAGGCGATGTCGTTTAAAGAAATAGTTGAATTTTTTTTTAAATTTCCCATTTTTCGATGCCACGGCAACCAGAGTTTTTCATGGATTTCAATTCTTTTAGCAGTTTTTATAAGGGACTACCCAAGGAACATTTCTGCCAAGTTTGGTTGATTTTGACACTGAAGTTAGGGAGGAGATGTTGTTTAAAGAAATTGTTGAATTTTTGTGAAATTTCCCATTTTCCGATGCCACGGCAACCAGAGTTTTTCATGGATTTCAATTCTTTTAGCAATTTTTATAAGGGACCACCCAAGGAACACTTCTGCCAAGTTTGGTTGATTTTGAACCAGAAGTTAAGGAGGAGATGTCGTTTAAAGAAATTTTTGAGCTTTTGTGAAATTTCCCATTTTCCGATGCCACGGCAACAAGAGTTTTTCATGGATTTCAATTCTTTTAGCAATTTTTATAAGGGACCACCCAAGGAACATTTCTGTCAAGTTTGGTTGATTTTGACCCAGTAGTTTAGGAGGAGATGTCGTTTAAAGAAATTTTTGAGCTTTTGTGAAATTTCCCATTTTCTGATGCCACGGCAACCAGAGTTTTTCATGGATTTCAATTCTTTTAGCATTTTTTATAAGGGACCACCCAAGGAACATTTCTGCCAAGTTTGGTTGATTTTGACCCAGAAGTTAGGGAGGAGATGTCGTTTAAAGAAATTTTTGAGCTTTTGTGAAATTTTCCCATTTTCCGATGCCACGGCAACCAGAGTTTTTCATGGATTTCAATTCTTTTAGCAATTTTCATAAGGGACCACCCAAGGAACATTTCTGCCAAGTTTGGTTGATTTTGACCCAGTAGTTTAGGAGGAGATGTCATTTAAAGAAATTGTTGAGCTTTTGTGAAATTTCCCATTTTCCGATGCCACGGCAACCAGAGTTTTTCATGGATTTCAATTCTTTTAGCAATTTTTATAAGGGACCACCCAAGGAACATTTCTGCCAAGTTTGGTTGATTTTGACCCAGTAGTTTAGGAGGAGATGTCGTTTAAAGAAATTGTTGACGCCGTGACGGACAGACGGACAGACGGACAGACGGACAGACGGACAGACGGACGCCGGACATTGATCGATCACAATACCTCACCTTGAGCACTTCGTGCTCAGGTGAGCTAAAAAGAACATTCTGATAGCATTTTATCCTTTTGCATTATTATTTTCTATGTTCCAATTCATACATTTTCTACATTTGAAATTTATCATTTTGTCATATGCCACTCCTTTCGGATCTGTTGAGCCTAAGATATTGCTTTTTAGGAAAAAAATAAACATAAATATATCTGGTTCTATAGGCCACCTATGTAGCCTGGAATATCGCACTGAAATTAAATGTTCTGTTTAGCATCATCGACGGAAGTAAAGCGACCCCATCACCGAGAAGTGTTCATTCCATCTTAAATCATATTCAGAATCAATATAAAGTGATTAAAACAAAGCGGTTTCACAATCAAGGTCCCGACAGGAAAAATGGCGAAATGTTGATGTTATCAAGTCTGTGACCACGTGTTTTTGACAGGAAGTTCCCGCGAGCATGCTGGGTAAATTTAAAACACGAGACAACATGGCTGGTATCGTAACAAAACTGACGATGTTTGAATGTGGCCGCAAGCTTATTTTTAAGATTAATTGAAAAAAGAAACTCGTAGAAGTTGCATGAAATACGTTAACTTTTAAATCCACCCAATTCAAATTCAGCACGCACAGAATTTACCATCAAATTCGAGAGACACATTTTCGAAGAAATACGTTCATATTACTAAAATTCCTGTCATTGATAATTTGACAAAATATTTAGATAATTTTTACCAATAAAAAGTAAGAGAAAATATCAACTTCCGTTTTCATCTGACACTATTTTAATGAAATATGCAAAGATATTCATGCCTGCCTTTCGTCACGTTGTTTTCCAGATTGAATCACTAGAAAACTGTAGCGTTTCCATCCAACTTTGTTAAAATTGTGAAGTCTCGATTATGGCTCTGTATATGCTGAAAAAGACCTTTTGCTTCTGGTTGTTATTCTGTTGTTTTTTATACTATGTCCTGCATGTAGGAAATTCTTGAACGGCCTATTGTGCGCGCGATGAGTTAGCCTACGTAGAATTTATGATTCTTTTAAAATGGATTGCTTTATAAAGACTAAATTAAGTAATGAAATTTCCTAAAACGGTAGTTGTGTACAAATTTCATCATTTGAAGTGCAACCATCCGTCTGTGCACTCTATGACTAACGATTCATTATTTCTCACTAGAATGTTTTGGTAAGTTATATTAGCCTAATTCTGCCGTCTTTAACTGGAATGTTCCTCATAGGATGATAAGAAAGCGTTTAAATGCGTTATTCAGAGCTGACGAAGTTTCGCCGAGTCTGACTTAATTTTCAATTTGACTAACAATTTCACGAACGGCGTCCCACGGGAGAGAAGATTGGCTCTTTAAGTCTTGGAACGTCTTAAAGTTATCCATCAAAACGCTCGGCTGTCTCTCGATCGGTTTTTCTGAAATCAGAACCGAATCATCCCTTCATCATTACGGAGGATAAATGGCGCATAAATCAAACACGCCCCGTGATCACGTGATTGTCACGTGATTGACGACTGGTTCCACGCGTTATCCTATTATAAGATGACAAAATTGTAGATTGATCTTAATTCGACCAAAGGTGTTGCAGACGTCAAAATTAAATATTATTTCAAACAATCATATCCATCAAAAATATTTTCAAATGTTATCTTGTTTCTCCCATTTAGTGGGACAAGGAAAATTTGAACTTGTTGAAACTCGGAAAGAAAATCAACTATCTAGATCTATATCTATATAGCCTATCAGTGAAATTGAGAAGAAATAATGAATCATTGTTGGAAACAAAGTTTTTCTTACTGTCATCCCCCAATATCATCTTTAATAACTTTTTTTATCAGCTAAATTTCAAACAATCGACCACATCCATCTAATCCCGGACTTATTTCCACCTTCTCAGCTTTAAACCGAATTCAAATTGGTCAAGTAGGCCCGACGCACTATCAACAGAATTATTTAAGATGTCATGTGACTCTCCACCGTAAGGAAATGTATTTATTAACAGCCATTCTGTTGTCTACAGAAGTCTTGAAAATCTACCAGTGGCCTAGCCCGTTCCCACATGATGACACCTATTGACGCTCTACAAGACAACGAGTTTAGAAAACAGTATGGAAAATTGAAAAAAATGCTCGTGCCGAGAAAGTTCTTCAATTCCCATAACGTTTTCTATCGAAAAAGATCAACATGTTATGATTATATACTGAAGGAAACTTCTAACGCAATATGCTTTTTTGCGTGCATAATTTTTCTGTCTGAATTTTTGACAGCAATTTTTATTGCAATTGGTATCCCTACACATGCACTATATAATTGTTCACTGAAAACTTGAGTGTCCTGTCATGCATCATTGCGCACGTGCGGCTTTTCATAAATACCGAATTTAGTGTTGCACGTGCAACTTGAATACCGATTTCAACCTTTTTGTATGCAGCGATTTTCTTAAAAGATAGCTGAGTGAAGTTACAATCATTTCTTCAAAGTTCCTCTTCACAATATGCCAAGATTGAGTTTTGAAGTCGGAGCGCGCGCCAGTAGAATGCACCAGGCGGGATGTCATTCATAGCTGTAGCCGTTTTGTTTTATTGTGCAATATCTACTGTCGGCAGACTTTGGCAAACGTATAACACGTCAGGTAGGAACACGCCATTATGAAATTCTGATTAGCTGATCAAAACATTTGATGAAATACTGCATTATTAGTCCCTACACCCCCACCCACCACGAAATGCCTTAGACCCATTTTCTGCTCTTTCAGATCACATGGCTGATTTGCAAAGGCGGAGTAACTACTGAGGCACAAGATAACAGACTAAGAACTCAATGTGATATTGAAACCTAGGGATCTCAAAATTGACCCCTTGTGTGTATCGGCGCTTTGCGCTGTGCGATACGGTGCATTTCGTGACTTTCATTATTGCCAGTGGCAGTATAATGTATTGTTCTTTGGATATGCCATTTTTGGTTACGAGTTATACAAACATAAATGAAATATACAACATTGAAGCTAGTTTTGCGTTGGAAGTTTCTTTCAGTATATAAGTTTCATTTGCCTGAAATATTCGTCTGCAACATCTTTGAATTTGGACGAGTCTAACATTGTGTCGTCTGACAATGCTTTGTATGACAAGCCGCGGGTAAAGACGACCGATTCGTGACAAATCAACTTAATACAGGACAAATTCTGTCGTCTTCATTTTATGCTAGGTTGGACGCACAAATTGAACACAAACTTAAAGACACCATATCGTCGCTTTCCAACGAAAACCACGTAACTGCAGATTGTTTTAAGCTGTAATTACGTGGTTTTGTTGAAAATCAGCGATATTGTGGCTTTCTTCTATAATCCGTTCATGATAGTATGGTAGCCTACTTGGTAACAAAAATTACCTATGTGAAAAAAACAACAACAGAACACCAAACTACTGTAATTTTAATGCGATGGTTCGAATCTTGCAGGTGTGTAATACAAGCAAAATTTCATTGGTCATTAAGAATGACTTTCCCCTTGTTTACATAGGCAAAATTTGTAACCATGTGCAATGATATCATGACTGGACTATAGGTGCACTAAGAACGTGTTAAATGCCAGCCTGGCTTCGGGCCCTGCATTAATGCACAAATGTCTGGAAAAATCAAGACACGCGACCGAAGTATATCATCGGAAATGCGATAGCCTTTCCTTGGTCCGAAATGCAAATGTTATATAAGACATTCGTGACAGAGGCTGTCAAGGTTATTGACATTATAAAGCTCTCTATTTGATTTACTGCCACCAGTCGATATAAAAGCAAGGAAATACTTATTTTGTTCGAGCCCAGCTTAAAAAGTATGAATACTCTTAAAATATTCCACCAACACTTTTAAAAGTTAAGAAGGGCATAATTAACACCAAAAAGCCAGCGGCGAAAAAAAGTGCCATTAATTTTCCATTTCAAATATAAACCTACGGTTTAGAATAATTACATAGATTCTACTTTTGAAAATATTTGACCAAAATGTTCAAAATTACCTCCCTTGCATATGAATATAGACCTACGTAGGCCTACAGTAAAATAATATTTGTAAATCATTTTCTTCTTGAAGCATAATCTTGAAATCCATCACGGTGTTTTTAATGGGCTGTTCCACCAACATACAAACTGTTTCATCATTATTTTGCTAGTTCCTGATAATGTTTGTCACTGTGACATTCACAATAGCTCTTTCAAAAGACTAGACCTGGTTTTGATGTCCCTAACAGAAAATTCTTAAAATATTAAGTCAGTAGAAGAAAACGCTGATTATCAATATTTTCTCCATTTGCCGAAATATTTTCTGTGCTATAATATATAGGCCTACACATACCTTACTCATTGATATCAATTTTGTCATCTTCAGCAGCTTTTAAATTTTACCTCCCTAAAATTTCGCAGTTTGTGTTCAAGGATTAGTACAAGATCAGCCTCTACACATACGCAGTTTGATCATATTTCACGGTGGTTAATCACGTGACTCAGAATTTCAGAAAATATTCAATAATTTTGTTAATATGAGACCGATTTGAATTCGGTTCAAAGCAGAGAAGGCGGAAAAATGCCAGAAATAAGATGGACGAGGTGTTGGATTTTTAAAAAATCAACTGATAAAAAATTATTGAAGATTGGTTGATCTTCAATAACTTTTTTATCAGTTGATTTTTTTAATCCATCACGTCCATCTAATGCGTGACGTCTGTCTACCTTCTCTGCTTAAAACCGAATTCAAATTGGTCTTACATCAACAAAATTATTGAAGATTTCCTGAATTTTTTGTATCACGTGATTATCCACCGTGATATTCTACGCTATAGGATCGTCAAAATTTATCATGACAGGGGATAATACCCTTTCCCATACAGTGGCGCCTCGATAGGGTACGGTTTAGAAACTCTTTTGCAGAAAAAGAAGAAAAAAGCTTATCAGCATTTTCTGCATTTTTCCAAAATTTTCTAAGCAATAACATGGTGATTTTCTTCACAAATCTGTTTTCATTTTGTTGTCGGAAGTAGCATTAGAATTTAACAACCTTAGAGGCTAGGTCACATACATTTCCGCGTCCACACCGCGTCCAAAGTCCAAAAATATGCTTGGAGCTGCCCATTTTAGAAGTACTCCGGCCATGATGGGGACGTGAACTTGTGTATGCTACCAGGATACACATTTTGTTGTTTAGGGAAGGGTTAAAACGATTACTTTTGCTCGGGTGACATTTATAATTCAATAAGGTACTAATTTGGTTGCGTTAAATCAAGCATTCCGGGGAAAATTAATCCGATCAGGATGAATCTTCGTGTAGCCTAACGCTACGATTTATGCCTTTTTTCCAAACAAGGCCTGGTTTTGACGTCCTTATAAAAATTGTCATTTCACAAAACATTGAGGCAAAAGCAAAAATTCTGATAAACAGTATTTTTCACTTTGCCTCAATATTTTCTGTTCTATATCGTAATCAAATAATGTCTTTACCAACGTCCTCTTTGTCATTTGCAGCAGCTTTTGAATTAGAACATCTTAAAGTTTTGTTGGTTGGGAAAGGTTTATAGAGACTGTCTCTATGAATTCTCTGCTTTTCTTCCAAAACATCAAAACAACCGCTTTATACAAGTTGTAAGTACTATGATTTAGAAGACAAGGGGCGAAATATCCAGAGTACCGTCGAGATGTTACTCTCCAAAGCCGAGTTCTATATTGATTAAACCATCAAATATGACCTCTGCAGTTTTCGGTACGCCAACAGCCTATTTGGTCGTCATAATCTAATTATAGCTCATCATTTGAATTATCGAATCAAAATCAATCAGCTTTATCTTGCATGATCATTACGTATACATTACGTCGCTTCTATTTTTGGCTGAAGCCGGTAACATTTGAATTATCGAATCAAAATCATTCAGTTTGATCTTGTTTGATTACGTTTACATTACGTCGTTTCTATTTTTGGCGGAAGCTGGTAATTTGAAGCGTTAGCCAATCATTTCTTGTATCAGAAATTTCGATTGTTTATGAGTATATTAGCGACGATTGGATACCGAAATCCCGCCAAGGCCCCGAGATTAGACGTGAAACGACCCCGCGGTAACAGAGAGTATTCTATCGAAATGGAATGTAGGGAGAATGCGCTCTGTTCGTAAGAGAGTATCGAGATGTAGGTGTACGAGTAGAGTGCCAGCTGGAAAATCGAAGAGAATAGCCATAGACGGCCCGAGTTTGAAGACCCCCTCCCCCCCCACCCCCCCACCCCCCCCCAAAAAATAAAATAAAATAAAATAAAATCCATGTTATAAGTCCCGATAAATGACCTGGCAAATAGCTAGATATGCTCTGCCAGGTCATTTATAGTGACCTATAGATGGAAACTATTATCCATGGATCAAATCTCCTGACAGAGCAGGCATAGGACAGAGTTAAAACGTTCGTTGTTCTTCCATTCCAAAATGAATGAACCGTGTGTAATCTGAAAGAGCAAAGATCGCAAGTAAAGCCGTGGTCCAGTGGAAGGATGCGGAGCGGGCTTCGGGTTCGAGGTCGATGTAAAAATGTTTCATTTTCCAGAAAATCATTAGCCGACCAAAGCAGAAATATAGAAAAGTAGCATGCATTAAAATGCTCCAAGACATGTATTAATTAACTAATTATGCCTACCAAACGGCAAAAATTCCCAACTGGTTCAAATTCGAATATGTTGCAGACGAAAAGATTTAGGCTAAATAAATGAACTTTTGCATAATCTATTTAGCTCTTTCTTTGTACAAAACAATGTGGAAAATGAAGAAATTGCTTTTCACAAGGAATTTCTTCATTTCCATAATGCTTTCCAGTCATGATTTGATGAGGTTTCAAAAGGCGTTATTAAGGTGGAATATGTTAAGACACTAATCACCTGAATTTAAGGACAATGTCCCGCGGTAAGAAGATATTAAATCAAGCATATTTGATAACATTTGTTGATGATGCTACGTCTGTCGATATTTATGATCGGTCACGCGCATACACGCGAAAAAGTGACATATCTTTTCCCGCCACGAGCGACAATTACGATGACAAATGAGTGGAAAGGAAAATATTAGTTCGGAAAGGAAATATTACTTCGGAAATGAAGCGATAGATGATACATTCTAAACCTTTCCTAAACAAGACCTGGTTAATATGTCTCTTTATAAGAAATAGTTGGAAAACATTTAGAGAAAAGAAGAAATTACTGGTAACCAGCAATTTCTTCTTTTCTCTCAATGTTTTCGGTATTATATCACTTAAACTTTCTATTGTTTGTGGTACATCTTCTTTGTGGTCTGCAACATCTTTGAATTTATAGCAGCTTGAAATGATGTCGTTTGGGAAAGGGTTGACGGCGAGAAGAAAGCCATTTCGGAGAAATCCGTGTTGTTTTTGTGATTTACTGGTTTACAGATGGATGGTGATTATCATACATATCCTATAACATTATGATTGAATGCAGTTTCACGTCCCACTCAGCAAATAGCTTCTTTTTTCAATTAAAACTTCGTAACTGCAGCTTAAAATAAGCTGCAGTTACGAGGTTTTTGTTGAAAAGCGACGATATAGTGTTTTGAAATGAACACAGAGCCTCTACTGCTGTACATTGTAAAGGCTTGGACTAAAATCTGTTATAAATGTTGCCAAAGTTATGTTTGTTAATTTGTAAGTAAGAAACAAATGTTCTTAAAATATGGTAACCGAAGGCAGGACTATCCATAAATTCAAATATGTTCCGTGTTTGGAAAGTTATATGAAGACATGGGCCTATGGTTCGGTTGTAAAGATAGGATCTGGAAAAATGTCCTTTAAGGCTTTTGAGCCCAACATAGTTCCAGATCAGCCTGCGTAGACGCGCAGTCTGATCAGGAACCATGTTGTTCTCCATTAGCTTCGTTATGGTCTGTAGCAACCATATGAGAATGACATGGACCCATGTCAGACTGCACCTAGGCACAGCCTGACCTTTAAACATGGCTATCTTAAATGCTATAAGGGACGGTTTTCCAGATCATGGCTCATATGTATAATCCAGTTATATAGTTCTTATTAGTTTGGTTTTTTTTTCTAAATAAGAAGACAATGTCACATTGTCCTTTTCGGATAATCATTACGACATCGTTTATAAACATGTACAGGGTGTCCCAAAATATGTGTCCCCATTTTAAACATCTATGAAATTGACAAATGTTGTCACTGAGTAAAATTAATTACATAGGTATGAAGGGGACATGGTGAAATTTTGTTTGATATATAGAACATCTATATTTATTTTGAAATTATTCCACATAACGTTTTAAAAAATATGTCATTTTTAACTGTTTTGTCAAATGACGTCAACGACGTCATCTTTTTTATTTAACAAAGTTTTTTTTTCCAAGCTAAGATGATCAAATTGATCCTTTCAATTTTATCTTCCATGACCATTGTGGCTTAAATAGATGCAGTGAAAGTCTTAACATCATTTAATTTTGAAGGGATGAAAATAATCATAAGAACTAGAGCTCAAAATGAGGAAAGATGTTGTTTCGCTGAATATTTGGATGATGGTGCAAATGGCGCTTTAAAACGGAGACACATTTTAAACATCTATAAAATTGACAACCTATTGTTATCAGATAACATCAGTTACATAGGTAAGAAGGGGACATGATAACGTTTTGTTTGATATATAAAACATCCATAGTTACTTTCCTAATATGTTCAACAACATGCTTTAAGAAAAAGTTTGTCTCTGCAAAAACGATCCCCCTTTACAGCACCATTTGCACCAGCATCTAAATTATCAGTGAAACAACATCTTTCCTCATTTCGAACTCTAGTTCTTGTGATTATTTTCACCGCTTCAAAATTTAATGATGTTAAGACTCTCACTGCATCTATTTAAGCCACGATGGTCATGGAAGACAAAGTTGAAAGGATCAATTTGATCATCTTAGCTTGGAAAAAGAAACTTTGTTAAATGAAAAAAGATGACGTCGTCGACGTCATTTGGAAAAACAGTTAAAAATGACATATTTTTTAAAACGTTATGTGGAATAAAATTTCAAAGTAAATATAAATGTTCTATATATCAAACAAAACTTCATCATGTTCCCTTCATACCTATGTAACTAATTTTACTCAAGCACAATATTTGCCGATTTTATAGATGTTTAAAACGGGGACACATATTTTGGGACACCCTGTATTACACAGGAGGTTTCTCAGATGAATATTTGGCCCTTTTGGTTGCAATCATTTCATCATTTTACTACAAGAAAGAATTTTTTAGCTTGTTGGTTTCTTACGACACATCTATATTTAGTCCATGACTCGCGGTCGTAACGTGTTTCTCCAGAAATACGATTCTTATTAGCGTAAATTATAATTTCCGAATGGCTGGTGATTGTCGTCTTTATTTGAAGGATGGATAGAAAGACAGATTACTTGTCATTACTCGTATTGCTCTTTCAAGGTAGAATATCCGCAATGTCGCCATTTTGAGATTCATAAAACATCGGCTTTTTTGAGCGGCCTCGTTACGTATCCGAACCTATACGGGCGCGGTCGAAAATATTCGGCGGTGGAGAGTTCCACTGCCGAATGTTTTCGATCGCGCCCGAACAATTCCGACGTCATGTGAATGTCATTAGGTGTAGACTACCTTAAAGTCACTGTAGGCAAAGAAGAAGTCATCGTAGAACAACATGGATCTTGATCATACTTTGTGCTTTGAATTCATGTTTGTCTATGCAAAATGCGTTTTACCACATCAGGGGAAAAAGAAATGTCATTTTTAAAAAGCTGTTTTAAAATTCACTTTTTACACTAGTGCAATCTTGCAATACTAAGCCAAGTCTGATCTGGTTCCACATTGCTGTTTAAAAGTCCCTGCAGATACGTCAGCACAAAATCTTGTGCCTGTGTGCAGTCTGGTAATGTTTCATATTATTCTCTCACAGCTGCTGCAGATCAAAAAGAAGTCGTTAGAAAACAATATGGCTCTTGATCAGACTGTTTGTAGTCCATTCTGAGGCTCCATTTTGGCGAATTGACGAACAATTTACGTGAATTATGTGTGTAAAACGTTACATTCATTTACGAAAATATGTTTCTAGTTCCGTAAGTAAAACGGGCCTCAATGCTGATCATACACAACGTGGCCCTTAAGTGCAACAGAAGCCCTTTCTAATGTCCCGTCTCAAAAGAAATGTTAACTAAAAGCTCTTTAAAACAAGTCTGAATACCGTGACTATATCATGCAACTAAATAATATATTATAGACTGATTTCGGCCGATGTTGCTGTTTTAACTGTCCTTGCGTTAACCAGCACAGTCCGATCAGGATGAACATCGATTGGTACCAAATGTCACAGGGCTGGTGGAGCTCTTTTTCCATTCCCCAGCTCAAAATAATTGTAAACATCTGAAACAGCATAATGCATCGAACTTCATGCATGCCACACTAAATGAAGTCCGATTTCCACCCATGATGGTCTTTCACAGTCCTAACGCTTACCAGCACTGGCTTATCGGGATCTATGATGTTCTCAAATATCACAGGTGCCCCTTTTCCATATCCAGATGAAAAGAATTGTAAAGTAAAAGCTCTTTAAATCTTTCAAACTCCATGATGTCGTGATGATAACCTGAGTATAGTAACGTCTGATCTTAGTCTGTGCCCCCTTCTAAGTCTGAAAGCATGCTGGTCAGTATCTACGTTGCTATCAAATGCCACAGGAACCCATTTTCCACGCCCAAGCTCGAAAAATTGTAAATTAAAAGCTCGTCAAAACTCCATGATGTATCGGATGGTACTGAGATACATTGAGATAGGGGAAAATGATAGATTTAGAAAATTATCTAATAGGACTAAGAGTGAAAGGTTTTGGTCCTAGTCAGTCTGCGCAGTGAATGGAAGGACTATGCTTGGTACTTTTTACACTCCATAGAAAGTCCATTTTAGCATGACGGGTGGCCGAAATGTGAATTAAAAGCTCTTTAAAACTCCATGATGCTGTGACATTTATGCGTGACTTTTTACTGTTGCTTTCATACAAAAGCTATTTGAAAACAACATGGATGTTGATGAGACTGTATGTATACGCAGGCTGATCAGGATCCAAGTTGGTCTCAAACGCAACACGAGTTTTGGATCTCTTTTTTCCGCTTCCCATCTCAAAAGAATTGTAAATTAAAAGCTCTTTAAAACTCCATGATGTATCGAATGTTAATTGTGTGACTAAGTACATTCTGATTTCCAACAATGTTGCTCTTTCATCAAAATAATTCTTACGTTTACCTGCTGCACAAGACGATCAGGATCTATCTTGGTCTCTGGCGAGGGCTCTTTTTCCATTCCCCAGCTCAAAGAATTGTAAATTAAAAGCTCTTTAAAACTCCATGATGTATCGGATGGTCCTGGCACCCCGGAAATAGAAACAGTCAATTTTGCTTCAATGTGATTCCGTGTCAACGTTTTTGATTGGTTAATCAAGAGAGAAAACAGCGGCACGCGCGCCGGAAATAGCGACGAGTTTAGTATCCGGAGTGATTTGTTCGTGTTGTAAAATCATTGAATATCGAGGGGTTATATCAAAACTGTTGTAAATACAAATAGAACTGTGTGTGTTTACCTCAGTTCTACAATATCCATTTCATATCGTGTTGGAGCTAAACCACTAGACGATAGGCACCTATTTTCTGGAATTATTTGTAGGCATATTCCTACCTGAGAATCCTAAATACAATTTGTAATTATCTATTATCTACGTCTTGTATTTATTATCTTTTAAAATGTTTCAAAAGGTTTATATCACGACGTGCTTCGCTCATCTGTGTGCATATCAATGTGCACTTCAAGACAATTTGTTGTTTCAAAATGAAAACCCATGAGACGAGTCCAATTAGTGCCCTAATATCTAGGGTTTGAAAAACAATAAATGATAATATTGTACTTTGAAGGGCCATTACTTCTATTTTCAGCAGAATTTGGGAACATAAACTATTTTCAGCTTGCTATACTTATTAATTAGAATGAATTTTGAATAAAACTTGTAACAATAACCTTTAAAAACAGCAGAGCAAAATCAAGTTCATGCATCTGAATTTGCATTTTATACATTTATACGTTCACCCATGTGAAACTGGAACATACGGGCTTAGAGGACAATTCTAGCATGCCGCTTGTATTTTCCGACCCATTTATGCGTGGGATCGATTATAACAAGAGCCAGAATCAAGATCTTCGCCTTTTCATTGCGTGTCGTTTAACATTTATGGCTGTCGGGGCTATTCAATTATTGAACACGATTGAGGAATCGGAAATTAAACGGGAGGAAATGCCGATTAACTGATTACCGGTTGATTCTAATCCCTAATCTGCAGACCACTGTCACGAAATACAGACCTATGTGACCCGAGAAATTGTCGCAGAAACCTTATTCTCTGAGATGCAGTAAATTACTGTAAGTTTAAGATTTAATTTTCACTCTAGATACAGAACATTTAGTCCTAACACTATCATGTGGACAAATTTTTGTGCCCGTAATATTTCGGATGTGTAAGCATTTAGCCCGACTGAATTCTCTGTATCCTTATTAATCTACTCCTGAATTTGACAAAATTGTTGTTTTGGACTTATATTTCAGCCCCAAACACGGGTGGACATCAGGGGAGCTACCTCGAAAATGTGTTAACGTAAATTTGTTCCCACGCCACATCCGGGAATGTCGAGGTAGTGGAAATCCTCGTTTTTTGATAAACGGACAAAGGTGAGCTCTCGCTTTTATTTGTTTTTTCTTTCAAAGAGCACATTACTTAAAAATCTGGCGATGCAGTGCAATGCTACTATGTTTTAGCAATGCATGAAGACCGAAAACCCCGTTAAATAGTGGAAAATAAAAGCAAGACGACATTAATTCCAGGACTGGTTGATTGCATTTTCGCCCTGTGTTGACATATCGGCAGGCATCTCGAGGCAGATATTGTACTTTATTTTCAGTTTCTGGCCACTAGCACATGTTTTGATGCGACACGTAGTCAAATTGACTACAATGACGCAAAAAATTAAGATGTTCTGGTCTCCTGAAGAGATTACCTGCCCAAAAACGCATTCGAGTAGTTCCCAGACCATCGAGGTAGCGGTAATCTATCGAGATAGTTCCCACGCGTCCCAAACATCTAACCTTCTGATATATTGATGTGTTGATACACCTTAATGATTCTGGACAGCGACCTAATGGCTAGTTGGCGAAAATCAGTTCCGCTAGTCACAGAACTGTGATGCACGTGCAATATCTAGTTATAGCAGATTTTTTTAGAACTTATGAAACAATGAACAGGAACTGCCGCAATCACATCATAAATCCCAACCTGAAACCCAACTTGAAACCCAAGTGGGAAACAACAAAAACTACATTTAAGTACCAATACAAAGAGAACATATTGTAAGCCGCGTTAACATCCTTTTTCCCAAGAGTTTGTCACTCAGTCACCAGAAAATGAACGTGTTTGGACACATAAAATGACCGAAAAGCATAAAAATCAACAATTTAACTTATTCAATTTTTCAGGAGCATCTACATCAAAACAAAACGCAGTACTGCTTACCCTCAGTCAGAGACATACACCTGAAAATCAAGTTTTAGTACTGATTCCGCCAAACCCAAATGTACCTGCAGAAAAGAGAAATTTATCAGCTGTATTGTTTCTAGGTGGGTTTGTAGGCTATTTACGGAAGACTTAATTCAAGATAGGCACTTCCGGTATTCTGTGAATTAAGATTAATAGTTGTCTCTGTTCTTCATGAATGGGTTTCAGGTTCGGATTTATGTTGGGATTGGGGCAGTTCCTGCTCATTGTTTCAAAAGTTCTCGAAAAATCTGCTATAATTAGATATTACTCGTGCATCACAGTTCTGTGACTAGCGGAACTGATTTTCGCCAACTAGCCATTAGGTCGCTGCCCAGAATCATTTAAGTGTATCAACACATCAATATATCAGAAGGCTAGATGTTTGGGACGCGTGGGAACTATCTCGATAAATTACCGCTTCCTCGATGGTCTGGGAACAACTCGAATGGGTTTTTGGACAGGTAATCTGTTCAGGATACCAGAACATCTTAATTTTTTTATTCATTGTAGTCACTTTGACTACGCGTTGCATCAAAACATGTGATAGTGGTCAGAGACTGAAAATAAAGTACAAAATCTGCCTCGAGATGCCTGCCGATATGTCAACACAGGGCAAAAATGCAATCAACCAGTCCTGGAATTAATGTCGTCCTGCTCGTATTTTCCACTATATAATGAGGTTTTCGGTCTTCATGCATTGCTTAAACATGGTAGCAATGCACTGCATCGCCAGATTTTTAAGTAATGCGCTCTTTAGAAGAAAAAAACAAATAAAAGCGAGAGCTCAACTTTGTCCGTTTGTCAAAATACGGGGATTTCCACTACCTCGACAGTTACCGGATGTGGCGTGGGAACAAATTTACGTTAACACATTTTCGAGGTAGCCCCCCTGATGTCCACCCGTGCCAAAACCGTAATAGGACACAGGATGAATTGGTCCAATTATGCCCAAAACTTAGTTTCTACAAGATCTTATGGTCACCAACAATTTTTGCTTTTTGTTGATCTATATTTTTAATGCTAGAATACAAATACTGTCAAAAAATAGCATTTTAACATTAAAGGCCGCTTAACCAACACTTTCCGTATCAATTTCTATCAAAACCAAATTCATTCGAAAACTTATGATCATGCTGTTTTTGACTAAGTTTGGTAAAGATCGGCCTATATGTATAGATGCTAGAGTGTAAACCCTAAATTGTCGACGGACAGACAGACAGATAGACAGACGGACAACAGACGAAACGGATCACAATAGCTCATCTTGATTTCTATGTGCTCAGACCAACTAAAATCGAAGTTAAGCAAACATTTATACCTTTCTGTATAAATGAAAAGCCAAGGAAATATATTTTAATATCAACTCAAAATTTTGTTTTTGTATTCAATTTACGTGTATTCAAGGGACCGTAACTCATTTTCCCGACTAAATATAGAAATAAAAATTCCTCATAATTTTACAATGACCACTTATTAGCAAGTACGTACCGCTCTCAGGCGTATACGTAAGCGAAAAAGTGACACAATACTTGGTGGCGCTACATACACTGCTCCAAAAATTAAATGGTAATATGAAATTTATGATTTCAAATATAATGGCTCTTTATAATTGTTGTTGGATTGTTGCTACTACACTTTGTTATTTGCGTATCAAATAGAAACTTTACAGTGTTATGTTTACATTTCTTTTAGCTGAAAATCCATGTTTTGAAAACACTACACGGTGTTATCAACTTTTCGCAAAGTGCTTCTTCTTAAAGGAATCCCCTATAATTATCATTAAACCAAAACAGTAAAAAAGGATGGCAAGAACTTCTAAGACCTATATTTTTGGAAGAACACGTAACATTACAGAAATGGGACTCAGACGATTTGGGTTTGATATAGAAATACTTTTAAAATCATAATTAGAGTAGAAACTATGCATTCGCTGCTCTTACATATATAGAAATATTGTGTGATTCATAAAGGAGTGTTTGGTCATTTAAGGTAAGGCCTGGGTAATGCACTTCCGGTATAATCGTTATATTTCGACTTATTCCGTGACGTCCGTAAGACGTCGCGCACGGTATTGCGACCAATTTATGTAACGTCAAAATATAGAAAACGTTGCAGGTAAACGTTGCGCGTAACGAACACTTCTTTGTTATTCATGTTTTCTTTTTCCTTATATTATGGGAAAAATTAACCAGCGTCGTTTATTAATTCTCTCCTAAAACAGGAGTATGAATAAATAAACATTGAATTAATTTCTGGATTATGGTTTGTGTTTTACAATTAAACTCATGACATTGTTTGTAAATTCTCGTTCAAGGCATTCGTGTATTTCCGCGATATCTAAAACGCGGGCGGTATTTGATTTTGTGATATAGATTTTAAAAAAAAAAATCTGCTTAAAACATATTTTGCAACATACAAACTAAGATCTTTCAATATGGAGGGAAATTAGTCTTATATCTGTGTGATTTCTGTTGTCTGTGTGTCATTTGCTTATTACGTGTCGTAAATATTGTATAAAATTGATTCACTTATTTTTGTTCAAAAATAAAGAAAAGGAACAAGATATCCTTTAGCTTGAAATTGATCAAACTTGTATATGAAACAACACTTAGGGCCTACCTGTAAACTATCTTTGAAGGTGGAAATATGAAACACAGGCCTTGACATGTATAGCAAATATTGAGTGATTCATGTAATCATGGGGGAATAATTTTAAAGAGACACGTGAAGAAAGTTTAACAGCATTTTGTTACTTTTTTAACATTTTAGTCGGCGAGAGAATGCAAAAAAACTTTACATTTGATCATAAGCGATGCCCTTAATGGTAGTTATAGATTATCCCAATTTTTCAGATTTTTTTTCAGTACATGGAGAATCAATCGCTTAAACGTCGACGTTCAACGTCCATTTTGACGTAAATTTAAGGGGGTGGACATTTCTGTTTTACCTGGGAAAAATTCTGGCGTTTCTTCTATATTGGTGGTACGCATCTACATGTTACACCAATTTAAAGATATTGTAATGAACTAACTTGTATTCAAAATATCAATGTTCTGAATTTGACGAATTACAAAATATTCATGTCGAAAGGCGCACTAAATCAGTTTTGTTCCAAAAAACACAGGGGGTGGACATTTCTGTTTTACCTGGGAGAAATCTAATAAAGACATGAAAAAGGCGTAATAGATCGTATTCATTTCAAACATCCATTGTCGTTATGTTGAACTTGACTGTGCAAGAAGTTTGAATGAAAATAATGCGACTGTTTTTATTTCAAAGACAGTGAAAAATCGCATTTTAATGAAAAATTCCGGAAAATGGCGCACGTCACGCGCCAACGCGAGCTTGTTTTTCCATTATACTGACTTTAATATTTGCTTGTATTTTATAATAAACATATCTAATGGTAGACAATAGGATAGAAAAGCGCAAAGTAATATTTTTAAACAAGTTTTTACGCCGAAAATATAAGTTTTGTTCGGAGTAATCAAATTCTTCGATTTTTATGTTACACGTCACGCTTTAAAACGGAAGTCTTTTCTTTTAAATTTTAATCGAAATTCAGGACTTTCCGGTGTTTCAGGTACATGTAAAACTTCATACAGACAGGTTCATGTATACAGAAACAGCTTCTTACAAGAAAACGATTCTCAATTGAATATGTATCTTTAACCAGCACAGATTTCATTGATGATCCGGATTTTTCACGACTGGTCGCAATAACGTGCGCGACGTCTAAGTCCGAGCATTTTTAAAGTACCGTTAGATGCAATATCGCCTGCTTTCGTAACAACGGAAATAATTGAGCGTGTTTTTTAAACATTTTTTGTGAAAATGTTTCTAAATTGTATGAAGAGTCGGCAAAAAACCAAACCAAAGTCAAAAATTCAAAATTTGTGAGTAACCTTTAAAATCGTTTTAAAATCGTTTAAAATAGTCGATTCGCACCATACATATTTCGTTCCATAACTGATTACCCAGGCCTTACTTTAATTCTTTTTTTTCAGTATATGTTTAATCTTGAATATTAGCGATGGTCATTTACAAGTCGTTCACTAAAGGAAACAGGTCTAGAAATGTGAGAAAATGTCTGTGGTATTGGTTAAAGTACCCTTTTGTAAGGTTAATGGTTCTTGTAGTTTAGACGACCATTTTGTGGAATCTTCAATGAAATATGCATGACACAGAAATGATAAGATCTAAAGAAAGAATGACGTTTTGTCGGCATCAACAACGGCCACTTCAAAGAGAATTTTGACGTGAATAAGTGAACAATTATAGCAATAATTACATTGTACAATCGGGTGTTTGAAGTAGGTGCAGACATTTTGTCTTTAAACATCGACACAAATGATATAACCATGCAACAGTTCACATCTCTCCACGTGACTTTCTTAGTACGTGTAGATTCTGTGTGTGGCTACTAGAATCATTCCGGCCACAACCGTTCTACAATGTTGTCTCCGTATCATTCAAGATTTCATAGGTTAATTCGATGTCTGCAAATGAAATTGTTGTTATCCTAAAAACACCGCAACTAAAACTGTAAAAACGTCTCTTGTGTTGGCATTTCGATATTGTCAAATAAATGTTTTTGTATTTTGCTTTAATCTGGAATCGCAAATCAATCGGCCAAAGAGTCGAAATCTACGTGTATTTGCAAATTATGTTCTTTCCGAAAGTGGGTCTTTGTTAAATTATTGTCAAGTTGCCTTGTCGATATTTCAGAAAAATAAGTATCTTTGCTGAAGGAGTGTGGTTCCGTTTTTATCTGCTATTATTCCGAAGGTTTGTAAGTCGAGAAGGTTAATGACAAACAGGAATTCCGTATATGATCCATTTTGATAAAAAAAAAATCAACTCTAATACTGGTATAAATTCATTCTTTTATTCAACAAAGAAGAACAGCGTGGAGAGCCCTGCAGTTATGCGATGTATTAGATTTGATTTTAACAGATTTCTCTATGTCAAGACATTCTCGATTCAATCTGTTTTTGATGGAACTTGTAACAAATTGGCTGCCAAGATATCCGAAAATGCCAAGAGGCATGAATTTAATTTGTTTTGGTCCACGAGACGCCCGATTCTATAGAAAACAATTCGTTGGATACGTTCGAAAATGGCGTAACTACAGCTTATTCAAGCTGTAGTTAGGACATTTTCGAGCGTAGCCAACAAATGGTTTTATCGCCCAGAATTGATGCTATATTCGATATCTAAAATATCGCAATTCCTTCTTCACTTGCTGCTTTTATTGTGGGACGCCTTGCTCTAAAGGTAGATCACGGGCTTCGGGATCGAGCGCCCCTGGTTTCAAATCTAACCGATGCCATACATTTTTCTGGGCTAAAAAGAAACCCCATATTTGTCCTCCTCGCCAATGTGTTTAAAAGGGAATCACGTGAAAGATGAGAGCCAAAGCGCTAGATAGCTGTCGTTCAAAGCCGACTTGATCCTCAATAACTGAGGGTTAAATTGGAATATGAGTTCAGATCATAGATAACCAATACTTTAACTTTGCCGTATTTTTTAAGGAACCGTTCAACAGTTTATATCTCTATTTGAGTTGACTTTCGTCAGTACTCACGCTGAATTTGTGGGCCAATGAAAAAAAATGATTTTTTTCTTGAGCAGCGTTACCTATCCTTATTTCATTTTGTCATTCAGATGGTCAAAATGAAGGAACGCACAGATCAACACTCTGGCAAAACTTATAATAAGAAAACACTGTTATTTTAACTGTAAGAGATATAAAGGTTTACTGACTCAAACCTACAGAGCGAAATTACTAAGACTAGTTTAAAGCAAAAAGCCGATGCGGAAGATATGACAAATGATACTCTGTTATATAGAGCACAAGTTTTTATGGAAAATTATAGAAAGTTTTATTGTATTCCAGATTTTATGGTTCTAAAAAGGGTAAACCGATATAAGAACGTCTCTATCTAACCGCAATCTAGCATGGTTGAAGTTGCAGCGAGTGAGAGTGGTAAATCTCGCACTATAATTACACGTCCCCACACCGCGTTAAAGCTTCTATTGGAAACAGCCATTGTTGACATGGCGATCAATAGACCTATCCGGCAACCAGCCACTGCATCAGAGATCGCCTCGTGAACGAGAGGGCGGGGCTTAGCCACCATATCGCGCCAAAACAGGCGCGTGTCGCGTGGGGAGGCTGGGCTTAGCTACCATATAGCGACATCATAGCCACAAGTCGCGTGAATAGGCGGAGTCTGCAGCGCTATTTACGGTCAGAAAATAACGTGTTTTTTAACCGATCGCATCAAATATAAAACAAAATTTACGAAAAGAAATTTGATTAAATTTTATTTTGTGATTTAATGATAGAATTTAAGGAATGCATCAAATGAATTGTGTTTCAAAAAAGTTATCTTCTGCATAATGATTTATTAACTTTAATACAATAGATAGATCTTAGATCTAAACTGCTTATTGGGCGTTGATTTCTTGTGGTGGGCGGGGTCGGACGGTGAAATGTTGTTGATATAATAACTTGTAGCTCGTGTTTCTATCACTGATCTTGTCTTGTCTCATCATGGATAGCATCGTTCATCAAGATTGTCACGAGCCGGACCTGCTGGTCGGCCGGGAGCACAACGCAGACTCGAACCACGGACCGGTGGATTTTACACAAGCACACAATAACACAGGTAATATTAGCTTTTATGTACAGGTCCCAATAACTGACCTGGCAGAACATCTCTAGCTAATAGCTAGAGATGCTCTGCCAGTTCATTTATCATTTACGTTAGCTATAACAAACTAACAAAGAATATATTTACATGTAGCACCTACCTAACAAGGTTATTTTCGGGACCTATACTTATTGTCGTAATGTCTTGGTGTTGTATTTAGAAGTAGTAATTATGACTTTGAACATTTTCAAAACAACACAATTTTAGGGCTGCGCATGCTCGAAGATGTTGCATTCGGCAAAACTAAGTCACCAATAATCAATTTATGTTGATGTTATAACATGGAAAGTATTGAGTCTAATGAGAATTGCAGGTTATCAATATTTTCATCCTTTCTTCAAATACTTTACAAAGTTTTATGTAAAAGGCGTGTCAGGACCACACATTCTCCAGGAAAGAGATTTTTTTCCTGAATCACAGTGAAGACTAGAACCTTTTACTAGTTCCTTTCGAGCCTGTTCTACGGGAAATACAATTGAAGTGCTCAAACCGAATGCCATAGCCAAAGAAAATTTCAAGATTAACATGGTTATTTTGTTGTGAATTGAATAAGAAACCTCTTTTCAGCAACGTTAACGATCTACCCATCAACTTCATTGTTTTTATTCATTGTCACTTTTCTTTAAATACCTCCGTAAATATAGTTTGTTTGTTTGACGATGTGGGGCGCCGTGGTCTAATGGTAAGACGCGGCCTTCGGGATCGAGGGAACCTGGGTTCAAATCCCGCCAGTGCCACGGGAATTTTTCTGAGCAAAAAACTTACCCCACGTTGCTCCTCTTCACCCAGGTGTATAAATGGGTACACGGGAGAGTTGAAAGCCAAAGAGCTGTGGCTGCCGAAGGCGCCGTTGTTAACAGCCGACTAGAGACTCAGTGATCGTGGGTTAAAGTGTAAAGTCGGTTGAACACGAAAGTGAAAATAGACTTTAACTAGAAACTTTTTTTTAAGCTACTATTTCCCAGATTTGGACCAAAAATTTGTCAAAAACAAACGAAATGTACACTTTTTAAGCTTTATATGACCTGATTAAATGATTACGACAAACTATTGAAGCAACGACTCATTTTTTCGCAATTTGATACCAAATTCATGAAGCAATGTCGAAAGTAGGTCAAAAACAGTAGGACATGCGACTTTCTTAAATGACGTCACAACATACATGATGACGTCATATTGAAATTCAAGTATGAATCTCGTTTGAATCTTGGTCCGCGCTGTATGCGCATGCGTGACAGTTAAAAAATAAATTCAACCGCATCTGTGACGGAGTTGAATTAGGGTTACGATTCTCCCTAAATTCGGCTATCTCTCTTATAATTTCGGCTCAATCTCTGTCTGAATCGCATATTATTAACCATTCTGAGGTGGCCAACACAAAAGTTTTGCATATTTTTTTTTAAAAAAAATATTTTTTTTGCAATTAGACCATCTGTTACCCTCCAGCTTTAAGCTAGAGTTACGATTAAGTTAAAAACAAAGCCATTTTTCAATTTTTACATGTTTTTTTTTTAATTTCATAACAATATTTGGTTTTAAAATTCACGATATCACAAATCTGTGATAATCGTACGTATACAGAACAGAAGAAGATCCTGGCTTCTTGCATTTCCGACTTTTCTCAATGCTTTGGTATAATTATGTCTTTTCGTTTTCCCGTTTTGTATCAGTTTTTTTGTAGAAAATTAAGACCAGTCTCGTAACTTTTGTTATGGAAATGGCTAATTTTCAAACAAGTAGAAGATGATGCGTTTTAGAAGCCGAATTATATGTCCAAGAAAGCATATAAAGCACATTGTAAAGCATGGAAACTGAGGAAGGGCGTTTGTTATGCTCTGTCTTACTGATTCCCAATTAATTCTATGATAAATTTATAATTCAAACGTTTTTTTTAACAATTAGCACAACACAAAAATGTATATCAGTATATTGAAGTACTTGTTTAAATAAAATCTTGCAAAAAAGCGCATTTATACATATGTTAACTTGTTCATTGTCAATGTATTCCAGCAAACAAAAACAATGTGCCATAGAAAGATTGAACGTTTTAAAAGGACTTATCTGGATTCAAAGAAGTTGCACGCATAAATGAAAGAAACTCTTCATTTTGCTTGATTTTTGGATTGCAAAGATGTTAGGAAATAAGGAGATTGTTTGCCGCCAGAAATGTCTTAATTTTCCACAATGATTTACGAGGTCCATATCTTGCCGAGTGTCAAAAAGCGCCACTGTTTTATGAGTGTTACATAGAAAGTCAATAGATTTTGTGATATACCATTGTGATCTTCTATAATAAATTGAATTAAAAAAAATAATAAAAGGACATTTCAAGACGGAAAAATTCTACCTTTTGAAGTACAAAATAACAGCTAAGTCTGAACAGCATTTCTTCTTTTCCGTACATTTAGGGATGAGGATCCTGCCGAGTATGACTTATTTTTCTTAACGAAAAGGAGATACAAGATAAGGACAAGTTTGGTCTGGAAATATCCTATAGCATCTGTGGGATTCGAACCTGGAACTGTTTGGTTTCGATATCAGCATCCCACCATTATACCACAGTGTTTTCCAGTGATTTCTTTTTTTCTTTTCTTCCGTGGATATTTTTTTCAATGCATATCTACATTTGGCCTACGTTTTGCATTAAACTTGAATTTAAATCGAATCCAAGATTAAGAATAGATTGAAGTTTGAATGACAATTTCTTCACGAGATCTAAATGAAGCTAGTAGACCTAACGTTAGTGCTCTTAGACACGCACCCTCGCACATCAAACTTTCACAAGTCGTGTTTATGGTTTTAAACCCTTTCTTAAACAATCTCTGTGATTTCCCGTCATTTTAAAAGTAAGGCATGGGAAACGTTGTAAGGTATAAAGAAAATGCGAGTAACAAGCATTTTCTTTTTCTCCTTCAATGTTTTGTTTTCTATTGTATCGAACCTCACTAGACATGCAAATTTCCACATCAACTTTTCACAAAATCATGTTTATGGTTTTTAACCCTTTCTAAAATAATTTCTGTTTTTGACGCCCCAGTTTTCAAAGGGAATGCAATGGAAAATATTGAAGGTAAAGAAGAAAACGCTGAATAACAGCATTTTCTTCTTTTACTTCAAGGTTTCCTTAAAATATTTAGTCAAGTATTCCAGTTTCAATTTCTTCACAAGCTCATGTCTTTTTTTCTCCAAACAATTTTTGGTGTTTGGCGTCTCCGTAAAAGAGTTCAAGAAAACATTGAAGGAAAAGAAGAAAATACTGATCACCAGCATTTTCTTCTTTTCCTTCGATATTTTCTATCCTATTGAGCCGAAATTTCAAATGCCAGTTCAATAGACACGCACATCTCGACATCAAACCTTCACAAGTCGTGTTTATGGCCTGTTACCTGTAATGGCAGATTAACCCTTTCCCAAACGGCCAAAAGTTGGACTTTTCTTATATGAAAGCTGCTGAAATTGACAAAATGAAAATTAATTTAGTTATGATTTGTTTATAATATAGCAAAGTAAATATTGAGGCAAAAGGAGAAAATGCTGATTATCAGCATTTTCTTCTTTTGCCTCAATGTTTTCCCAAGCCTTCTCTTTTTGGGACATCAAGATAAGTTTTGTGTGGGAAAGGGTTAAAACTTCACAAGTCGTGTTTATAGCCTGTTACCTGTAATGACAGATTAAAAGCTTTCTTTACGAAACCCTCATAAAATGGAAACACTATAGTTTCGAACTACCATAAACCAAGTTTTCTTCCAGACAGTTTTTTCCTCGTTGAATCTACTGACACAGCTTTTTCTATTCCTAAATTTACTTCATTGCACTTACAATAGTTCTGTTAAAGGGGTGTCATATATTCTAGAAAGCATAATAGCATGGGACACTCTGGCAATGCATGCATGTAATACAGTCATTGTATTGTCTTGACCCAGAATATAAAAAAGGCAAGTACAACGTTTTTCTTTTTTTCCCTTTTTTTCAAAAACCTACTTCCCATTACTGTTAATAGGTTATCTGACATCAATCGTGGAACAGATTATTACATCATAATTATACAAATTCCTCATGTTTCTAAGTCCAAAGAACTTGCAAGTTTTCGCGCCGTATTTGGAAGAAAAAGAAGGTCTAAGATTAAGCTCCGCCTTCGGAGATCTAACTTAAACAGCGTAGATCATTTATTGCATTTATATTTACTCCATTTACATTAACCCATAACCAAATGGCAAAATTTTAGACTAGTCCAAATTCAACTGTAAAATATTTTTACATGTTTTTGGTCTTTAATGGAAGACAACATTGTTGGAAATGAAGAAATTGCTTGTCATGAGAAATTTCTTCATTTTTTTCAATGTTTCTAAAGCCATTTATTGTGATGTAATGGTTAAAAAGGGGGTCTTATTGTTACTTTTTGATCACATTCATTCTTTTCGCTTACATCAATCTTTAATTCAATTGTTCGAGAGAATTCAGAAACATTTTGGTTCTATTCTTTCTTAAGAAAAAAAGGACTATATCTTAATGTTTTAGTATCGATAGACAACGAATTGCCAATATAACTTAATATTAATTGAGATCGGATATATGACGACCAATAGCAATGTAGGCTATCGTTTTTAAAAACAACTTAAGTTCGCAATAACGTAAACGAAATGATAAATAATGATCATTGATATAACTTGATACAAAATTAGAATATTTTTTTTTTATTTTGAAAAACAGATTCCATTGGGGAAAGGGGAAAAGGATAATAATACTTTCATACTTTAAAGTGACATTTCACGATTATTTTTACATTAATCTTACTTTTATTCTATCTGAAAGAACATGTTTTCTTATGAAAATTCTGAAAATTTCAAGCCAAAATATTGAACCGTTTACGAGAAATATATATTTTTGTGCTAAAATTAAACAAATTGTTGTGGACAACAGTTCAGATTTATATAGAATTTGTCATTTCTGTCTCAACTTTGAAGGCGTATTTTTCGCTCATAGTTAACAACTTCGAAAAACCGATAGCGTTTCTGCGCATTAGAATAAACACTCTCTGCATCAAGACATACTTTTAAAAAATGAAATAAATGTGAAATGTCACTTTAAGAAACTTTACGAAACCTACGAATTTATGGGCTTACGTGTTTTGCAGCGTTGAAACCAGGTGTCCATGTTTATGAGATAGTGTATCAAAATTTAATTCACCATTAAATAAGTAGATTGACCACTTGTACATTCAACGACTTGAGACATCTGGACACTTCAGACTGTCTGACCACAATGTTGATCTATCTAACATGTATCAAAAGTTTCCACAAGTTATTATTTGTGAGAAGTTTTGACTAACTTATATCATGCGAAAAAGATAAATTTTCCTAACCAGAACTTCTCCATGGAGATGGTGCATTGCGGTATGGGTAATTCTACGGACAATTTTCCCTAACTTCAGGTAAAACATTTTGCAATAACTTTCTTATTTCTGCGTCAATTTTCAAACGTTTTCTTTTCATGTACCCCGCCTTACTGAACTATTTCCTCTGATGCATGCCTTACTTGAATCCTCTTTGTTGTTTTTTGCAAAAAAAAAAAAAAAAAAAAAAATAGATCCCAACCGACCAGAAAAACGGCAAGAAATTCAGGCTGTTCTTCTGGTCGGTTGGGGATCAATTTTTGCACAACGTATGAGGTGTTTTCTAATAAGTCTGAGGAAAGAGCTCAGCAAGACGGGATACATTGTACATGCAACAAACCGCTTGAAAATTGAGTCATAAATAAGTCATTTCACAATTTCTAACCTGAAGCATGGTTAATTTGACTGTAATCGTTATCATTTCGTTTTCTAGTCGGTTGGGGTCTATTTTTGGTTAAAGTAAAAGTAAAATTCATATACCGGAGAAAAGAGCTGAGTAAGGCGGGGTACATGCAACAAACGTTTTGAAAATTGACGCAGAAACAAAAGGGTTATTGCAAAATATTTGACCAGAATCGAGATTAATTTTGTCCGTAATCGTTATCCATCCCATGATGCACAATCTCCACCGTGGTAAGGATAACTGATTCCGGTCCAATTTGACCAAATTCCCTTTCTGCAAGGGACGTAAAACCAGGCCCCGGTTTCTCGAAAAAACTTAAGTATATTCTCTCGAGAACATGCTCAACTTCAAAGGAATACTCTCCAACGTTGAAGGGTATTCGATTGAAGTTCACGTGCAATTCGTGCGATTTGAGCACGGTGCTCAGATTTAAGCATGAGAACGTACTTCAGTTTTTTTTTCGAGAAACCGGGGCCAGGTCTTGCTTGAGAAAGGGTTAGAAATTAAAATAGTAAATGTCGGGTCGTGACCACAGATGTTTTGAAGGAGAAATGGGTGACCCCCGAAACAGTAGTCTGGATTATCTATTTTGTTTACAAATCATTTACTTGTGATGAATGAATTAAATACATCTTCAGTTGCCACCACGTTTGTGCAGTGCAGTCAATGAAAGGTCGCCTGTTTTGTCACTTTTATACACTTAATCTACCTTTCTTAAATTATAAAGTGTCTGGTTATTTTTCTGAAAGTGTCTAATGCCATGGTCCTCAAACCCACCTGTCCGCTAGGCCTCAGCAGTAGATGCCTAAATCCCTGTCCGAAATCCCTTTATTTTGCACATTATTTATTCGTAATCTGCATGTATAAACCAAAGAGAATAAGTTAGCAGGATTGTAAAGAAACGGACTGAGAACACTAAAGTTTCTTAAAGTACACAAAATATTGTTTGAAATGCTTGTAATAGATAGATAGGCGATGTCAAAAAATCATTTATCTTATGACCATAAGTGTTTCAACGAACAATTCAATCATTTATTACGAGAAAATGCTTTATTTCTAAACAACTTTTCAATATAGTTCCCACGAAGGCTAATGTCGTAAATACGTAATAACATAACGATTAAAAAAAGTTTGCTCTTAAATAAAGTTAGAATTAGGTTCTGTTTAAAAGATCTATCATAAACCTCTTGATATTTTAACACTTTCTCTGATTCAAACTAAATTCAAATCTGTAACGTATTTACATATTTATTGAATATTTCCGCAATGTTGTTGTTGTTGTGGTGGTGGTGGTGGTGGTTTTATGTGAACCCCGACTGGGAGATTGTCTTCAACATCTAGCTATCATAACTGGATGAAAACAGCGGACCAGTCAGTGTCGAGGTAAGCAAACAGATTTTGATTGGCTGACATAACATAGTGGTGAATCAAATAGAACAGCCAATCTATAGCCCGGATCGTCTTGCGCGAAGTCGGCCAGTGTTGGATAAAATCTCGCGGTATATGCCTGAATGTCTAAGAGACTTTAGTGTTCCACCTACTTTTTGGACCAATGAAATTGCAGTGTATTTTGAAATTTCGCCGCTCTATTTCGCGTAAACGGGCTGCCGGCTAGTTTATGTGACGTCTATAGATAGCCACGCACAGTCTCCAATGAACCGCTAGCGAACACTAAGTCAGATAGAGTCTGTATAGTATATTCTACGCGATATAAACATTCAATGCGCTACGCGCATTTGAATGTTTATTTTGCGTAGAATCTACCACACAGCCTTTATCTAATACATAAATTGCCTAAATGATGAGATACTAAAGACAGCGGCACGCGCGGTGCTCGCGATTCCCACGGGGAAATCAGAGGTGATTTTAGCCACCGTTTTGTCAATCAAACTATCAATTTGCCAATCAATTGGCTCTTTTAGTAAAGTATCAGATACAGATATTTATTTTTGTCCCACCGATACAATTAACGTATTCCATCCATCATTAGATACAAAACGCTTTGTGCTATTTCGCCGCCATCTTTGTGTAGTTTTCCGTGAGAGTGGAAATCCGCATTGCAATCTCCACTGCACACCCTCGTCAATCTCTGTTGCCACAGATGTCGCCGACGATGACTATGGTATCTAATGATGGATTAAATACCTTAAAGAATCAAATTTTGAAAATTGTTTGGCGAACCTGTTTAATGTAAAAATCACAAAGACGGGGAAGGTCAGCGACACTACCTCCCATGCGAATTTTGTTAATATAGCTGTTGCGTGTTCGGCCATTATGGTATATACGAAGTCTCATTTAGTCGCGTGCATACTTGTACTTTGAAATACGAATTAAAGTGACATTTCAGAATTTTTTGTCATAAATTTTACTTTTATTTTTATCTGAAAGAGCACATTTCCTTATGGAAATTCTGAAAATTTCAAGCCAAAATATTGTGCCGTTTACGAGAAATTTATATTTTTGTGTTAAAATTGAACGAATTGTTGTGGACAACAGTTCGGATTTATATGCAATTTATCGATTATATCTCAACTTTAAATGCGCGTTTCTCGCTTATTGGCAACAACTAAAAAAACTAATAGTATTTATACTCATTAGAATAACCAATCTTGGCATCAAGACATACTTTAAAAAATTGAAATTGGAATGAAATGTCCCTTTAAGCAATCTAGTAGGTGACATGGCAATATTTCAATACCAAAATTGTCATTAAATGCAGAAGATGCGTTTCGTTCCACAGCCTGTAAATAACCCATTTCATATGCACATCCGGTTTAGTTGTTTTTCCAAATGCAGAAGTCTCGTAGATCATGTGAGGTGAATTACATACCAAGACATGAATGATAGGCGAAAGTTCATTTTACTGTTTATCTCAAAACCATTTTAATACAATGACAAATGTAAATTATTCAATTGTATAAGCATGGTGATGTCTCAAGAAGTGCCCGTGATTCCCGCTGGGAAATCCAGGGTCTAATGATTCTTTCGAAATTAAAAAAATACAATTGTTCAAGCAAAACTGTTTTGTTTGTTTTTCTTCAACCATTTCCGATTTTCCTTCTTTTTGTTTTTCCATGTCACTATTTTGATTTTATGTGGCCATTTTTCTTTTAAATGTGTTATGATTGCGATTGGTTGATTTTTCGCTCATATACCATGAAATATATATTTGAATTTCATAATAAGCTTAACACAATCACTTACTCGTCTAATAGAAAATTCTTTAAGACAATTGGCTAGATGCCGTCGTTGGGAGAAGACATCATGATTCCCGTTGGGAAATCCGGGGTGGAAGTTTAATTGGTTATTTTTTCCTGTCACTTTTTTGTTATTATGTCACTTTTATGTGGTCATTTTCCTATAAGGTAGGCAATGCTTGTGACAGTCCATTGATGGTTTTGCCCAAAATTGATTGTACATATGCACATGTATTATTAAAGAACGAATAATGAATTCCATACAAGCTAGGCAAAAGCGGTAACTCGGCTCATAGAAATATCTCTAAGCTAATTGGCTAAAGGGCTGTGTCGCGAGAAGACCTCATGATTTCCGCTGGGAACACCGGGGTGGGTGTTTAATTGATTATTTTTTCCTGTCACTAGTTTGTTATTACGTCACTTTATTATGGTCATTTTCTTTTAGGTAGGCGATGCTTGTGTCTGTCCATCGATGGTTTTGACAGCAATTGGTTGTACATATATATTATTAAAGAACGCATAATGAATTCCATACAAGCCAAACACAAACACTAACTCGGCTAATAAAAGATCTTTAAGACAATTGGTTAAATGATGAGATACTAAAGACGACGTCTAGAGAAGAACTCATGATTCCCGCTGGGAAATCCGGTCTGTCACTCAGTTGACGTTTGATGAATGGTCAATCAAAATATAGACTGACTAATCCGATGAATTCACAAATCACGTGTCTGCGATAATCTCCAAAACTGAAATCTTTATTTGTCTCAACGAGACAAATTAAGATTTCAGTGTTAGAGATTGTCTAGTGAAGCATTCGAAAGCAGAAAATATATATAAAAAACTGTTTTATTTTCTTTTTCTACAGCCATCTCGGTTGTTTATTTTTTTCTTTAGTATCTTGTCATTATGTAGTCATTTTCTTTTGGAGTTGCGATGTTTGTTACTGGTAAATTTAGGACACGTACCAGAACATGTTTGATTGGCAACTGACCATCGGTGATTTTTGCCAAGAACTGATTGTACATAAATATGAGCCGGGATCTAAAAAAACGTCCCTTAAAGCATTTTTAGAAATCGAGTTTCAGCATCAGCCTGTTGTCAAATGCAGTCCAATATGCATCCATGCTGCTCTCTTTAAGTTACTTCAGGTCACAAAGTAGCTATTAGAGAACAACATCGATCCTGATCAGACTGTGCGTGTGCACAGGCTGATCTGGTTCTATGTTGTGCTCAAAAGCCTTAAATGACGTTTTTCCAGATCCTGGCTCAGATATATTATTAAAGAATGAATTTCATACAAGCTAATCTCCAGCACTAACTCGGCCAATAGAAAGATCTCTAAAACAATGAATTGGCTAAATTTTGAGGTACTAAAGATTGCGTCGCGAGAAAAACTCGCTAGTCAGTATTCATATAGTTTAGTTCTCTAAGACAATTGGCTAAATGACTGTGTCGCTAGAAGGCCTCGTGATTCCCGCTGGGAAATCCTGGGTGAATGTTTAATTGTGACCGTCTGTCACTCAGTTGACGTTTGATGAATGAGGGAGACAGAAATCAAACATATACATGGAATATCAATTGAGCTCTAATCTAAACTTATTACCTCGTCTGCTTACAGACGACACTTCACGTCCAAATCTTGACTTTTGGAGCTGTTGATATTTGGTGGATTTCTCTTTGACTTCGTAATATTATGTCAATGTATAGATTTAAACGATAAAGTTGAAGACCTGGGAAAGTTGGTTAACGAGTTTGTTGCGGCATTTTGAAATTAGTTTTTGTAACCTTTCAGCTTTTGCACATGAAGACGATTCGTACAAGATTAGCCAATAGGTGAGATACAAATACCTTTATGTCAAATGTTGGATAGAATATTGACTAAACCGAACATTGAACCGATTCCAAGTGTGACCCCGGGATTGTCAGCACACGACGTAACCAAATTAGCTCTCAATAATACAAAGATTCGCTGTTCGCTCTAGTATGCTTATTGCATATGCCACCTTAACCACGGGCTACGTAGGTTTTACTTTTTTGAAGCGAGTAGATGATGTTGTCACATCCACGGTAACAAAAAGAGATTGTAGATATCATAAACAACTTTCCATTTGCACATGGGTATTCAATGAGGCAATGCCAATTTTCACAAGTCGCTGGAAGTATTTTGTGAATGATAAATTTTAATAATACACATCCTGTAATGCAAGTACCCGGGTCATCGCCCTATGCGTGCCTTTGACTAGAAAGCAATCCATCGATCCTTACGCGCATTTTTCACTTTGTCGCTCCCGTTGACGACTTTAGGTAGGCGTTGCTTGATAATTCCGAGACAATTTTTCCCGGGTGATTATCACCAGGCCTGATACCATCAAATCCTTCAGAAGTAGCGGAATAATGACATTACTGTTCCCAATTTCTGAGATTCCATCGCTTCACTACACGTAACCTTTTATTCCTGGAAAATCTTATTTGCGTTAATTAGCGCAATGATTCTATTTCGAGATCGCGAAGAGCGGCTTTGCCTCTCGGAGAGGGCTTCAAGCACTCTTGTCGGTCGGGATCAGGTGAATTTGCCTTAATTCCGCTACTCAAAATCACATCATTGGGGATTAGAACCTAGCCAACCACGGGTCTCTCATTGAATTCTAACCTTTTCTCGCATATCTAATCTTTTTTCCACAGCTTGCTTTAGCATTCGAATATTCTTGGCTTCCTCGATTTTAGAACCGCTCATGAACATCATCAACAATTCATACGTATATTGTGTTTATTATTTAGAAAGTAAATCCGAAATCACAGGATAGAAAATAAATTGACTTCTTTCCAAAAATGTTTGTATTTACCAAAGATGTTCGTGTTGTGTATATAACATATGAGTAATCTATATTTTCTAGGAATCAATTTGTCGACCGTGCCACTTTTGAAATTGAACCAATTCGTTATTATATGATATGTCGCTGCATAAAGATACAATATTGTTGACCAGGAGCAAAACGACCTTCCTGCATCCCTACTAGAACCAAACTGCTATCAAAAACCCAATTTTCGTGAAATGTCATTACCAGGGGGCGCCTCGCAGCCACTTCGCAGTGAACCCTTTCTATAACTGATGATACTTTAATTCAGTTATCGTCCATCATTAATGCATACAATGGGGAAAATGCTGTTTGTCGGAATTAGATGGCGGTTTTAGGCTAACGAGATTTCTATCGTGCCAATAAAAGACATATTTGATTTTCGCGACGTAAATTAAATCATGCAGAATTCATCTTTCACGTCACTCTAGCGTTCCTAGGAAACTCCTTTATCCTAACTGTAATCCTTTACTAGATCACACAAAAATCCCAGAATCGTCTTTATTGAGTACTGTTTGAGAGATACCAAAAATACAAGAAGAGTACTGAAAATGAAAAGAATTGCACATTGCAGTTGATATAAATTGTAATTTGTCAACTAGACAACTACTGAAAACGCATGATTTAAATCGAAATCAAAGTTTACTAAACATATGATATCATAACATGCAAAACATTGGTCTCAGATTATATGGCCAATTGGAATGTTGTATTTTCAAAATATTGAAAAAAAAAACGCTTCAAAGTTTTGTGCTACATATAGTAACCGTTGGAAGATTTTAAAAAATAGATTCGAACGAAGAATGAAACGGATAAACTTATGTCGGAAATGTGAATATCGCGAGAATTCGTGAAATCTATGGAGACGGACGACTACATTGCAAAGAAAAGTCTACTTGAAAGAGTTAGTGCATGCGCATTCAGGCTTCGCTTTTTTAAAAATCTGATCGCACTTCAGTTCATTGTGACCTTGTTGTGACGCCATTATATTTCAAAACATAGTTGTAAGAACTGTTTCTTAATTCAAAGTGTACGAAACTAAATCGTTTCATGTATAAATCTACGTATAATATGTTGAAATGATATATTGCATGCGCTTCATATGTATTTCTATGTTCTCTTTTATATTAAGACTCCTGAATGATAAAAACGCAATGTAAGTTTTATACGGTATTTAATGATGATGATAATACTAATACTACTACTACTACTTCTACTACTACTACTACTACTACTACTACTACTTCTACTACTACTACTACTACTACTACTTCTACTACTACTACTACTACTACTACTACTACTACTACTACTACTACTACTACTACTACTACTACTACTACTACTACTACTACTACTACTACTACTGCTACTACTACTACTACTACTACTACTACTAATAATAATAATAATAATAATAATAATAATAATAATAATAATAATAATAATAATAATAATAATAATAATAATAATAATAATAATAATAATAATAATAATAATAATATTAATAGGAATGTGACGCAAAACCCGATACAAATAAATCGATTTCAAAATTCGCCCGAAATTCAGATCTTTCCATGACAAAAATTTTGCTCAATGTAAAATGGTTACAGTAATCTCCGGTGTTCAGTGAAGCGTGACTGATATCAAAGCATCGAGCCTCGTTATGACAATTTGATGGCGGCCATTTTGACGACATGCGGTGATTTTCTCATATTATCTTACATCTTCTTATTGTTGTTCAGTAATGGCCGATCGCTCGCCTTTCATAATTTGCATGACAATTTTATTTCTCTTTTCACGGCTGACAAACAGTGTATTGGATACAGTTAGAACTACTTGATTTATTGCATATCATATCAACTATCCCGGCCTTGAAGAGAATAGAATATTATCGAACCTCATCCATAAAAAGGACATCATAAAATATCAAAACCACAGATTGTCATTTTCGAATGAGCATACATCTGCGAAAGGGTCAGTTGCTTGTCGATAGATGTCACGAGAATTAATCTTTTTTTTTTAAGTTCCAGAAAATTATACAGGTTAAGGAATAGCGCCCTTAGTCACTCCCAAATTAGGTAGAGAACGCCTTGAAGTCACTCCCAAATTAGGTAGAGAACATTTCGAAAGACCACAATGTACTTGTCAATGCATTGTTGAAACAACCAAACACGGTTCATTTTGTGGATATTCTGGGCTTTTAAAGGTCTATATTTGGAAGATACGTCGAACAATGTTCAAAACTGAACTCTTTAATTGTTTCATCACATATATTTGATTAAAGTTTCAGTTTGGGCAATATTCAAAGGTACCTGTAAATAAATAGTTGATCGATAACATTTATTTCAATGTTACTTTACCCTTTAACGAAAAGCAAAGTCAAAATTTATAAATGATAATGAGGACAAAATCTTTTCGATGAGCACGCAAATTCTCGTTTATACGTAAGGGATATGAAAATGGGTGCAGATGACAATTAATAATAACTAGTAGCATTGGTTATTTGAAATGCCATAAACCGTTTAGAGATAGAAAATAAATGAAAATAAATACCTTGCATCAAAGGATACTGAAAGGTCTGGTTTGTTGTAATTTACCACATTATATCACGTAATATTGCTGTCAAAGATATTAAATGGTTTCCTTTTTATCAGAGTTTATGATTAGTTCTCGATCACCAATTACCGGTTAAGGTGCGCGACACTGGAAAGTAGGGATTTTTTTGATTTGTCTTAAAACTTGTAATCCTGATCAGAATGTTGATATTGAAAACATGGGTCTTGATATACCAGCACAGACAGTTAAAGGTAATGAATATTTCACAACCTTATATATACGATTTTCAGTTTTACTGTCATTAGTTCAAAATCATTTGATTTCATTTCTGGGATTTTCTAAAAGTGCAATGCGATTTTTAATTTAGAAACGCACCGTCAGAGCAATGGAAGACCATCAGCTACGAAAAAACAAACTATAAAAAAAATCATCGATTTTTCACAAAAACAAATAAGTTTGCGGCGGCCACTTTTCACGGTGTCATCGATATTCGATGATGACTGATAAAGAAGCATCATATTTTATGTTTCTTGATTACAGGCCTCAAAGTGTTCTGTTTCAATTACACATAGCAGGTGCTTCAACACAATCAATACACCAATTATTAATTCATAAGAAAATAACCGTTGTTTTGATGATCTTTCTTTCATTACGGAAGATCATATTACTGATATTACTGAAATTTTACTGTGAAAGTTCAAAGTAAGCAATGATGTGCGCTGACGAAAGCTTGCAATTTTGGAATCAATGATAAATTGTTTTGTTTAGAACATAGATGGAATACCCGGTAGTGGGCGATACCATGAAAATTTGAGTTTATTGGGGTTTTACGCCGTTTTCAACTACCAGGGTCATATCGCGGCGGCTGGAGCACTTACCCATGGATTCCTGTTGTTTCTCAAACTAGTACTACCACAACACCCTTACCGAGCCTCCAGCTGCTCGCCCACTTAGGTTAACGATTTCAAACACATTGGTGGGTAACAATTTTGTCAGAAAGGGTATTAGCCGCGGCCGGGTATCGAACCCGGGACCTCTCGTATGAGGGTCAGATGCGCTACCAACTGCGCTAAGGCCGCGGCCGATACCATGAAAAAAACCCGTATAAGTCTAAAAGGTATCCTTTATCAACCAATGTCAATGACGAAGCATATACTTATATATTCTGTTTTTATTCGGGAGACAGGGCGGAGCCTATAAACGGTTCATTACATTTAAGTGTGAGGAGAAACAGCTTTCTCGATTTGCGGTAAATCGTCGGTATTATTGCAAAACATTATAACTACAGCGTTAATCAAGCTGTGGTTACGAGGTTTTATAACAACACAATTTACAGATGCACATTCTTTCAATTTCGAAATGTCTTCATACTCGTGCCGCACGTTTTTCTCTTATATCAACCAATGTATCGAGAAGTAAACTCGTCGAATAACCTCTTTGCTTAGCCACACCCTTTCAGGTGAATAAAAACGGAATATAAATCAGTCTCAAAACAACAAAGTTATATGTAAGGACTCTAAGTCAAATACAGTTTATGTCAAAAAACTAACTGTTGATGGAAAAAGCAAATGCAAATTTACATGCTTTAACTTAGATTATACAGAGGAGAAATTAAATTTCCTGGTTATCGATGGGTGCCTGACCTGTACACCAAGAAACCATTTTCTTCATGTTTTATCTATATTATTTATGACAAATATAAATAATAGTGATGTCTTTGTCTCTATAATACCAAACGCAAAGTCAATTTCAAGAGTCATAAGTGTTTTGGGGGAAAACGATGCTGTGGAATATAAACGCTTCTCAAAACTGGCCGGTCCTTTAGATTGGGCCAGGGGGTCACACATTGATATTTTTGGGGTACCGCTTGCAACAAAATGGCCATATTTTAAAGAATAAAATGGGTAGAATATATGCTTGCTTGCGTAGATCCAAACTCTCACTTTGATAAACAAAGTCGTACTTCTTTTACGACCAACTGTAAACAGTGTTTAGTAGTTCTCGTGACGTCCCGTGTTTTGTACGTCGTTTCTCTAATCAAGAGTCTCGAGCGTAACTGGGATAATTGTTTTCCATGAATGTTTAATCAAAGTGCCGCTCATTTATTATTCTGCATGTCATAGGGACACGCGCATATACCGCTCTTACCTCCTGCACCACAGAGTAACAAATTAAGAGTGGTTAAATGCATTCTAAATTTGTTATTTCAAATCCAAACCCTATGTTGTGGGTACTCATTTGAATCGTCTCGACGAGACGATTTAAATTAGTACCCACAACATATGGTTTGATAAACATTAGAATATATTTTGTGTTTTGAAAAGTCATTATGCCCTGATATATGTCACAGTATATCCGCTCTCACGTACTGCACAACAATTTCGTGTACACTGTAATTGACCGACTTTCAGCCCCGCCCATGTTCAAGGGAGGCTACTTTCATGTTTCGATTTAAAGAAAATAAACCACAAAATGAATTGGCCAATTTTATGTTGGACAAATTAGCGAACAAACTGATATTTGACAGGTAATGCTGTAAACATTAACCACTTGGTATTGAATCCCAGAATATGCCGCCTTTAGCAGACTGTGTAGAGAAAGATCAGTCTGAATATACACACAAACTAGTCGTAGTCGTGCTTACAAATTCTTGAGTAAAATAATTGACACAATTTAATAAATACTCGTTTCAGTATATCGGCAAAATTCGCCTTTTCCAAGAGTAAGAAAACTCTAATCGCACAATTTTTCGGTCTCTTGAAAAAGGCAAATTTTGCCGAAATATTGAATCGAGTATTTGTTAAATTCCCCGGGGAATAATCTTGTGATATTGTGTTCAAATTGATAACTGTTTAAAACGAAGTAGACATACTAAAACAATTTTAATCCTTCCAACAGTTTTACTTTTGAACAAATTCAATATTGATTGAGTTTAGAATCATTGCAGCGCTTAATAGAACTCGTTGATGTACTTTCTGCGAGGCAATTATTCAAATGAGGAATACTTCAAGGGGTGACAATGCAATTGAAGATTTTTTATACTCTAATTCGTTAATCTTGCTGTATTTTTCAACGTTATTTTGTTACGTCCAATTATGAGCAGGCCATCAAAGGCACTTGCCGGGTATTAACCCTTTTCCAAACGGCAAACTTTTAGGGTGATTCACTTTAACAAGTGGCACAAATGACAAAATGGATGTTATTAAAGATATAATTTGTGTAAAATATGGCACAGAAAATATTGAGACAAAAGGAGAAACTGCTGGTTATTAGCAGTTTCTTCTTTTGTATCAATGTTTTCCCAAGCCTTTTCTATTAGCGACGTCAAAACCAGGTCTTGTTTGGGAAAGGGTATTAATTAGATAATTGGTGACATGCGCAGCGTGCAAAATGCACAATTGAATAAATCATGCACAAAATGCACTGTTAAACAATTACAACTTAAAAGAAAGTTTCACCTTTACAAAACGTTTGATGAGTGCTTAATTGTATTAAACATAAGTAATTTGCTTTGATCTTCTATTTGCTAGTATTTAATTCTAATCTAGAACAGTGGAAGCACACTCGTTTCTTCCTTTGATTCAAAACATCAAAGTAAAGACGTTGTGCATCGCCGAATTTCTTGAAAAAATTAAGCACTATAGACTGCTAGCGTCGAATATCTACCGAACTTTTACATAGTTTGCTCTGATCCTTTATGCATTATTTTACGCACGAAATCGAAAAAGTCAGCTCTCCACTTTGATACTATGTTATTAAGATGCTCAACTTGAAGGACTTTGTCAATGAAGTTAAAGTTCCGGATTAATTTTTAAGTCCCATATACCATTCATGTAGACATTATTATTTCAATAATCATTTTGTGAATTATCTTTCGCGAGAGGAATATTTTCTTTTTTATCTTTTATTTATTTATCAAAATTGTTTATTTATTTCTATTCATTCAATTATCTATTCTTTGTAAAAGTTTCCACAACTAATTAAAGCCTAACAATATCACCATTACCTGACCCGATCAGGAAAATATCATTATGACTGAACAGAACGTCGTCATGATCAATTCTCCCTACCTTCTAAGATAACTTTGATATTACGAGACAACGTCACATCACAGATTAATGTTTGTAATGAAAGTGACTTGTCAATTATAATATTCATTATCAGGAAATGCACTACACGTATGTACATGTGTGTAGCTAAGCCCATTCAAATAGCGATTTTCTTTACTACGTTATAATGCACTACACGTATGTACATGTGTGTAGCTAAGCCCATTCAAATAGCGATTTTCTTTACTACGTTATATCATTATGTGAGCAATTTTGCATTATTTTGATTATACGGAACTTTCAGCAGTTTATATCCATTCTGTTTTAAGAAGTTTTTTCTTGGTTGCGATTTTGCTTGCGATATATACATGCAGGAGTTATTTACAGTCATGATAATTATATCAAGTTTGACAATGCGTGTATCATATATTTTCAGAAAACCATGTGGAGACACATTTGCCAGACACCCCTGAATACACCACGTGTCCGTCGCCACTCAAGATTTCCAATATGATTGCGTCATCAGGTGACGTCATGGTCTCAGTTCCGTCGCATGTGGACGCGCCCACATCCGGGCACTGTAAGCGACAATCGCCGGGACTACTTTGCGTCGTGTGTGGAGACACGTCAAGTGGTAAACACTACGGTATCCTGGCTTGTAATGGCTGCAGTGGGTTCTTCAAGAGGAGCGTACGGAGGAAACTTATATACAGGTAGAAATTAATTAAAAGTGGCAAATGAAGCCTTTTGCTTAATTGTTTGTTTTTGGGGTTTTTTTTTGTTTTTTTTTTAATTATTTATTTGTTACTACTGTTGATTCACCATTCGAACATTAAACTTTGAACCATATCTTAGATTTAAGGGGCAATGCTCCAGTTTTTCGGAACACTCGGTTTTTACTGTAGTAAATTAAATGTTTCGTACCAATATGTTTCGCTACCATATTCTCAATAATATAATTCATCATTACAGTTTACCATTTTCGCCGGTAAAAATGTGTTTATTATGCGAAACTGATTTCCTCAAGATGGAAATCGATTATTTAGAGCAAGACAGTCGTAAGTGTGTATGCAGTTACCACCGTTTTGCGTCATTTTATTCATGTGTACCGGATAAAAATTCCTGTAATTCACTAATAAGTGCGCTGACCTATACATTTTCTTTTTAAATTATTACCAGGACAAGTTGCTTAATACAATGAGGGAGTTTTATCAAATTCTATTATGTAGAACTTGAAATATTTCCAAAAATATGCAAATTTTGACATAAAACACTCCAGCTTCGATGATCTACCCGAACACGTGAACATGCTGTTTTATACATTTACGCGTTTATAGAAGCACATGTTTTGGGTTTTCTGTTCTTATTAATGTAAGACGTTACTTTTAATCCATTTTTGGGACTAAACGATGCATATACAACATTTTATTAGCATTTTAGTTACCATGGACAGGTGCAAGAAATTGTGCATTTTTTCTATGTAGGGGTATGTGATACGAATGCCTATAAAATTCAAACAAGATCGCTGACCACCCATTTTTATTTTATTTTTCAATTGGTAATAACATGTAATTTCAATATACAAAATATAAATAAATTCTATTATTGGGAAAAAAATAAGGAAACTGGAGCATTCCCCCTTAAGGTTTTATTTAATTTAATGACATTTTTTGAAATCATAGATTAATGCATAGATCTTCGAAAGCCAAAGGTTCTACCTCCACTTTGTTCCTTACGTTCATAAGGAACAAAGTGGAGGTAAAACCATTGGCTTGCGAAGATGAGATTGATGTATGCATAATGACATTGATACAAGAATTACTTATATTTAAAGATTTCTATAATTATGGTGCTATCATAGCGATATTCTCTCAGAAATCATTGAACCTCTAAATAAAAAAAAGCTTTTATTGCTACCGTTTTGAAATTGGTCAAACTGCTACTATCTGTTATTCAAATTACAGATGTCAAGCCGGGACGGGACTATGTGTCGTAGATAAAGCACACAGAAATCAATGTCAGGCCTGTAAACTGAAGAAATGTTTACAACTTGGAATGAATAAATACTGTAGTGGATATCATTTAGATCTATTACATATTTGTTATTTGTATTACAGATGTCAAGCTGGGACGGGACTATGTGTCGTAGACAAAGCACACAGAAATCAGTGTCAGGCGTGTAGACTGAAGAAATGTCTACAACTAGGCATGAATAAAGATGGTAAGACAGATTTTGTTGAGAAAAATAGAAACTGAAAAGTCTGGAAAAATAGGAAACAATTTCTTCATATATTTGTACATGAGCATGACAGGTTTGGTGCGGACAGCAGAATGGAAGCATTGAATGATATTTCAATATTAAATGTAGTTCTCCAAACCTCACTAAGATTTGGTTTAAGAAAGATCATCGCTATTGAGATTCACGCGACGTTGAAATTATTTGGGCAACTTCGTAAGTCGCTCGAATATTTTCGGATACGTAATTAATGTAAGGACGTCTCACGAAATATTCAGACGTCGCGTGAATCTCATTAATGATGGACTGCATTTAACACATTACCAAACGACAAAATCATAGGGCGGTTCAAATTGAAAGGTCCTGCAGACGACAATTTCATTTCAATGTAACTTTTTATGCTCCCCGAAAAAATTTCGGGGGAGCATATAGTCGCCACGCTGTCCGTCCGTCCGTGTGTCCGTGTGTCCGTCCGTCCGTCCGTCCGTCCGTCCGTCCACAGCCATATCTCAGCAACCCTTGGACCAAATTCAATGAAACTTCACATGTGAACTCCCTGGGTCAATACCTAGGGACCTTTTTCTCCGTTTGTAAATTTAAGGCTGCGTCATGGAAAAAGGGGCCTTAGTGTAAAAAATAGTTTTTCTCTTATTTCTCTTCATCTAATGGGCAAAATTTAATGAAATTTTGTGCTCATGTAATAAATAGGATGTTCTAGACCATATTGTATAAATAATGTGTGTACAAAAAAGCTGTCATGGGAAAAGGGGGCTTAATCTATGATAGTTTTTATTTTGTGACAAACACTTATTCGGGGAGCATAATCCGTCTGTGACGGCTCTTGTTACTTTTAGGTCTTTTTGGATGGAAAACATTGTGTGAAATAAAATTCTTCATTTTCCACAATATTTTCCAAAGCCATTATTTTGTGGGGAGTCAAAAAGAGTCATTGTGTGGTAATGGGTTAAGCTACCTAGATGCCTATTCATTGTTTCAATGTGATATTCTGCTTGTAGCTGTACAGAACGAGCGACAGCCACGTAACACGGCACAGATACGTCAGGAGCATCTTGACGCGGGGCTGGACCACTCTGTGACGTCGCACGCCACTGTTTCCGCCACACACCCGGCCTTCAGTCCGGCAACCAACCATAGATTTATGTCAGCCATGATTACAGGGGACCTACCCAACAAAGCAGAGAGCGACTCAGATAGTAAGCTATGAATTGATTTTCCAAAATGTAATCCTAATCAAATTCTAATGTGACAAGCGTTTTCAAACATTGCATACATTGTTGTTACTCATACACGTTAGATCTGTCAAAAGTCTTAATGTATATGTAGTGGCAACACCAAGAGGGCATTCAGGGAGTTCAACCGACCCACTTACGGTAATCTGATTTTTTTATTTTCGTTTAGCAACTCAGTCACAAAATACAAAGAAAACGACCCACTGTTTGTACGTTCGAACCCCTTCATAGAAATCTTGGGTGTTTAATTAAGCTCAATTCACACATGAAACTAAATATACATATGCATTTCCAATCTAGGAAAGTGGGACTTGCATTAGTATCAGAAAATAAGAAAATATGCAATGTTGAATTCTATTTCACGTTCTAATTTAGCTATAATCACAAAGAATTGTTCCCTTTACAGGCCGCGAGGACCCTATCGACGTGACGAGTATGGACAATGAGCGGGTGCACCAGACGCCACACTATACGAGTTACGGAGAGACACACGCGCTCTACCCATTCTCTGGTCAGGAAAGCATGTACGAATGTTCGGCTAGGTTACTATTTATGGCGGTCAGATGGGCAAAGAATCTGCCATCATTCGCTAACCTACCTTTCCGTGACCAGGTAAATGTTTTTTTTATTTATAACATGTTACATGAAACTGATATTTTGGTTACTACTTTCAAAAACACAATATAGGTCTCGATAAATTACCTAACCATGCTCCTCTAGCTATTTGTCTGATGTGTAAAATGAATATAGTCGCATTTTCCTTCGAATTTTTAAAATTTCAAAGATGCTTTTTCGGATTACAAAATTATGTTACATCTCGAGTATATTTTCTATGTGTACTTTTACTATTTTAGACTAAAATAAGTGTCGTTCCCACAGGTTATTCTACTCGAGGAGACGTGGAGCGAGTTATTCCTTCTATGTTCCATACAATGGTCACTACCAATGGAATCATGCCCCTTGTTAGGCGGTCATCTACAGTCTAAAACAGGCGCCCTGCATCTAGAAGTGAGGACATTACAGGAAATATTCTCCAGATTCAAGTCTATTTGTGTAGACCCGGGCGAGTTTGCTTGCTTGAAGGCGATTTCACTCTTCAAACCAGGTGATTTTTAGTGTTTTTTCTGGTATTCAGTTTGAACATTTTTGAGTAAACTCTTTCTTGGCGAAAGTATGATTATTAATTAGTAAAGACAGACTAAGGGAAGAACATGAAAAAAAATCTGGAGTGATTACTTCGGTGTCGACATTTACAAAAAAAAAAAAAAAGAAAAAGAAAGCTTTGTCAAATAGAATGGGAAAAAAAACATATGAATCAATGCTGTACTTCGATCACTGGTGGTGAACTCGGCCAAAGCGAGATACCCTTTTCGCTACAACAAGGTACAGATATTGTGCGTTTAAATGTGAGTTTAAATATCTGATTGGGTAATTTTTCTAATAACAATGAATTTGTTCTAAAAATAGACCGGGTTTACCGATATGTATTGACAAATCGTCTGTGTTGTTATAAAATCTCGTAACTACGGCCTTATCGAAGCCGTAGTTACGATATTTTATAACAACGCCGACGGAATACTATGATCGCGGAAAAACGTCCCATGTTTTGGCCGAGTTCACCACCAGTGGTGATAGCTTCTTCATTATTTGTAGGAAATTCTCTAAGAGTAACATTGATCATGATGAGACTGCGTTAAGGTACACACTGATCTGAACCCATGAATCTCTCAAACGCCATGATGGGCCTTTTACCAGAATTCGGCTCAAATATTAAACTTGTGTAATCGTACTTTTTGTATTTAACCAGAGACTCGCGGATTGAAGGATCCACACCAAGTGGAGAACTTACAGGACCAGGCACAAGTAATGCTGGGTCAGCACATCAGAGCGCAGCATCCTACACAACCAGTCAGGTAAATATAAACATATACTTAGTATTCTTTGTATTTAACTAGAGACCCGCGGATTGAAGGACCCTCATCAAGCAGAGAACCTACAGGACCAGGCACAAGTAATGTTAGGTCAGCACATCAGAGCACAACATCCAACACAGCCAGTCAGGTAAATATAAACATATACTTAGTATTCTTTGTATTTAACTAGAGACCCGCGGATTGAAGGACCCTCATCAAGCAGAGAACCTACAGGACCAGGCACAAGTAATGTTAGGTCAGCACATTAGAGCACAGCATCCAACACAGTCAGTCAGGTAAATATAAACATATACTTTGTATTGTTTGTATTTAACCAGAGACCCGCGGGTTGAAGGATCCTCATCAAGTCGAGAACCTACAGGACCAGGCACAAGTTATTAGTCCGTCTGATGACCCAGGCAAAAAATGATTTCGCTGCACCCCCATAGGTACCAAGGTTGTTATATACCATTTTAAAGCTTGAAATATACTGGATACGATGCATGATGTTGTCAAGTTGTAAACCTGTGCAGGTCTCGTGTAAACATACAAATGTGTGGGTGGGGTAAGATAACAAATAAATTATTTGAAATACATTTTTTCAAATAGAAATCCACTCAAACCCAATCACTTAGGAATGTACTCATTCGAATGCATAAAATTACTATCTAATGAACCAGAAGAGATATCCAAAACACATTTTAATCAATTATACGCAGAAATAATGCTCAAATATCTCGTCAATTTGCATATGGTGGGTGGGGTAATTTAAGCACAGTGAAATACAAACAAATAATCGCATTAGTGTTCCGTGAAACGTTTGTACAACCATTTATAGATTAAATACAACTAATTTGGATCTCAGTAAAACATCTTCACCCAATATCTTAACAGATATAAACAAGACACAGTTATATGCCGATCTTTAAAATGCCTCTTCTTTCCCTGTAACTTGCAATATAGTCCGTCAGATGATGTTAAATAAAGGCGTTATTTAAGGAATTATTTTCATCCCTTACCCATGATGTACCAAGGTTGTTATATACCATTTTAAAGCTTAAAATATGCCGGATACGATGCACGATGTTGTCAAGTTGTAAACCTGTCCAGGTAGCGCGTAATCAAACACATATGTGGGCGGGGTAAGACAACAAATACATTACTTGAAATACATTTGACAAGCGATAATTTTCTTAAACCCAACCTTAGGATTGTGCTCATTCAAATTCGTAAAATTATTATCAAATAAACCAAATTGGATATACAGAATACGTTTCAATTGTTTATAAGCCGAGTCAATTTGCATATGGTGGGTGGGCTGTTTTATAAACAATAATATACTTAGCCACACAATTAAATAGTCGCATTATTTCTCTGTGAAAAGTTTGTACAACCGTTTACATATGAAATACAACTTATTTGGATCTTAGTTAAATACCGTCACCCTATATCTTAACTGATATATACAAAAAAACAGTTTAAGACTGCATTTGACGCCCCCCCCCCCCCCCCCCCCCGCTGTAACTTACAACATAGTCCGTTAGATGATATCACACGAGGGGCTATTGAAGGAGTTACTTCATCCCACCCCGATGTATGCTGTTATATACCTTTTTAAAGTTTGAAATATGCTGGATACAATGTACGATGTTGTCAAGTTTTAAACCTATGCAGGTCCCTTGTAAACACACAAATATGTGGGTGGGGTAAGATAAAAAAAATGAAATGCATTTGTCAAATATAAATTGTCTTAACCCCACCCTTTTATAAATTTTCTCACTCAAATGTATGCCATTATGATTGAAATATCCAGAAGCGATATGCAAAACACATTTAATCGATTTCACCAAGAAAATGGCAATGGCGGATCCATGATTTTTTTTAAAAGTCGATTCAACTTTCTTCAAGATTCTACCTTAAGAATTTAGAAATTAACTAAACTAAATTCTTATGAATAAGAGAGTGATGTCAGGGCCAAGGTCTTGCTACATTTTGTGTTTGGGCCCTGGGCCAGTGCAATTGGGAAAATAGCGACGTTTTATCCTAAATTGGGGAAAACTAAAACATGTTTTAAAGCTTCAAATTAGACTGTAGGTATGTAAGATGCACTTGTAAATACTTTTTGTTTAAGAAAATTCATCAAAACTGTGGGAAGTTTGGGTGCTCATTTGGGACTGTTCACTCAAAAATTGGAATTATCAGTCTCAATCTAATAACGATCACATTGTGGTCAGAAAACAAATATTACAGAGATTCTTTTTGTGGTGATCACACCAAAGATGTGCTATCGGTGCACATACTCGCACAACGACAGCTTATAATCGTGATGGCTGTAGTGCTTATGATAACCATAGGCCTCAGTCACTTTTTAGTTTTTAAACTAATTGTAACATGTTTTCAGAATTTGTTTATATTTGTGAATTGTGTGGCAAAATGAAGTCTGAAACGTCAGTTTTGCTAATTCAAACGAAGTCAATTGGAGACTGGTACCTAACGGCACAAAATGGGAATACGTCTTAGATAATATGGATATTACAATGTTTAAGGTTGTATATGTTATAAGAATTTATACGTTGTCGTTAATGAGATAACGATATATTCATTATTTGAGTGGGAGATGTATTTGGATTTATTTATCCGATTCGGACCTAAACTTCCAGAAAAAATATATCCAAAGTAGTAATCCAAATTCGATGGAACAGATAAAATGTGATGATTATTAGTTTACAAAACCATATTTTGAACGCATGGCTTAACGAAATTATTACGAAAGTCATTGCGTTATAAAATGACCTTTACAATATAATCATTATAATATTTCTATGAAAGGTACACTTTTCACCATAAGATGGGGAATTATCAAAGTATATCATTCTATATAATCTGATCAATTAGCCTTCAAAACTTTCCAACTAAAGCTACTGCTGTCACTATGATACTTGTTAAAGCTAGCTTTTTTAAATTGTGAATCCTAATTTCGACGAGACATAATTATTAGCAACACAGGAATTCAGTGTGAACGTCCATGGAAAGCTTAAAAAGAAGACCTTTATTACAAAGATCTTGCGTCAAATAATAAAGGTTTGTAACAATTATGTCGTTAAAGAATAGGACAAACTAGTTATGGTACAGAAGATTGATGTAGCAATATGTGAATGACCAAATTAAGAAGATGAGCCAAAAGTGATTGTTTCAAATGGATAAACGGAGAAAACAATTTAGAATATATAATTGCAATAGACAAAGAATACCATATACAGGCTTAGAAATGACGAAAAATAAAGACAAACTATACATATATAAAAAAAAACCCAAAGCAATTAAAATCTATGAGAAATGCCCAAATCATCCTCAATTTTGTGAAAAATCAGTAACCTAGTGTTATCAAGTTTTGCATTTTTATAGTGTTGAATTCCCGTCCTTCAGTATTCCAAATCAAATTAGTTTTGATATACATCACACGTTATATCATACAAATTAATGACGAGAGACCACAATGGTGGTGTATGCTTACATGGAGTTATAATATAATAAAACATCCCTTACTCGTATATGCCCTAGGTCGTATGATCAACACCGTCTAGCCAACTATTGGTCAAAACCATCATCGAAGACCCAGCTTACACATACCATTTCGTCCCCTATCGAAAATAGCTACTAATCTTTTGTATCAACAGACGGAAAAGCATGCGAAACGTTACATCGATCCGTACAATCAGATAAGCGCTCTCTTTTAAGGACCGTTTTGGTTGAATCTTCCCTAAATGAGTGACTGCATTCGGTCAGCTGTGTCACCAATTGAATTTTAAGATTTTGTAAGAGAGGTTAAACACATTGTATCATGTGTAGGTATCCGAGGTTGGGTAAAAAGCATTTTAGCAATTTTTCGAGGAATGTAAACTCTTGATAGATACAATGGTCTGATTTATTCGAAAGTGCAATATTAAATGAGTTAAATTGCAACATCTTTGATAAAGGCATAGAAGGCCCATTTGATCACTCTAGCTGAATTGTTCCCCCCCCCCCTTTTTAGTAAATTTATAAAAGATAGATAAAGATCAAGGAATTTACAGAATAATTTGAGAAAGTGGAAACATGAACTTAACAAAACGATTCTCCAAAAGAGATCTTTTTGCTAAGCCCATGAAGGTATTTTAAACCCAAAGGGTCATTCATAAATTAATTACGTCCCTCTTATTAACCATTATTTAAAGTTTAAATATTCATCTTTGTGTGAGTCTTTACTGTCCTCAAAATTATTTGTATTCATTTTGCAGATCAAGTCAGAATCAAAATGAATGTTCTATATATCTATTCCATGTGTATATCTACTGTTGGCCGCCATCTTGGACGCTATCATATTATTAGTGTGTTGTCCAGTGATATCACAGTGCAATCTTTGTGATTCACCAATCAATATATCTCCTATATCAAAGAATGCTAAAATATTTTCAGTGGATGCTCTTGCAGGGATTGGTGATCCATACAAAATGAGTTTTACTATCTGACTATGAATGGTTAAAGCAGAGATTATTGTAAGCTACAGGGAAAGAGGGGACATTTGAGAGCAGCCTAGAACTATGTCGTGTTTATATCTATTGAATTGGGTAAAGATGTTGTACCAATGTCCAAATAAGTTGTATTTAATCTATAAACGGTTGTATAAACGTTTCAAGAAACAATAAAACGAGTATTTGCTTGTGTGGCTAGTACGTTTTCTACTGTGTATAACAATTATCTAGCAACAATATGCAAAATGACTGACTACCTGGAATTATTTCTGTATATAAACTGCGTATAATCAATTTAAATGTATTTTCTATATCACGTCTGGTTATTTAAATCATAATGACATGCATTCGATTAAGAACCTTTATAAAAGAGTGGGTCTAAGACGATTTACACTTGACTAATGCATTTCTTACCCCACCCATATATTTGTGTGTTTACACGGGACCTGCGCAGGTTTACAACATGACAACATTGTACATCGTATCCAGCACATTTCGAGCTTTAAAATAGTATATAACAGCACTGGTACATCGAGGTCGGATGCAGCAACTCCTTCAATAGCCCCCTTGTGTGATTTCATCTAATGGACTATGTTGTAAGATATCGGGTTAGGGGGCATTTTCAAGTGTAGTCTAGAACTGTGTCTTGTATGCACATGTATATGTCAAGATATAGAGTGAATGTGTTTTACTAAATTCCAAATAAGTTGTATTTAATCTGTAAACGGTTATACAGACGTTTCAAAGAACATCAGTGCGAATATTTGTTTGTGTGGCTAAGTAAATTACTGTTAATAAAACACATCATCCACCACATGCAAATTGGCGAGATATCTGAGCATTATTTCTGCGTATAATTGATTGAAATGTGTTTTGTATATCTCTTCTGGTTTATTCCAGAGTAATTTGATGAATTCGAATGAGTACATTCCTACGTGATTGGGTTTAAGACGATTTCTATTTGAAAATTGTATTTCAAGTAATTTATATGTTATCTTACCCCACCCACATATTTGTGTGTTTACACAGGACCCGCATATTTTTACGACTTGTCAACATCATGCATCGTATCCAGCACATTTCAAGCTTTAAAATGGTATATAACAACATTGGTACATCGATTCTTAGGGGTGAAACGATCTCCTTAAAAAGCCCTCTTATTTGAAAGAATTAGACGGACTATGCTGGAAGATACAGGGAAAGAGGGGGCATTTTCAAGAGAAGCCTAGAACTGTGTCTTGTTTAAATCTGTTAAAATATTGGGTGGAGATGTTTTACCAAGACCTAAATAAGTGGTATTCAATCTAAAAACGGCTGTGCAAACGTTTCATGGAACAATAATGTGATTATTTGTTTGTGTGGCTAAGTGTTTTACTTTGCATAAATTACCCCACCCACCATATGCAAATTGACGAGATATTTGAGCATTATTTCTGCGTAAAATTGATTGAAATGTCTTTTGTATATCTCTTCTGGTTTACTTGATTGTAGTTTTATGAATTCGAAAGAGTACATTCCTAAGTAATTGGGTTAAAGACGATTTCTATTTGACAAATGCATTTCAAATAATTTATGTGTTGTCTTACCCCACCCACATATTTGTGTGTTTACACGGGACCTGCACAGGTTTACGACTTGACAACATCGTGCATCGTATCCAGCATATTTCAAGCTTTAAAATGGTATATAACAACCTTGGTACCTAGGGGGGTGCAGCGAACTCCTTAAATAGCCCCCTTATTTGATTTCATCAGACGGACTATATGCTGGGTCAGCATATAAGAGCGCAACATCCAACACAGCCAATCAGGTAAATATTCACACTTTGCACAGTGGATAATCACGTAATACTATATTTTCAGTAAATCTTTAATAACTTTGTAAATACTGGACCGATTTGAATTCGGTTTTAAGCAGAGAATGTGGACAGACGTCACGCATTAGATGGACGTGGTTGATTTTTGAAAAATCAACTGATAAAAAGTTATTGAAGATAAACCAAAATTTTCAGTTGATTTTTCAAAAAATCCAATACGTCCAGCGTATTCCTGGTATTTTCCCACCTTCTCTGCTTCAAACCGAATTCAAATTGGTAAAGTATTAAAAATGATATTGAAGATTATTGGAAATTCTGATTATATACCGTGCTTTGTGTCATAAAAGATATCTAGGGGTTGGGAGAATTGAAAATTAGCGAGACAATTATAAATTTCCACGACTGAGCTACACATTTAAGAAATTTTTACAACATCCAATTACAAAGCGTTGATGTGTGGGAATCCTTAATTATGTCCGTCTTTCTGGTGACTAGCATGTAGATCTACATGTATGCAAAACAAGATGGCAATCCCTAAAATAATCGCAGGTCTGACACGTTAACTAGTCAGTACTACGCCCCGAATTCACAAAATATTTTAGGAAATTATTTGTATTGTTTTTGTTTTTTTTTATTTTTTGAAGGTGTCCAACATAAGTTGGATCTACGTACTACTTAAATTTACTTTGCGAATTCAGAGTACACGTTGTAGCGACTGCTTTACGTTCCAGATACCCTAGTGTTCGTCCTAGTTTTTGGACCAATGAAATTGCAGTATATTTGAAAATTTCGGCGCTTTGTTTTACATAAACGCACTGCCGGTCAGATAATGTCACGGATATACATAGCCACGCCCCTGTTTCCTGTGCAGTTATGAAAAATGATGTAATTTTTGGGAAAATGATGTAATTTTTGGTAAAATGATGTAATTTCAGTAAGATCCGCTCGATAGTAGCTCCGGTCGGAGGCATGGTTTGAAGAATGACAGATAGAGTCTGTATAGTAGATTCTACGCGACATAAACGTTCAAAGGCTGCGCCTTTTGAACGTTTATATCGCATAGAATCTCATATGCAGCCTCTATCTAATACGTTATAACGTAAATCATATCTTGCCGTCTCTTTCAGATTCGGTCGTCTGTTGTTGATGTTACCGTCACTCCGACTCATCATGTCAGAGAAAATAGAGAAGATATTTTTCGGGAGGACGATTGGAAACACGCCCATGGAAAAGTTACTCTGTGATATGTTCAAAAGTTAAAACAGTTGAAAAATTCTTTTCCTGCAATGTTGACATTTATTTCGGTTGAGACAAATGAATGAGTTAAACAACAAATTGAACCAAATCGCCATTAACCCTTTCCCATAAACCAGACACAACTTGAACGCTTATGTCTAGAAGATAAAATAAATGTTGCTAAAGACAGGACTTGTTTAGGCTATATACAATTGCACAGAAAATATAATATCTACAATGTACAAGATACGTCAAAACCAGGTCTTGTTTTGGAAAGGGTTAAACAACAAATAAATTCTTTAATGACCATTTAATGTAATTGTATGTACAAAAATAATTATTATTATATATATAATTATAATAAATATAGATAATTTCAAAGTTGGTACTGTGTCTTGTTTATTCATTTATCACAATGCAAATGACCCGAGATCATTAACAGGGCCCCTGCATTTGGGACTGTAAAAATTCAAGATAAGTCTTGTGTTCAATTTCAAGTGCAGTCAGATAACGATCCATGTTTCTATACATGCATCCTGATCAGAATGTGCTTATTTGAAAGCTAATCTGGGTCCACGTTGTTATTAAATGCCAAAATGACTCATATTTCAAGATCAAGCTCATTTATGTTTATTCGCAGTAAAAGTTATTGTAGAAACATCACGAGTACTAGTCTAAAGTGCATACAGAAAAAAAACATCACTATTGTCCACATACGAGAGATATCTACATGTACAGTTACGGCTTCACGACCAAGAGGTTCTGAGTCAAAGCCAATGATACTATCTACCATACAATCCATTGAGGATGTGAGGAATGCCATGTAGACTGATTCCTGGGTTTTCAAATGTCGTCGCTTTTCAATGAAAACCATGTAACTGCAGCTTGTTTTAAGCTGCAGTTACGCGGTTTTTGTCGAAAAGTGACGATATACGGTGGCAGGATTTTAAACTATGGCATGTTCATCGGGCATGGTACGTCTATTGGTCCACGAATGCGGTGTGACATAACATAGTCTCCTATTATACAACGTACCGGTATGAGAATTATCCTCATTTAATCAGATTCATTTTATCATTTAGAACAGCTTCAAATTTTGGCCAGTCTACAGTGTTATCGTCTAGAATACTTTGCGTTTCTGCAAACGAAGTCCACTCCAATAGACAACTGCCCATCACGTAGTTCATTTCTTCTTGGACTTTCCCAAACCGAAGAATGTTAAGACGGAAGAATATGCCGAGTTGTCTGGCTTGGGCACTGGATACTCTGCAAATTAGAAGGACACACATTAAGACATATTTTCAGTTATTACATCCATTATTAGATATCAAACACACGTGCAGTTTCGTCTTTGCATTCGCCGTTTCGCGTGAACGAAAATTGACAAGGGTATCCGGATTTTTCAAAAAAAATCCGGATACCCTTGTCTATTTTCGTTACGACTTATAACGCCGAAGATGAACGAAGTGTTTTGGACCTAATGGTGATAGGAAAATCTTTAGACAAGACTGCGTATTTATAGATAAAATATCTACCCTTGCCGAAGTTGTTGATTTGGCATGATGGACCATTGTTTTTAACACTAGGAAAGTTAAGACAGCAGAAGTGAGAATATGCCGAGCTGTCCGGCTTACTGGAAAATCTGTAAAATACGTGGAAACGCACTCACATATCGATGCTTTTCAACAAAACCTCGTAACTGCAGTTTAATTTAAGCTGCAGTTACGAGACTTTTGTTGAAAAGCAGCGATTTACATGCTTAGGTAATGGGTAATTTTCCAAACAAAAAGACATTGTTTTCTTTAATGCAAGGTCCCAACTACCGATCAGATCATCTCGTTCGAATCAATCGTTTAAATTGCCCTATCAAACCTGGCCAAATAACTTCTTCTCGATCTCTAGTCGATCAACCCAGACCTTCACAGCCAATTTGATCGGATGAACAGATGGCGCACATGCCGAGTTGATCGGGATGCGATTAGAAATTTCTCGAGTACATGTCGAGGTCATCGAGTGCAAGTTGGGTGCACGTCCGGTAAAATATGTCAACCCGAACACACTCGATCTCCAGGGACGATTGTTTTACGATCAGGTCGATTTTCCACTCGTTCAATAAACGATCGCACATCGGTACATCTGACATGTCAAAAATGCGAACATGATGCTCCAGCGATCAACTTCGTGCACCCAGACCACTTATGCCGACCGAGCTCGATATTCGATCGATTGGTCGGGGTTGATCGAGTTGGTCTGGTCGACAGCGGGAACATGGCAATACGGGTACAGATTCCATCCGTGTAAGCTTGCAACCTTGTAGCTCAACAATTCAACGCTTTCGTGCACCTACGTATAAAAGCTCTTGAAAATACTCGGGAAGAAGAAAAAATGCTGATAGTCCGCATTTTCCATCCTATCAAAATAAGTTTATTTCGATGTCAAATGAATTATTTGTTGTCGGCTGTAAAACTTGTTCTTTTTAATTTTGCCGTCTGCTTCATTTTTGAATATGGCATAATTTAAATGTATTCTTTTGAAGAAGTACCGTGGAGATATTTAAAGGGACGTAACTGTTCTCATGGAGTGAAATGTCAATTGATGTTTATTTCCCTTAATGTTGTAAATATTTTCTTCAGTTAATTTAATTTTAAACTTCGGTAACAATTATTAGAGATTATTACACGGCAGATGAGGACCGGAGAGTCATATTGGTCCACAACCGTGACATCTGTCCCGAGGTCCTTAAACCGAGGGCAGATACCGAGGTAAGGGCCGATTTCACTCTCCGGCCCGAATCTGCAGTGTAATAATCTGTATATTGCATTATTTTTGCTGCAGAAAACTTTATTCGAAGAATAAATATTAAATCTACCTTTAAATAAAATTTCCACAGATGTTCCAGTTGAAATAAACTCAATATCATTCATTTATTACATAAATCGCACTTGAATTTTAGAAAGAGAACGTTACGACGGCAGCCATTTTTGCAAACAACATTGCGTTTTTCGTCACGGAAAGGCACGTGCAAAAGATCTGTACCTGTAGTTTTGGGAATAATTTCCTTACCAGCGGACAAATATCGCATATCGGCCTGCTGCTAAGGATTCACGTGGATATAGCTTTTTCGGCCCGCCCGATATCTGACCGATTCTAGACGAAAATGTTACTATTTTTAGTAACAGAATGTATTCACTAAACATTTACACATTAATCAATCCAACTGACCGAGATAAAGGTCTCGTCCAATCAGATAGTTTGTTTATGTAATTTTACTTCAGATAGTCGATTTAGAAATGTTGACGAATACGGCCCAAGCTTCGACGACCATACTTCGAAACATTTGGGAAACATGTTTAGTTCCACTTATCTTATCCTTTTCCACACCTTTTCTATTTTGTACATTAAGCAAACATAACACACAGTGTTTGAGTTTATTGGGGTTTTACGCCGTTTTCAACTTCTATGGTCATATCGCGGCGGCTGGAGCACCTAACCGTGGGTTCCTGGTATTTCTCGCACCAGTACGACCACAATATCCAAACCGAGCCTCCAGCCGCTCTCTCACATAGATGATTCACACCCATTGGTGAGAGACAAACGACTTTTGTCAAATGTCAGAATGGATACTGGCCGAGCCGGGGTTCGAACTCGAGACCCCTGAATTGACAGACTCCGACGTAACTATAACATACAGTGAACAGATCTTTTATTGTCTGCGTCTCTACATCAAAAGACAGGAGTACAATGACGTCGTTTTTTTTTTGGGGGGGGGGGGGGGGCGTAAGTAAACACGCTTTCGTAAACATTTTTACTATAATTCAGATCCTTCTCCATACTTCAAAGTGGAAAAACACTTGCAGATGTAATGATTCATTTCAAAGTTTAATACTTACCCAAATGGCAGAAAATCAAATTGTTTCTGGTTCGGAAACTACTACAGACAACAAAATGGAATGATGATATATGTGTACAATATAGGATATAAAACTTTGAGACAAATGGAGAAGATGATCAGTTTCTTTTCTTGCATCAATGTTTTCACCAGTACGTTCTACTTTCCAAAACAGATGTGAAAATCATGATCCTTGTTTGAATTGAGAAAAAATATACAAAGAGATACACCAAAAGTTAGAACACAAAGACAAATTTTCAGATACATTTGGTTTCATAACATTAAACTACCTAAAAAAAATAAGCAATTACCAAACGAAAAAAATCGACTTGTCCAAATTCAAATATGTTACAGCCGACAACTAAAAATGAATGAAAAAGTATATTTTTTAATCATTTTGTATGGAAAATATTGTGAGAAATGAAGAAATTGCTTGTCACAAGCAATATCTTCATTTTCCACAATGTTTTTTTATAGTCAGTTTCTTGCGGGGAGTCAAAAATAGTCAATATGTGGTAATGGATTAAAGCGCGTAAGATTCCACCAAAGTATGTCTGATTGGTTTTACACTATTCAATCGAACTTATCAAGGTTACGTTTCAGTCGAAATATCTCCATCATCAATATCGCATGACATCTGTTTTGGTTGACCAATGTTAATGGTAATCATCATTTTCGTGGGATGCGTTTCGGTCTTTGCAATGCTCCCCGAACTTTATTTCCTTGGTTTCCGCTGGTATATATTGACCAGTCTGTTGAGTTTCTTATTCTTGCTGTGACTATCGCCGCCATCAGAAGACCGTCGGGATGTTCTAGACCCTGATGAGGCTGCTGACATACTGCTACCGACACGGCTTCTGTCTCGAATGTCTAATTCTTCTACAGCGTCTTCTAGGTGTAACAAGGCTCCCTCCGATACTAAAATTATGTAAACAATATCCAAGTTATTCAATCATCAGCCTACGGAAATCCCGGCGTCTCAACCAGAGCTACAGGTAAGAAGAGGTAAAGACTTTAAAAACGCAATCTTTCGTTTATTGTTTATCAAACCCTATGATATGGATATTCATTACTCGTAGAATCAACTCATCGAAATGATTCCTATAAGTAGCCACAATATAGGTTTTGGATTTACAATACCGCCTTTGGAATGCTTTTATCATCCCCATCTTATCAGTAGCTCTGTCCTAATTCTTTATTTGATGTTGCGTATGTATGAGAAGAGACAAGGAATTCCGAAGAAAGGCGTTTGTTATAAAAAAAAATATGATTTGTAGTTTGACTTAACCATGATATAAGTAAAGGCAGACAGCAAAAATAGTTACCAATCAAGAATACAACAAAAATTGTCTTTCGGGCAAAGTAGCTCGCCTCTTAGGGAGCCTTTTACAAAAAAGTTAAACTAATTTCAACGTGACGAGATTTAAAGTTATCGTCCCAAATAAATGTTCGTGGCAGGAGGTAACCATCTGTTAAATACCATAGCTCTATCTGTAAAGGTGCTTAAGATATAGGTCAAATTAAATGTTTTGGAAATTAGGCCAAACTCCAAGTTCCAGATCACATAGCAAAAGTTATGGTCCCAAATAAAAGGTATTGATAGAATGTATAAATGTGTAAAATATTAAGACTATATCCATAATAGTGCCTCCTATATAGGCCATCTTTAAAATTCGAAATAACTCCAAGATCAAAGTCGCAGGTTTATAGATCGTTGTCAAACATTAATGTTCCTAACATGGGATATCCGTATGTGAAATATAAAGGCTTTATCTCTGATGTTGTTTTGGGATAAAGGCCAGGCTACAGATTTTGTCTACGTAACCGACACCGACACCAGGGTTGTGAATTGGCTCCTGGGACATAAAGTCACGGCTCGCTAAAAGGGGATGTCAATGTATTCACTATAGTAAATGTTTCATATCAGATATTAAATGAACAAAATAATAAATTGTAGATTATAAAACATAAGAAGCAGTTTACGCTTTTCACTTTAAAATTGAGAGACTTCGTCACCAAGTCGTCGACCGTACATGCCTTAACAAAAGTAAAATGTAATGAATATTTCTGATATACTAGTCAAAAGTTCTGAAACAGCATTTGATTTTATTACAAACTATATGCCTATATTTCCAAACGTTATTACAACAATTCTTGTTTTTCAGTGGATAGTTAAACACTTTAATACAGAAATTGTTTCGAATAGTCTTATCAGAAACTGTTGGAATTGAAACAAATTTCACAATACCCGAAATGTCGGTTTTAACGTTGATGGGTGGGATACTTTGCAGAGTATCGGTTCTTACATTGAAAATATCGATTAGAATGTTTTTTTCTTTTTTTTTTTTTTTTTTTTTTTTTTTTGAAAAGGATGCATACTGGTCAGAATTGGCTGTTTGTGTATTTTGAAAAGATGCGTGAACTTGTCTTTCCCCATATCTTCAAAAGTTCTAGTTATTCAGCATCGCTTAACTTTGACTTGAAGATTTTCTTTAAAAGTCATTTATTTCAAAAAAGAAATTCATAAGAAAGTGGTAAACGTTTGAAAAATGTATAAATCAAATTGGCGCGTTAGAAATTTTGACCAGTATATTGACTTATCATTGGCTATGAAGTCAATTATTTAGTACTGATCAATGTACTAACAAAAACGACCAGCCGCTATTGCATCGGAGCATTACTATTATTTGTATATCGTCGGTGTAAATGCAAAAGCTCGTTTGTCGGTTCTTGCGATTTTCAAAGTACAAACTTGTGTACCCAGTTAAAGACCATTCTTGCAGGTTTTGAGATATTTTTACTGATCAGTATAAATGACAAATCATTTGCGAACAATATGTCTAAGTTTCAAGTATAACATTTCAGCTTGGAAAAAGTTATTACACTTTTTTCCCTCTCCTTTATAATTTTCCAAATACGAGATACGAGGTTTTGCATTTACAACGACGATATGTGACCAAACGCGGGATCGTCATCGATATAAATTTCATTTGATACTGCTGAATAACAACAATGACGTAGTGATGATGTCGAAATATCTAGATATTTTGATTATACCACAGCAATCTAAAGCCTGCTCTTCAAAGCGATAAACACTTTATGGAGAAATAGAATATCCGTACATAATTAAGCATATTTAGTTTAATATAGCAAATAAAGAAGCATTCAAAATGGGAAAGTGAATAACTCGGCGGAGAATCAAATGGCACAACAAATCAGAAAATAGTCAATAATTTTGTTAATATGTGACCAATTATATTTAGGTTTGAAGCACAGGATGTGATTTAGGGTTAGTAACCTGCTGGACGTGGTAAATCTATTAAAGTTCAACTGATAAAAAGTTAAAGTAAAAAATCATTCATCATCATAACTTTTCTATCAGCATATTAAATAAAAAATTCTTCGCCCTCCAGGAAATCCGTAATGCATTTCCGGTCTTCCTTGCTTCAAACCATTTTCAAATCGTATAAACAGTAATATTGGATATTTTTTGGAATTGTTGTGTCACGTGATTCCATATTGTGCAATAAGGAAAGGATAAAGTCAGAGATGAAATATTGCATATACTGCTGATGGACTATATATGAGCACGATCAAGCCAGCTTCAATGCACACACATGCACAATAGTTTACAAGCCAGAATCTGGTCAAGAACCATTTTGTTCTCAAAATCTAATAGCTTCTGTAATGCATGTAGCGACTGTTAGAGAGCAGAATCAATTTAAATTAGACAATACTTAGGAATGGACTGGTATGATAATATGGTAATCTCAAATGTTATAAAGATTTTTTTACCAGATCTGAGCTCAAATGAAAGCAAAGTTAATGCAAATACGATAAATGTCTATGACATTCTAATGTTGTTTTAAACTCATCCATAAAAAGTGTTTTTTCCAATGGTTGCCATAATACCTGGCAACAACAAGACTACAACATAGAACCCTGTCAGAAGGTACATTTGTGCAGCCTGGTCTTAACTCGTGCCGTTGACAAATGCCGCAAGACCTTTTTTCAGATCCAAGTTAATTTCATTGTCATTGCATTAAAAATATTGGTCTGATTTCTACGACCTTTATTAGCATGTATTTCACGCTCTATTAAGCATATATAGGTATACATTCCCGTTTCAATATATTTTTACATAGAGGTCAACGCTAGGAATATGTTTATTCTAGCATGCTAAAGGCAGAAAATAAGAAACAGATAGATAGAATAGCTCTTTCACTGCCATAGGCGACTTTTGTCGCTTTACCCTTCCCTGCCATAGGCGACTTTAGTCGACAAATTTGTGGGGGGCGAAATATGTGAATATCTTTTACAGCCAAGTGGTTTTCACACATTCTTTTTCTTATAGAACCGTTTTAGTAATCAAAGTACTAGCGTTTGACAGGTGAAACAGTAGAACTTGTGTTACAATCGGTAAGCTGTTGGTATTTTTATGGGGAATTTTCCAAGACAAAAGACAACAATATGGCTGCCATTAGATCATACACTTGCTATTTATGCCTACAAGCTGTAAATATCACTATGAATTACACCAAAAATGCTGGAAAAGGCTTCGGAATAGTTTGAAATTATGTTTAGTTGACAATTCAACAATCTGTTCCATCAAATTATGATACTTTCAACGAGGTTTGCTCACCCAATGTTTTCCATTGTTCTACTAGATTGTAACAATTTGTGAGTTGGATAAAAAAGAAAAAAATATTGTCATTTCATGAATAACTTAGAAATTTTGGTCACATATAGATGCTTCATTTGTCTGTATGTCTTGAAAATTTGAAAGGAATCCATCAAATGAGTCAAAAGTTATGCATGATTTTGTGTACAGGGTATCGATTCTTGGAAATTTCTTCGAATTAATTCAGCGGTGAGAGACGCTTCAAAGGTCAATATTTGGCAGTGAAAGGGTTAAGCAAATAGAAAGCAGGGTGATAAGTGATAAAACACTTACATAGTACATGTAACTCGGCTGGTAATTTGTCAATTCTTTTCCCAGGAACATGGCAAAAACAAAGGAAGCGGGGCAGCGAGAACGTATGTCACGACATATCCCGATAAGCTTTGTGATGTACCTCAAATAATAACCGTTTCATTTAAAAATATACCGGCGTCAACGCGGTTGTCCTCTTCTGATTCGAAATCAAATGCTAAAATTGGAAAAGCTAGGCCCGTTGACATGTTGTTAATTTCAGTATATTATTATAAAAGGTTCTTGATTTAATGCCCAACACATTATCTGCACATGGCAATTTGGTTGTCTAAGCGTCCTACGGAGATTTTGCAATGTGATATTACATGTCCATATGTGCAATCTCTGTTGAGTGTTACAAGAATTGCATATACAAATATACATGTCTTAAAATGCTTTTTAAATTTGTTAATCAAAATTATTCTTTGTAGACTAAAAAAAAAATCAAACATTTATCACGAAAGACACACTAATTAAAACCAAATCTTCCGTGGTAAAAACCGATTCTCCACAAAATACCCCACCCCCAATGCTAAAAAAGTAATGTTGTTTCAATCAAAAGAATTATTAGTCAGAATCTCGGTAATTTTTTATTTCTATTTCTTATAAAATGATTATACTATTAAGTGATCAACAGGAGCTAAAGAATGTCCGGAAATATAGAGTTTGTGACAGAAACCAAAATAGCGGCTTAATAGTTTTGATATATGACGTACCAAAAGTTTTTAAAGTCTTTATTTTGCGTGCACCTATAAAAATACAAGTGCACGAGTAAAATTCCGAGACGATCCCTTTAATCGCATGTAATAGCTATAGTCTGTTTTATGAAAATACACGTTACGCGCATATTTTATCTACTAGTATTTTCCGATCAGAATTTTACGTTTCATCCATTATTTTCTCGTTTTCAAGGAACCAGCTCTAAACGCTTCTCCAATTGGACAGTCTCGTGTTTACAGGAAAGTTTTTTATATCGCCTGATCGTATAAAGATACTTCAAATATGAAAATGCCAATGCACGTGTATTTTCGTAGATGCTCGCTGAAAACAGACTTTTGATACATTCAGTACGTCATATTGAGAAGTATACATGATTGTGATAGCACGCTATGTGTAAAGCAGTTGTCAGAAATTTACATGAGAAAAATTTGATTATATCAATGGCCGATCAATGCATTGATCAGCATAAAGCATCCTGGTAAGTTTATGAGTCTGAGTCAAAATATACTATCTCTTTCCGAAACGGCAAAACATTGAGCAAAGACGACGACTACGAGATTTCGTAAGGCTAGGGTTTCATGTTTACAATATGGCAAAGAAAGTATTGAGGCAAAAGAAGAAAATGCTGGTCTTCAGCGTTTTCTTCTTTTGCCTAAAATGTTTCCATGTCTATTCAAATAAAGATGTGAAAATCCTGGTCTTATTTGGGAAAGGGTTTACTGATTACAGGCGGCACTTACTTTTTCCAGACACTTGGTCCTGTGCTGTAAAATAACATAAATATATGATGAAAAATGTTTCTGATGACGATTCAGATGTTGATAAAAATATTATTTGTTAACAAGATTGATCTCAAAACTTATTACACGAATTTGACTTTACCCCATAATGGGTACATTAACAAACATAAACGTTTATGAATATCTTACAGCCTTCTAACGAATGATATTTATCATCTATTTTGTCCTTACATGTATACATCAAATCATTTAAATCAAATCAAATCAAATCAAATTCTTTATTGGTTTAAGAATCCAGTCAAAGGATTGTTACCATAAAACAAACAGTATTACAAATACGAAAACATACACAATGTCATCTGCGTGAAACAAATATCCATACAAATATCCATACAATAATACTGTATTGATTATTCATACCACTTTGAAAAGGACCTATTGCCAATTATGATATCTGTAAGTTGTATATTAAGGTTTACGCACTGAGAATGAAAGGCAGAGCCAGGGGCGAAATTTGAAAAGTGCCAGTAATTCCTAAACTGTGTTACATTTCCATTTTAAGTACAAACATAAGCATTTTGTATGGTTTAGAATTTTGAACTTATGCATACTTATGGAAATATTTGACAAAAATGTTCAAAATTACCTCCCTTGCAGATGAATATAGAGTAAAATAATATTTGTAAATAATTTTCTTCTTGAAGCATAATCTTGAAATCCAGCATGGTGAATCAACTTATGTGAAGTGTATTTACAAGTGTGTGTAATTTAATGCATTTCATATGGCTAGAAATTGGTGTTTTCATTCTCAGTTCGTAAACCTTAATTAAGAAATTGAAAAGAGAAATAGAAATGGCGAGTAGATCTAATTTGCCTTTTCTTTAAACTTTCCATGTTCTTTAAAGACAGATTATTTCAATTTAGCGGGAACCAGTGGTTAACATAGGCTGGTTTTAATGTCAATACCAGAGAAAAGTCAAATTATGAAGGAAAAAGGATGAAATGCTGGTATTCAGCATTTTCACCTTCTCTCTCAACATCTGTACCATTCAAAATTACCAACTTGGTGTATTTCAATTTTATTTTCTGCAGAGGCATTCAAATTCCACTTTTATGATAGATAAAATCAAAATGGCAAAAATTTGGGTCACCGGAAGTAATTGTAAAAAAAATGTAGGCGTGGTATGATGTCATTAAAGCATTGTGACGTCGTACATGTATCATTTTCGAGCTGCTGATTCCGGGTGTCATGTTAGAATGGAAATGATTTTTTGTTCTAAAAAATAGACTGGGATCACCGTTATGTTTTGATAACCCGTGGTGCTGTTATAAAATCTCGTAACTACGTCTTGAATCAAGCAGTAGTTATGAGGTTTTATAACAACACCCATGAAATACTATTTGTTTGTCCGAAATTACGTCACTGTTTACTTCACAATATCGTTCCCTTTTACAAATGGTACTTACTTCGCCCAGTTACTTGGTTGTGTGCTGTAAAATAACATACAATATTGTTATACTCAATCAGTTAACCCTTTCCCAAACAAGATATGCTTTGGTCTCCTAATAGAAACCGTTTGGGAAAAAATAATAGAAAAGAAATAATTGCTGACAATCAGCCATACCTCCTTTCCCCTCAATATTTTCTATTCAATATCGTGCACAATATCTACCTTTGGCATGATTTATGTCGTTTGCAACAACTTTGAAATTGGAGCAGCCCAAATTTTCGTTGATAGGAGAAGGGTTAAAGAAAGCTTAAAGAAAAGATTGTGTACTGTATATATTTCATATTAACATATATGTAAGTAACAAAAATGTAAACATGGCACAAAACAAATTGATCAGCATGGAGCTGACTGGTTACATTGTAGTTGATTAAAGACCAAACAAACTTTGTTTTAAAACTCTACGAGTTTACAAACGGCAATATTTATATTTTTCTAGTTAGAAAACTGCTGCAAACGACACATTAGGTATTTTGTAGAAATATACAGCACGAATACAATGAGGCAGAAGGGGGGCATGTCTGTTATCATATTTTCTTCCTTTGCTCCAATGTCTTCCAAATTCTTTTCCATTAGGGGCGTAAAACCAGAGGCGCGGTCTTTAGAACGATTTTTGAAGATATTTTAAGATGCTTCAGACTGAAAGCTTTTTAAAGACCGATGTGACGTCATTTGTATAAATCATGTACCATTCGGAACACCACAGTTGATAAATCATGGAGCATTCCGAACAACTCGGCCAAGTCCCTGTCGTATTCTTTCCACATCATTAACCGATGGCGCAAAAAAATCTCGATCTAAAGCACGCTTTATCCCCCCAAAAATCATAAGAAACCTCTCCCCTCAGGATTAGTTTGGAATAGTGTAAAAAAGAAAATATGTGGTACTTACATCTTCCAGATAATTCATCTTGCGCTGTAAAATAAAACAAAACTTTAAATATTAAAAATATATGATTGACATTAGCGTTCCTGAAATATCAGATTTTCTTCTTTTCCTTAATTTCTATCATTATCAACATCCACACGGCCGCTTATCTACTAAATCACAACCATTTGTTGTGTATGAAAAAAAGTTTAGAGGATATCCGGTTGGCAGTTAGAGGAGCCGACAAATCGGCGGGTGAAAGGTGAGTCTCGTCTTTTAATTGAAATGTTCTTGTTTCTAGCTCGAAAATAAAAAATCGGAGAATGTCATACAACCCATTATTCATTTTCACATATTTGTGAGCCCCATCCAAACCCCGATTACCAGAGATTGAACGGAAATTCATTTTCTCCCGTTGCAACGGTAGCCCCAATATTGACATTTCGTCAATCCTGATGAGCGCTTGTTCACTTTCTGAGGATGAATGGTACAAAACCTATGTGTATTATAAAATATTTGTATGTAAATTACATCGCGCAAACAATATTTTAATAACTTACTGTCGATCTTGGAAGAAAATCAGTTCTTCCTGTCAGTTTGTGCGTTAGAGGATAGGTTGTGAGTAAGAGGATAGGTTGTGATTTAGAAGACAGAATGCATTCACCGCATTCAATACCATTTGTCATTGTTTATATGCGAATTAAGCCAAACCGAAATACTCTCATTCCTAGACTAGTCTTGTCCAAAGATTAAATCCTTCTTTCACTTAAGAATCACTGTGTCATTTTTACAGAGACAGAGTACGAGTTCATTGTGATATGATATAGAAAACCCCTTTTTACACACCAGTTATATATATCATATTACATTATCTCATCTAAATGAATGTAAGGTTCTTATGTATAATAGATTTATAACAATGTTTGATATAAGCATTCACTATCCTTTGTGTTTCTTTCTTTCTGTCTGTACTCTGTGCGTCTTCATGTGAACTTTTATACTATTCAAAGTAAATACTGTGCAATATTCCAACCATTTTTGTATGCTCTAAAGTAGAATCTAGTCAATATAATGCGTAAGAAGTGGAAAAACCGGAGACAAAAAAGACGTGTCAAAAATACAGGTCTGTAAATCTTGTTTATCCATAGATCTTCTTGTTTATTGATTCAATATGTTTAATATTAAGTCATCAATCATTATATGCCTACAAATTGCTGATTAACAGTAATATCTTCTTTTGTGCCAATACTTTACAATCTCTTTCTAATAAGTACGTTATACCATGCCTTGTATGAGAAAGGGTTAAAGAATCCCATTTACACATCATGTAAAAGCAACGGAACAAGAGAAAGTCGATTTTCTTCATAAAGATTTCTTCAAAAATTCTATCCCATACAAGATATATTTTATAAATCCCTTGTAAAATAGTTTCGGAAAACATCGAGAGAAAGAAGAAATTGTTGATTATCAGCCCTTCCCTCAATATTTACGCCCTCAAACATGTACTTCTCACATCTGTAACTGTTTGTAAATAAAGCAGTCCAAAATTGTGTCAATTTGAAAACACTTTTGAAAAAACACTTCAACCATTAATAAAATGGTTAAATATTTGACTTTTCCGAAGCAAAACATGTAGCAGACAAGAATATCAGGTGTATGAAATTTTAAAAAGAGAACGCACAAACGCCCTCAATGACAAATGGTTTTAAATGCGGTGAATGCATTCTGTCTCCTAAATCACAACTTATCCTCTTACTCACAACCTATCCTCTAACGCACAAACTGACCGGAAGAACTTATTTTCTTCAAAGATCGACAGTAAGTTATTAAAATATTGTTTGCGCGATGTAATTTACATACAAATATTTTATAATACACACAGGTTTTGGGCCATTCATCCTCAGAAAGTGAACAAACGCTCATCAGGATTGACGAAATATAAATATTGGGACTACGTTGCAACGGGAGAAAATGAATTTCCGTTCAATCTCTGGTAATCGGGGTTTGGATGGGGCTCACAAATATGTCAAAATGAATAAAGGGTTGTATGACATTCTCTGATTTTTGATTTTCGAGCTAGAAACAAGAACATTTCGATTAAAAGACGAGACTCACCTTTCACCCGCCTATTTGTCGGCTCCTCTAACTGCCAACCGGATATCCTCTAAACTTTTTTTCATACACAACAAAATGTTACGATTTAGTAGATAAGCGGCCGTGATCCATTTCGATGTCTGCAGCAGCTTTCAAATTAAAGCACCCTTTTATTGTATCTTATTCTGATTCAATATCAACTTGTTTTCTGCAGCTGCTTTTAAAGTGGAACTAAAAATCGTGGTTTGAAAAGGGTAAAAACTCAACTTAACTTACCTTTCGGTGAAGGGGGAGGGTGGAGTTGCACCTTGAGTCTGGAGACTTCCTTTAGACCCCCGTCCTCGAGGATTCTATGTATGATGACGTCAGTTAGTGCGTCATTCTCTTTTTGCACGCGCTTGTTTAGGAAGATTGGGTAACCCTGAGAACTGGCGCGATTAGGGGAGAACGTAAGCTTACGGCTCGCGTCGGATTCGTCCTCGAATTTAGCCTGATCCTGGAAAAAAGAGCGGCTTATTGTTATCTTATGTTATGTGACTTGTAAAAATCGAACTATCTGATATGGGCCTTGTGGGAAAGTTCTACGTCAAACTACTTTCAATTCGTAAGCTCCTTTAAAATGCGAAGTAATTTTATCCTTAAAGTGTTGCGTCAAGGTAGATGGGTCTAACCTTCGTAGAATGTGGCATGCAATCGATCGTGACTGTACTATAGATATACATACTCCGAGTGTAATGTTGAATGTATCCCCTGGTGTCATCATGATCGTCTCACTCTCATCCGGGGATTGAACTTCGTACTGTTTGGACGTCAGTCTGCTACGTCGGTCTGCTGACTTCTGTGGCACAAAACACTCAACCATCATCATGTGTTTAAGTCCTGAAAACACAACATAACAGTTTAAAGTGTGCATAAAGTACAAGTTGATGTGTTGGATAAAGTTGGTCCATTTATAAAAGAAGCTTTTTTATAAAGGCAAATATGTTTTGAAAAAAAGAGAGTTCTACCATGCATCTGGTACCTAAAATGGCACAACTAGCTATTATTTCACAAATTAATTATTTTTCAACCAAATTTCACCAATCAACCAAACTACCAACCCTCGAACGGCGATTACGTCAGAGGTTCGTAATCCCTGCCACAAATAAAATCACATGATGATGGTGTGATCACGTGACACGAGTCACTATGATAAAATGTTTGGCATACTCGGGTGTTGTAGGACTCACAGAAATCAATCGAGTTCTGACGGATGGGTGCGGCGATTTCACAATATTTGCTTCTGTTATTTATTTTCATTTTAGTTTTCATTTAGCAACTAACGATTTCAAAACATTATCAAATGCGTGTTGACATTTTAAATGAATAACTTAATAATAAAATTTCAATTAGCTAAAATCATGGTAATCAAAGTTGTGCCTGCAGAGATCTAAACTTGATTCGGGGTAGATCATTGCGAAGGAGATTGCCAAACTACATGACTTCACATATAATAGAAATCTCTACCATCGAGTCGTTTTGCCACAATATAGAAGACCCCTTGTTTCTTCCTGTCTACCGCACTTGATATCTGCCGCTGTACAGCTCTCAAATCTGTTTCTGATGCCACCCTATCTTTGTGTACAGGGACGTATCTGGAATAACGAAATTAGGATACATATGAGACGGGATCATATCACACTTGTTCTAACAAAACAACACCCTAATCCAAATTTACCAACTCCAGCTTGTAAGGATATTACTCGTCTGACTTCAATTGACCTCCAAATCTGTAATTTTCACTTGGGTAGTCTGCTGCTCTGCATAGTTCACACAAAACTTTATAATGTTTTTATTTGCAAATTTTCAGGTGTGTGACATTTAATTTTGACGAGAAAAGACAAACATGACCAACAAATCATTGCAAAACCAGCTAAATCATATTTTGATGAAATGAATTCACATCCGTTTCAAATAAACTCTATTTTGTTTCAAATAAAGATTTTCTATATTTTTGTTCAGGAAATAGGTAAATAAAGGTTTCAAAATCTTACTATGTATTGGAATGCATATATATTTGCAGGATTACTTACATACAAAAATGTGACACCTCAAATATGAGCATGCCATTAATTATTTCTGGAGTAGTTTTAGTAACTTCTAGAGCGTTATCTTGTTGTAGAGACGCCTCATCACCAGTCACAATAGCGATCTCATCCGGATTCTTGATGTCTTTCATGGTCTTACTGAGTGGTATCTGCATTTTGATGCCTTTCTGTGGTTGCTGGCCTGAAAACAGATGTATTCCCTGAGACGGCGAATGATTTTGACGTGCCTTTTTTGTTTTAACCCTTTCCCAAACGGAAACGTTTTATGATAGTCCACTTCTAAAACTGCCACAAATGACAACATGGAAGTTATTAAAGGTGCAATTTGTGTCAAATATGGCATGGAAAATATTGAGACAAAAGGAGAAACTGCTGATCATCAGTAGTTTCTTCTTTTGTCTCAATGTTTTCCCAAACCTTTTAACGATCTCATTAGGATGCTTGATGGCTTTCATGTTCTTACTGAGGGTATTTGCATTTTGATGCCTTTCTGTGGTTGTTGGCCTAAAATGTACAAGGTTAATTCTGTGTCAGGTTAAGTTTTGTATGCAACAAGTATGTCTTATAATATTCATTTCTTTAAAAAAACAGATCAATTCTTAAAGATTGTGTAGACTGGTCGTTACACACTTTGTAAGAAATATGAGTATTTCTAAACGAGAATAGTCATGATTTTAATTAGATGTCAGGCAGTTTTAAATTACTAGTATTGAAATAAGCATTGTGCCGCCTATCTTTCAGGCAGAATGCACAAAAATAGATTTATTCAATCTAGAAAATTACTTTTTTGCCAATTTAACCCAGTACATTGTTTCATAGAAGTACATGTATGTAAGGACATTATTATGATACAAGTAAAATAACGTGTCCTTGAATTAAACAAATGTGGTAATAAGAATAAACAGGAAAACTAAGTCATACTCATCGTCGGTGGTAAGTCAAAACCTCGTAACTCCAGCTTTTTCAAGCTGTAGTTACGAGGTTTTGACCCCCCACCAACGTCATGTTTGTTCTTTGTGTACCTTTCACATTGATCTGGAAAACATCCGACAGTAAAGCAGCTTGCTGTGCGTCAGTCCCGTTACCATTTTGAGCGCCACCATTGTCCGTGCCGTTATTCTCCTCGACAAATTCATCGTTGTTTGAATCGAATACCTGCAGGAGTACACGTGTACATGTAAAACATCAGATATGGAATTGCTTAACTTTCATATCCCAATGATATAGTTCAAGTAAAGTTCCAGATGATCATTAATATTTTTTCACTCGTGAAATGAGACTACCGTTCATGAATTTCAATCAGATTTTGAATCAATTTTCCACAGCTTCAATGCATCAACTGATTAATTTATTCAAATTGAATTATCACAAGCCGCTTCAGATTACTGTAAAAAGACCCATCCCCCGACATTTACACATTTTCGCCGGTGTAACGTAGTAAAGTGACCCCCATAGAATACTGACCCCCCGGTCACTATTTTATATAGAAAACTGACCCCCCGGTCATAATATTATGACCGGGGGGGTCATAGTATTATGACCTCCCCACACGTAAAAAAGTGACCCCTAACGTAGAATTGTGACCCCCCATAAAATATCGACCCCCTTCCCCAGATACACACCAACAATCTTACTCTGATATAAACCCAACTATGGTACACATACAACATAATTATCTCCATCGATAGGCATCGGAGGTGCAATGGCACTCGTCCTTGCATGCGTCTGTCCGTACATACAGAGTGTTTTGATCGCAACTTTTCATTCATTATTCGGCGAACCCGATTCTAACTGGCTGGTTAGACGCTTCCATCGCATCTGAATTAATTTGATTTATTGGAGTATGACGTCGTTTTAAACTGATATGGTCAAATTGCGGCGGCTGGAGCACCTAATATGGATTCCTGGTATTTCTCGCACCGAACTACCAAAAAAATACAAACGGTGCCTCCAGCTGCTCTCTCATAGATGATTCACACCATTCGGTGAGAGACAAATGACTTTTGTCAAATGTCAGTCAGGATACATGCCGAGCCAGGTTCGAACTCACGACCCCTTGATTGGCAGACGCCGACGTTACCGACTAAGCTATCCGGTCTCGGAGCATCTGTATTAGTTCTTAATCGTATGTACAGTTGGTCTACAGTATGGTCAGGGATTACGAACTACTACCGATATATATTTGTGTGGAAAGGACAAATGATTTTAAAAGGTTTCTGACCGAAAATCATTTGTCCCTCAGCGTTGTGGGTTCGAAGCCTACCAGAGTTATGTATGTGTGTCATACGCACTTTCCTACCTGGCGGTTGCAGTTATTATGTTAAGTCACTTTAGCGAGATAGTTATCTCGGCTTCTCAATCTGATTAAAATCCTGTGTTGAAAAATCTGACAGGCACCAGTAAGTGGATTATCCTCTGTGACCTTTTTTCTGACCAATCAAATAAATACTTCAACGATTGGCGAATCGTTTTAATCCGAAAACTAGGTCACGATGACGTCACATTTCAGTGTAGAACCATGTGTTTGTCATGGAAAAGTAAACGTACCCGTCACGCTAACGGGGACATAATCGGAAGTCCATAAAAATTGAATTAGAGAAATAAGCCAGACTAAAAAGGCGTCAAGCAGCTGTCGCAATTAGAAAATAAAGATGTAAGATATGAAAAATTAATTAATCAAATATAAAATGTCATTAAATTCTATCTAGATTAAAAGAAATCCGAGAAAAAAACTTTAACAATAGAACCCCTTTTCCCATAACACAGCATCAAATTGAGAAACAGAGAGAAAAGGTTCTTGACAGAATTTCACAAAGTTCATATTGAAGTTTCGTCCAATTCGGTGCAAGAATTGTGGAGATTTTGCTTCGGGCAGACTTAAAGATCTAGACGCAATTTTATCATACATTTAATCCCCTTTTCCTATGACAGGATTTTTGTACATGAATTATTAATTGAATAAGCTACAGAACATCTCATTCATCAATATAGAAAAAAATCAATAAATTATGTACATTGAATAAAGAGAAAATAGAGAAACACTAATTTCTACATTAAGACCCCTTTTTCTGTGACGCAGCCTCGAATTGAAAAAAAAACCCAACCAAGAACACAGACTCAAAAAGTATTTCAGGGATTGCATATGTGAAGTTTCATTGAATTTTGCCTAAAGGTTGCTGAGATCTGACTGTAAACGGACAGACAGAAAGGCGGTCGGACGGACGGACGAAAGGAAGGATAGCATGGCGACTAAATGCTCCCCGATTTTCTTTCGAGGAGCATAATGAACACGGATGTAATTTGAATCGATAAACATGTACTATTACAGGTTTCATTTGACCTGACACTGCCCTTTATGCAAAACATGTTCATATATGACAAATAACACAAAATTCACCAAAAAGAATTAATCATAGTCCACAGAAATGTGTACTTCGCACGAAAATTAAGACTGGACTTATTTTAGGAAACATATCAAGCTGGTAATTTATGAAAATTAAAGTTTAAACTGCGCCATGTGAAATGAATCACATAATAGTGTATGTTAAATTAGCAATAATCTAGGTGGGTGTCAGTATTTTATAGATAAAATCAGGGGGGTCATTATTTTACAAGGGGGGTCAGTATTTTATAGAAAGGGGTCAGTATTCTATATAGTAAAGTGACCGGGGGGTCAGTATTCTATGGGGGTCACTTTACTACGTTACACCGGCACTAGTAAAACTAGCGGCCAAGTAGGGAGCTAGATATAACTGAGTCTTTTTTCTGGTTTTCAATTGATCAAGGGCTACATAAACCTGAGCAATGTGCTATGCACCAAACAGATCCTTATAAATATAAAGATTTGTTAGGTACATAACATATTGACAACAATGAATTCAAACAGCTTACGCACCTTTATATTGAGTATTGTCTCCTCCTGGAAAGCTTCTGTCGGTACATTCATCTATCTCTGAATTGAATATCTTCCCAGATTAGGTTATCGCGGTCTCCTCTTTTTCTAGGTCGTGTAGACTCGGTTATTAGTGTACTAACCTCGAGACTGAGAGTTGTATCCTCTTGGTGGGCTCTTGCTGTCACATGCATGACAAAGTATTTCTCTAACTCGGACTCGATCACCTTAACAGCTGCTGTAACCTGGTCGCACAAAATACAATATAATACAGACCAGAGTGGATAAACGCACCTTCAGACTGAGAGTTGTCTCCTCATGGAAGGCTCCTGCCGGTTCGCTCCGGCTAAAGTTCTCTTCTATCTCTGACTTACCTGGTACATTCGTCTCCTCTTTAGTCTGTTTTACAAATGTTGAACATTAACTCACCTTGAGACTGAGAGTTGTTTCTTCCTGGAAGGCTCCTGCCGGTACATTCATGCTAAAGTTCTCTTCTATCTTAGATTTAATCACCATTCCAGATTCTGATATTGTTGTTTCCTTTTTTCCTTTGTCGTACAAATATAACATAGGCCATGATTGATCATGAAGTCACCTTTAGACTGAGAGTTATCGGTACATTCATGCTAAAGTTCTCTTCTATCTCTGACTTACTCACCATTCCTGCTCCTGGTATTTATTGGTCTCCTCTTTAGTCTGTTTTACAAAAGTTAGAATGGCAGAGTTGAACATTAACTCACCTTCAGACTGAGAGTTGTCTCCTCCTGGAAGGCCCATGTCGTTACACTCATGCTAAAGTACTCCTCTATCTCTGAATTGCTCAGCATTCCTGCTCCGGGTACATTGGTCTCCTCTTTAGTCTGTCTTACAAATGTTAGAATGACAGAGTTGAACATTAACTCACCTTTAGACTGAGAATTGTTTCTTCCTGGAATGACCCAACCTGTACACCCATGCTTAGTTCTCTTCTATCTCTGACTTGATCACCATTCCAGCCTCTGATATTGTTGTTTCGTTTTTCCTTTGTCGTACAAATATAACATAGGCCAGGATTGATCATGAACTCACCTTTAGACTGAGACTTGTCTCCTCTTGGAAGGCTCCTGCCGGTACATTCATGCTGAACTTCTCTTCTATCCCTGACTTACTCAACGTTCTTGCTCCTGGTACATTGGTCTCCTCTTTAGTCTGTCTTACAAATGTTGATCATGAACTCACCTTTAGACTAAGAGTTGTTTCCTCCTGGAAGGCTCCTGCCGGTACACTCATGCTGAAGTTCTCTTCTATCTCTGACTTAATCAACATTCCAGATTCTGATATCGTTGTCTCCTCCTTCCTCGGTCGTACAAATATCACACAGGCTAGCGTAGCCTCGGGGATCAAGTTGACTTCTAACAAACAGTAGTGTACCTGTAAAATGACTCTAACGCATGTAACCTCTACATTAGCAATGGAAACTCTTTTGTAAATATTTGGTTAACTTTATGCCTGTTCCATTCAATCGATATTGATATTGATAATACAACATTCGCGCTTATTTCAATTAAAGATGTTTGTTTGATTGTGTTGAAAGTTAAAAGCTTATATTTGTCACTTCTGATTTCTGCTTCTTTGACATGCACCAGCAATTGCGCCAAATTTTGTGGCTTATTAAATGTCTAGATAAGCCTCCGTTATTGTTGATTGATCTTGGAACTTCTAGGTCGTAAAGCCAATGCTTAACATCTCGACTACATTCACTGTCATGTTGATGTATTTACTTACTTTATCTACACATTTCGCCGTTTTAAGTGTCCTGTCTTCAGCTTCATAATTTATGAATCTCAGAATCATTTCTTCTTTGTCAGACGGCGCCGCATACAGGGGGAGATAAATCTTTGCCGGACAGTCACGGTTCGCGTCGGATATTCGTACATGGAACACATCACTAAACACGTGCTCTTCCTCGTGACTTGGCAGCTTGACTGTGGCGTTCTCTGATTTTTCACGTCGACAGTAAAACTTGGTGGAGAATCCTTGAGGAATGTCGACGCTTTCAAGTATGATGTTCACGCGTCCTACAGTTCGAGGTTGTTTCAGATACTGTTGGGTTAACCTGATACCTTTGGCTCGGATATACCTAGATCATGAGCAAGTAAGACATAATCAAACATGCATTTCTATATAAAATATTCTAAGTAAGTTACAGTTATGAGCCCTCATCGGAAAGTGGCGGAAACCCAAGTGTTTCCATACGATACGCTGCTTCGATACAGCGTTCCGTATATTTAGATAACTTGGTTTCCTAGGATGGGTACGAAAGTCGTGGGCAATATATTACATGAGACCAAAACATTAGACCACTCATCTTGGTTGTGAAAGATTAAGTGATTTTTCTAGATTCGCGAACTTGGTTTGTTTAGCAACATTTTTGGTTCTTCGTACTTTTGGTCCTTTGTATATTTTAAGCAGTGTATATAGAAATTTGAATCTTTTATGTATACAATTTTATCAAAATGACAAATAAAAGCACGGTACTTGGTATCATACCCTGATTCTATTCCATTGAGCAATGCCCCATACATTCTTAAACATTCTCGGATTTGTGTGGTTTTTGCAACATCTTCTGGTCGCTGCCTTTTCTGCAATCAGAATTGAAAACAACTTATCCTAAATTGCTCATCTAATATTTCTCGTAGAATTAATTTCTTAACCATATGACCCAAAAACTTTCTTATACATAATGCGGATTCCATTCATTCCAACATTACGTTTTTATTTTTCTATATCATTGGAAAAAATTATGCATTTTGTGATGCTTCAATGTTTAATAGAATAATATTTCATTATCTGTTTTAAAAATAAAGATATTAGACTACTTCGTTATTTGATTGTTTTTAATATTTTGTACCTGTTACTATGAGGACCAATTGTCAATTATACATAAAGGCATTATAGATCTTGAATTTATCTTAAAACTTAGTTTAAAGTGACATTTCACAGTTATTTTTACATAAATTTTACATTTATCCTATCTGAAAAAGCATTTTTTCTTATGAAGATTCTGAAAATTTCAAGCCAAAATATTGAGCCTTTTACGAGAAATATATATTTTTGTGCTAAAATTAAACAAATTGTTGTGGACAACAGTTCAGATTTATATAGACTTTGTCATTTCTGTCTCAACTTTAAAGGCGTATTTTTCACTTAAAAATAACAACTTCAAAAAACTGATAGCATTTCTACGCATTAGAATAAACAATCTTTGCACCAAGACATATATTTTTAAAAAATCGAATAAATGTGAAATGTCGCTTTAACGTTTGCTTACATTATTCAGAACATTTGTTTTAGCATTTTTGATAAGCAGTCCTTCCATGGCTTCCATCCGGCCAAACATGAGAGCTGTATGTAGAGGCGTCTGTCCACTCTCCTGTAAAGTATCAATAATGAAAATCAACAAGAATGAACAGAGATATCTTGGCTTATTCTATAGAAAAACAACAAAAACAACTTTTTACTATTCCATAGATTTGAAGACGGTCATCCAATATATTGATTTATATAATGTCAATATTTTCAACCACATCATATACGGAGTTTTGCAACTTGTTGCCAACACATGACCCATTCATATCCGGTGTACTACAAGGGGGCGGTCTGTTCCCACTGTTATTTTGTATTTATAATCGTTTAAAGTAAGTTCGTATATAAAAAATATATAAATAACACTTTGAAACGTTCATTGGGTAACTGAATTAATCGAAATGCTATTGCAGTATACAAAGCTAAAACTTATCAAACGCTTAAACTAATCGAATTATTTCGTTACTTACCTGACTGCGCACGTTAGGGTCCATGCCTATGTCAACTAACTGTTCTATCACATCCATGGGTTGCATGATTACTGCCAGATGTAACGGTGATTCACCGTCCTGAAATAGAAGCAGTATTCTAAAAACAATATATTTCCATTTTGCATTGGTAGCTGTCCGTAGTTTTCTTTTTAATCAAGTCCGGCAAAACCGTTTAGCCATTACAATTATAATTATACCTTTGATTTATAAATGGAGTTTGTTTTAACATGTAGCAACTATATTTGAATAGGAATCAAAACCGAAATGTTTAAATTTGATGCATCAGCATGTTTACCTTATTTATTGCATTCAAGTTAGCTCCATTGTCTTTCAGATATATTACGATGTCTAGATTCCCCTCTCTAGCTGCATAATGCATCGGAGTGTTCCCATTCTGAAGAATAATAAGAATGAGAATTATAATTAGGAAGAAACGATCATGTAACACTGAGATTTCATCGAAGCATTACTAACGATATCTAAGCATTTACTTCTCTCGTTAATGTTTCATAGTATAGTCATGTTTTGTTTGTATTGTCTCATTTTGTTTTATTATGTGTTAAAATTTATTATGTTGTATGTATTTTATACTGGTCTTCTGTAAAGAAGGAATAATAAGATATGTAATCCTTTAAGCATTCTGAACAGGATGCGAATTTCCTGTCCTGGGAACGCACAGCGTTTTTCTTCCTGAATTCATTGTTTAAAACGGATTAATTCAAAATTAACTTTGTATTCATTATATATAGTATATTTGCAATGTGACTAAGTACTATCTGTGACTTATAACCCTTTCACTGCCAAATATTAACCTTTGACGCGTCTCTCACCGCTGAATTAATTCGAAGAAATTTCCAAGAATCGATAGGCTGTATACAAAATCATGCAAAACTTTTGACTCATTTGAATGATTCCTTTGAAATTTTCAGGACATACAGACAAATGAAGCATCTTTATGTTACCTAAATTTCAAAGTTATTCATGAAATGACAATATTTTTTTCTTTTTTATCTAACTCACAAATTGTTACAATCTAGTAGAACAATTAATGGAAAAAATTGGGTGAGCGAACCTCGACTAAATGTTTTTGTTGAAAGTATAATAATTTGATCAGATTGTTGAATTGTCAACTAAACATAATTTCAAACTATCCCGAAGCCTTTTCCAGCATTTTTGGTGTCATTCATAGTGATATTTACAGTTTGTAGGCATAAATAGCAAGTGTATGATCTAATGGCAGCCATATTGTTGTCTTTTTTCTTGAAAAATTCCCCATAAAAATACCAAAAGCTTACCGATTGTAACACAAATTCTATTGTTTCGCCTGTCAAACGCTAGTACTTTGATTACTAAAACGGTGCTATAAGAAAAAGAATGTGTGAAAACCACTTAGCTGTAAAAAATATTCACATATTTCGCCCCCATAAATTTGTCGACTGAAGTCGCCTATGGCAGGGAACGGTAAAGCGACAAAAGTCGCCTATGGCAGTGAAAGAGTGACTTGTTTACTAGTGTACGAGTACTCACGATGTTTGTTTGCTGCAGATCCGCTCTCTTACTCTTCATCTTCTTTATCAGTTCAAGTTTACCAGTTCTTGCTGCCACGTGGATAGGGTTGTCGCATGGCGAATAGAGTGACGTCCATACTTGAAACAAACGTTTGAGAAAACATTGAGACAAAAGAAGAAAATGCTGCTAATCAGCATTTTCTCCTTTTGTCTCGATATTTTCTATATGATATTGTACACAAATACTATCTATATCAAAATTCATTTTGCCATAAACAGAAGCTTTCAGATTGGACCACCGTGTAAATTTTGTCGTTTGGTAATGGGTTAATGACTTGTTTACTAGTGTCCGAGTACTCACGACGTTGGTTTGCTGCAAATCCGCTCTCTTGGTCTTCATCTTCTTTATCAAGTCAAGTTTACCGGTTCTTGCTGCCACATGGATAGGGTTGTCGCCTCGCTGGTAAATGAAAACAAACAACAAAACAACGACTAACAACTCGTTTTGACAAAACAACGACTAACAACTCGTTTTGAAGGATCCTTTTCATTTATTGTTGGAATAAGATAGATGTACTTGCTGACTCAAGGACCAACTTTAAGGTAGAATACCCATAATGAGCACCAAAGAGCCAGCTACAACATTTAAAAAATGCCAGTTATTCATAAACTGTGTTACATTTCCTTTCCAAATATAAACATAAGCATTTTGTACGGTTTAGAATTTTGAATTCATGCATAGATCTACTTATGAAAATGTTTGACAAAAATGTTCAGAATTACCTCCCTTGTATATGAATATAGAGCAAAATGATATTTGTAAATTATTTTCTTCTTCAAGCATAATCTTGAAATCCGGCACGGTGAATCAACTCATGTTAAGTGTATTTACAAGTGTGTGTAATTTGATGCATTTCGTATGGCTAGAAAGTGGTGTTTTATTATGGGTCTTCGCCTTAAGTGAAAATATCACAGAAGCATCGTTCTAAGCAAAAACGGATAGTCCATGTTGTAATGACTTCATTTGACTTTTAACAGTTACAAAAATCGGACCACGTTGGCATCTTTGTTTGGGAAACTGGACTGTTTTCAAAGATTTTGAAGAATGGTTAGTCTCAAGTTATGAAGAATCGATAATGCCAAAAAGGACAGAAATCTTTTCTGTGGAACACAACCGGGACCTTTCGGAATAGCTGTGTGGGATGGTAGAATGGCTGAACAACAGTTTAACCCTTTTCAAGATTTTAGGGTGATCCGGTTCAGAAACTGCTACAAATCACAAAATTGATGTTATTAAAGATAGGATTTGTGTAAAATATGGTATGGGATATATTGAGACAAAAGAAGAAACTGCTGGTTATCAGCAGTTTCTTCTTTTGCTTCAATGTTTTCCCAAGCCTTTTCCATTAGGGACGTCAAAACCAGGCATTGTTTGGGAAAGGGCTAAAAAGCAAAAATGGAGCATCTCCGCGCCTCGTCAAACGTGTCATGCTAGTAATAAGGTGATACTCACGCTTTCAAAGTTGAAGTCCACGCCTTCATCAAGCAGAGTGTTGGCGTCACCGATCCGGTCGTCCATAATGGCGTCAATAAACTTCTTAGCATTCTCCTGAAATTGTGTGTTTTACCACGACAATATTGAACAAATAGATATAAACACCCGGTTATTCTTAGCGTTCTTCTAAATTGATTCGTTAAACAGAGACGTCAATGAATCAACGAACCCCAACATCTAAATTATTAAGCAGTTTAAACTTACTTTTTCTACGGTATTTTGTTGCCTAGGAATGGCTTTCATATAAAGAAATTGGTGGGGAAAATTACTTGGATTTCTGTGGAATAGCTAGATCTATTATGTTCATCAAGCTATCATAAGATTTGTGCTGTGATACAATAAATCATCAGCTTAACCATTACCGTTTGGGAAAAATACTGTGTTTGTTGAAAGACCTTCGTGAAATGCTAAATAGACACCTCTATATGGTGAAAGAAATGTAACCAAGAAAAGGTTTCCACTCCAATGTGTGATTAAAACGACCGCCCACGACAAACTCTGGACGTGTCCATGCTTACTGCTGGGAATCACATGAGACACAACAGCAAGCGTTTTTACGTCTATTTTGCTTCACACCAAATTCAAATCGGACACATTTAACATAGACCTATCTAGATTGATATTTCTGCGTGTTATTATGTTACGTGTTAACGTGTTCCCGGCCATGTATTAGATAGAGGCTGTATGATAGATTTTACGCGATATAAACATTCAAATGCGCGCAGTGCATTGAATGTTTATATCGCGTAGAATCTACTATTCAGACTTTCTGACTAGGTGTTCGCTAGCGGTTTATTGGAAACGGGGGCGTGGCCAAACTGGCTATGTATAGACGTCACATAAACTAGCCGGCAGCCCGTTTATGCGAAATATAGTGGCGAAATTTTAAAATATACTTCAATTTCATTGGTCTAAAAGGTAGGTCGAACACTAAGGATTGGCTTACCTTTGCCGTCATGATCTTGATGGTGTCGTGGCTTCGGATTACTGTAGAGAAAATATAAAATAAAAGATAAGATAGCATAAAATAAAATAATAGGAGTACTTAAAGACGATTAAGTTGCAAGTTTGTATATTGAAATATATTCAAATATAGCTCACGATATCGGACATATGCTCTGTCAGTTCATTTATTGTGAGCTATACGTATTTATACATGATATATAGAAATATTGATAGATAAATTATAAACAATTATAAACAAAGCTTTTTGTGATTTTATTAAAGAGCAAACGGTGCACATTGCACAAAAGAAGAACGCATTTATCTGTTTATTTAATCTCCCAATTCCTCAAGCTTTATCCCGTCTGTAATTTGTCAAATAAATGTACAAGCTTGTCGATAAAAAATAATCTTCTAAAAAGCAGAATGTTTTTGCGATGCATATTATTAGTGTTATTGCGAAACCTCGTATGTGCAACTTTAATCGATCCGGTTTAGATTGATTTATGGTTTTACATTTGACCCCATGGTCAGTTGGGATACATGTACCTATCATGGTTATCAATTATTGTTGTATTATCGTTTTTAAAGTGACATTTCACAATTATTTGTACACAAATTTTACTTTTATTCTATCTGAAAGACCATCTTTTTTATGAAAATTCTGAAAATTTCAAGTCAAAATATTGAACCGTTTACGAGAAATATATATTTTTGTGCTAAAAGTAAAGAAATTTTTGTGGACAACAGTTCAGATTTGTATAGAATTGGTCATTTCTGTCTCAACTTTAAAGGCGTATTTTTCGCTTAGTCTATAAATAACAACTTCAAGAACCTGATAGCATTTCTACGCATTAGAATAAATACTCTTTGCATCAAGACATACTTTTAAAAAACGAAATAAATGTGAAATGTCACTTTAAGGTATTCCACCAATCATTAGACACTAAACACTGTGTAATTTCGCCTGTACGTCATCACTGTTTTCTGTGAAAACGAAAATTGACGAGGGTATCCTGATCTCATGAAATCGTATACCCATCATAAATCTTCGTTGCCACGGGCGAGGCCGAAGTTGCACGAAGTGGTTGATATGTTATGTTGAGGGGGAATACCTTGAAACGCATTTTGATTAAAGCCTGAATTTCCCTGTCAGCGAAAAATTAAATAAATCTAAGGCATTTCCAAGTATTGATTATCGGAGAATGCGGAAAAGGTTTGATTAACCCATTGTCACATATTGACCCTGCGAGATAATGGCGTTGGAAAACATAATGAGAAATGAAGGCCCTCACTGCCGATCGGATCAACCCGACCAAGCCTGATCAAGCGATCGAGTCCAAATCCAGCACGGTCGGCATGGATAATCGGAAGTGGTCGGGGTGATCGAGCTTGGTCTGATTCGCTAGTAATCCGAGTTTTCTCTGATGAAATTCGCTCTTTGATATGTTGATGTCGCTCATTTAAAATGAGCGACCTAAACATATCAAAGTTCGAATTTCATCAGAAAACTCCGATTACTTCGCTAGGGCTTCCTACTAGAACTTTTATGACATGCCAACTTAGCTCGTGTGTGATCGAGTACAAGTTTGATAGGAAACGATGGTGAATTGATCGGGTTGAATATCGAACTGGTCGGGAATCAATTGTGTTTGGAGAACTTTTACGCGACCTGCTCCCAACATGCACTCGATCACCCCGACCTGCAGGCTACTCTGGTGACTCCCTATCAACTTGAGCTGTGCTCCAGCTGTTCATCCGATCAAATCGCCCGTAGAGGTCGGATTTGATAGAAAACAGATCGAGGGGTTATTTGTTCGGGTTTGATCGGGAAGCGACTGCGATGATCGAGTTGATCTGATCGGCAGCGGATAAATTGTTAAAAAACTATTTTAAATGTTCATCATTGGTTTCTTCTTGATCTTGTCGTGGAATTTAACCTTTTCAAAACAAGACCTTCTGTTGACATTCTTATTAGAAAAATATCGAGACAAAAGAAGAAAGAACTGATTATTAGTATTTTCTTATTTTGTCTCAATATTTTCTATGCTTTTTTGTACACATATCCTATCTTTAGCAACATCATATATGAATAAATCTTATGCTAAATTATACTAGTTCTTACGGTTTTCACCTATGATAAATCATCGGTGCTGTTATAGAATCTCATCGGCTACAGTTGCAAGGTTTAATTACACCAATGAAATACTATTGTTTGTTCGAAATAACTTCACGTTTAACTGAATAAATGCGTTCCACATTTTCAATCTACAGCAGCTATCATATTGGACCATTTTCAAATTCAGTTGTTTGGGAAAGAGTTAAACGAAAATACAAATAAAGCCCTGATAAGCCCTAAATACCTTAACACAAAGTTCACCGATAACATTATAAAATCTGCCAATAATCGTTATTGCGTCGATTTTTGTAAATCCTTGCGATAAACAAGCAGGATTTTTTTTATATATAAAAAGGGTATTGAAAGCATTAACACAACGGAAGAAAATGCTGATGACCAGTATTTTCTAATTATATCTCAATATTTAATGAGCTAAATCGTACATTACAACATCTATTTTGTCATTTGCTGCAGTTTCCGAATTGCAAGAGCTCAAATGTTCGCTGTTTGAAAAAGGGCTAACAAAAAAGGCTTGAGAAACATTTAAACAAAATAAGAATATTTTGATATCCCGAAGTTCCCCTTTTGCCTAAATATTGTATGTGATATATCGTCGTTTTTCAACAAAAACCTCGTAACTGCAGCTTGTTTTAAGCTGCAGTTACGAGGTGTTTGTTGAAAAGCAGCGTAATTTTGTTCAAAATATCCTATCTTTATCAAATTTCATTTCGATGCTCGCAAAAGCTTACAAATAAGTACAATCTATTGTTATACTTCTCTTTCCCAAACAAGACCGAGTTTTGACGTCCCTACCAGATAAGGCTTAGGAAAACATTGAACAAAAGAAGCAAATGCTGGTAATCAGCAGTACAGCTAGAGTATTAAAAAGAGGATTATCAAGTTTTCCCCTTTTCCTTCTGTAATTAAATCTATATAATGAAAAAAATCTGACAGATTTCGTTATTCGCTCTATGTTTTTTTTTCGAAAGGATTGGAACCAAATCTTCACTTTGACAGAACATTAGAAGCAGTAATTCTAATCAACCGATGTCGACATAACGAGTATGCTGCAGGCAATTGGAATTTAAACAAGTCTAATATGGTATACTTTTATCAAAGTTTAATACAGTATCATTTTCAACAGTACATTAGCATTTACTTACCAGAAAATTGAGAAATTCCTTGTTTTATGTAATTGAAATCCTCTTCACAATAATTTCATTATTTTATTCCATTTTTAATCACACGAATTTTATTCTGAATCAAGCCAAAGAATTCGCTCAAAACATATCCACTGGGTAAAACTACGTCTTTGGGTACTACCTAACTGTAATCTTTGGAATTTGATGTTTTTATGCATTAATAGCATCAGTTCACGGGTTTGTCAGTCGCTAGCATTCAAAGTGGCCCGAAAAATACTAAAACGCACCTCGTTCTTCGCACTCAAGCGTTTACGTATTTTTCAACGGCCTCAAAGACGTGAATTAAACCTAATAAAACACCAGGTTCCAATGATTTTACCCAAAACCTACTGAACCGTACAAAATAACGACTTGGTGTCGAGCAAAAATGTTGTTTTGTTCCGATACATCCTCCGTTTTTGAACGTTACATATTCAATATGAGACGAGAAAATTGCGGGAATGGAATTAAATGAGTGTTCATTTTGAAAGCTCGAATCAACGATATCGATGCGTTAATTAATGCAGGTGAATATGACCCATCATTGAAAACACCACTTTCTAGCCATCGAAATGCATCAAATTACACTCACTTGTAAATACACTTCACATAAGTTGACTCACCGCGTCGGGTTTAAAGATTATGCTTCAAGAAGAAAATAATTTACAAATATTATTTTACTCTATATTCATATGCAAGGGATGTAATTTGGAACATTTTTGTCAAGTATTCAAGTATTTCCTTAAGTATGCATTGATTCAAAATTCTAAACCGTTCAAAATGCTTATGTTTATATTTGGAATAGAAATGTAACACAGTTAAGGAATTACTGGCACTTTTCAATTTTCCCCTCTGACTCTTTAGCGCTAATGATGGGTTGTATACGTTAACGATACGGTAACACACATTTTATGGATGACGTCTTTTACAAGATACCGGTATACAATGTATAGGGTAAATACCCAGTGCCACTTGATAAAGATTGTATAAAATGCGTTATACAATATTCACGGCAGTTAACAAACAAACCCTTCATGGGTCTTATTCAATTAATTATCGTTCGATTACAAAATGTTGACCTTAACGATCTTAAAATTTCAGACTATTTATCAAAGTTGAAACGAAAAGTGAACCAATCTAAAGTTTATTATTGCCTAAAATGTGTGTTTTCAGTCTGTTATTGGCATTGGATAACGAGAAGAAACCGGGCGGATATCCAGAGAAATCGTGCATTAATCGGCAGATTCACGTGCGATATCGGACCGGTTTTGCACTCAAATATCCTCGATTTGACCCTTCAAAATAAACAGTTGTCTCTTTTCCCGCAAAATTCTCAATGTCTTAGGCCTACGTTAAATAAGCGACGTTCGTCTTTTGGCACCAAATTATGACGTAACGTTGTTTTACCGACGTCACGCATAACAAAAAATTCTCGGAAGATTTATCAGAACAAAACAACAATGGCGGACCTCGGTTCATTTTTCGCACATATAAAGGGGTTTGGTGTAAGTAATCATTGGAATTTTATGCTTTTTATGCAATAATAGCATCAATTCACGTATTTTTCGGTCGTTAACATTCGCAGAGGCCCGCAAAATACGAAAACGACCCCCTGCTTCGCAGTCGGGCGCTAACGTATTTCTTGGGCCTCTGCGAATGTTAACGACCTCAAAAACGTGAATTAACCCTATATTGTAAAATTTCTGAATATAATTTAACATAATTCACGGAACTTCTGTGCAAGAAATGGCCACTGAAATAGAATTCGACTTTTTAAATTTGCTTTAATTAAAACAATGAAAGTGTATGTCGAGTACTCTAGACAGTAGATCGTCCGTGTAATGCAAAACCTCGTATGTCGATGTTTGCAAATTTCAAAGTAAAATCTTGTGTGTCCAGTTAAGACAACTCTTGCAGATTTTGAGATATTTTTACTGATCAGTATTAATGGCACATTATCTGTGAACAATATGTCCAAATTTCAAGTAAAACCTTTCGGTTTGGGAAAAGTTATTGCACTTTGTTCCTTCCCCTTTAAAAGTTTCCAAAAACGAGATACGAGGTTCTGCATTTATGTGTAACAAACGACGAAATGCTCATTTTGTTTCTCTTTAAAAAGGGATATTCGTGTGCGGATCCAGAATATTTTCCCATGGAGGTCAAGCTTACTGGTCAACAAATAAGCTTTAACCTTACCTGAAGAAAACACAGATGATAGCTGCTAAATAAACATCAACGTTTGCAGTTCTAGCACCGAGGAAACCTCAATAATTAGAACCCTTTTAGTAGACCAGTTTTTGTATTTTCACTTGTTTATTCATCTTTTTAATTTTTTTTTTTTTTTTTTTTTTTTTTTTTTTTTTTTTTGACGATCCCAACATTGTTAAAGAACGCAGAAACTGGAAACGCAAATAACAACGAACAGAAGAAATATCAATTCTATTATTCCCACAGCAGTCAGTATAGAATAAGACCATGACAGCCTATAAACACATGTATGCGCAGTCTGGCCTTATCCTACATGTACACTACCTGCCAAATGCAGCGTGACGAGAGTAAAGATTAAGATGATAAGTTTTTGAGGATTACGATATATTGACAAATGAGTATTTAAATACAAAAGGCAATGCCTAAATATTGGCACGCAAATGAGATCTATGTATCCATGCTTTTCGTCAAAAACATCGTAACTGCAGCTTTAAACAAAGCTGCAATTACGAGGCTTTTGACGAAAAGCAGATATATATTTATGAATATTGATCTATTCATCGATTACTCTACCAGGAAGTTGGCGTAACCCTTCAACAGACAAAACAAAATAGAGTCGTCCAAATTCAAACGAGTTGCAGACATATAATTAACGCAATTAATCAGCGCTATGCAATTTTGTCGTTCAAAAGTTATAAAACGTTGAGGCAAAAATGAATATGAGCGTAAGTAAAAACCATTCGAAAATTTTCGTAGTTAGACATGTAGCCTATATAACATAGGCAATCAAACTTTTTTTTAAAGAAGGCTGAATAGCTTTATTTAAGTTCCAGTTACGAGGTTTTCGAAGAAAAGCAGTGATATGGTAGAAAATTTGATCTCTCGAACCGGCCGGGTGTTAATCTGATTGATCTTCTGCGAAGCCATCGTACAGTAACTATAGCCCATCGTACAGTAACTATAGCTTAAAATTAACGACGAAAATAGACGATTTGGCACAAATGTTCGGCACATGTAAGGTTCATGAAGAGGAATCAATGGAAATAACAGAAGTTATCAAAACTTATTTCGAATGACTTGAAAAATATAGCATTTGTAACGTTCGAAAATGCCGTAACTACAGGTAATCTAACTTGTAGTTGCGGCATTTTTGAACGTGAAACACGATATCTGGGGATGAATGTTTTACATTGAATGTATAGATCGATGTTTGAGAAGAAAAATGTCGTAAATCAATGTTATAATATCATAACCCTTTTCTTAACGGCAAAACTTTGGTCCATTGAGTCAGCATTTTTTCCTTTTGCCTCGATGTTTTTCAAACATTTATTAGGCAGAAAGGTATCAGTGTTTAGGAAAATGTCATGATCAACGATGCGAGTGAATGAAATCAGGCCAACTTTTATCAAATAAAAGGACACGATTGGAGCTAGATGATCCATGCATTTATAATAGATTCACTATTAAAAGAGAATTTTTACAGTTTAATTGCTTTATCAAAACAACTGTATTCATTCTCGTTTAATAGCGAATCTATTATAGGGTGGTTCTACACGGTGGGGATTGTGCATGATGGGATGGATAACGACTACCGACAATAGGGAACGATTTTATCAAGTAAATCGTGATGTAATTTCGGACAAATAAATAGTATTTCGTTGGTGTTGTTATAAAATCTCGTAACTACGGCTTGAATCAAACCGTAGTTACGAGATGTTATAACAACACCAACGGTTTATCAAAACATAACGGTAAACTCAGTCTATTTTTTTGCACAAAATTTGATGCCAACTTTCCTCGCTTCAGATAAGACATTTTGCAATAACTCTGTTATTTCTGTATCAATTTTCAAGCGGTTTGCTGCATGTACCCCGTCGAGCTCTTTCATCGGATGTATGACATATTAGATAACTCATGATACTTTTTCCGAAATATTGTCCCAACCGACCAGAAAGCGAAATGGTAACGACTACGGCCAAATTAACCACGCTTCAGGTAAGAATTTGTGCAATAACTTTCTTATTTCTGCGTCAGTTTTCATGCGGTTTGTTGCATGTACTCCGTCTTACTGAGCCCTTTTCTCAGATGTATTATTTATCTGGAACTTCCCTGTACTTTTCTCAAAAACCGATCCCAGCCGACTAGAAAAAGGGCCTGAATTTTTTGTCGTTTTTTCTGGTCGGTTGGGATCAATTTTTGGACAAAGTACAAAGATTCTTCAAACAAGTCATATATCCGAGGAAAGAGCTCACTAATGCGGGGTACATGCAACAAACCGCTTGAAAATTGGAGCAGAAATAAGAAAATTATTGCACAATTTCTTACCTGAAGCGAGGACAAATGTGTCCGTATACTCCGTTTTCGTTATCCATCCCATCATGCACAATACCCACCGTGTTCTAATCATCCAATAAATAAATATGGTTGTTTTCCAAATGTTGTTATCAAATAATATTGCTATATAATAGGAAGGAATTTTGTCCTAAAATATACAGGTTTTACCATATCGATTAATAGATCTTTGGTGTAATAATAAAATCCCGTAATTACAGCTTCAATAATGCTGTAGTTACGAAGTTTTAGAACTGCACTGACAAATCCTATTGTTTGTCCGAAATTGCATTCTGATTTACTTGATAACATCGATCTCTTTTGGACAAGATGGAACAAGCTTTGGGGACAACGACAACGAAAAAGTTATTTATCAAATCAACATAATTATATTTCTAGAAAAATATAGTCCCTAATTTTCATTAAAAAACATTTGCGTAGAGCAAACATGCATACAATAAGCACCATTTTTAGACCTGAACAAATTCTCGGGCGACAAAGATAATTTGATTAAAAGTAAGGCAAACCTTGATAAAGTTGTTTTTCTGTTTATGCAACCCTTTGGACATGATCATAATATTATACTGATTTTGTAAAGGAATGTCCATTCTAGGACTACGCACACTTTTAACAATGTGGATAAATGTTTCGACCTTTTCCACAATGTTCACGACTGCATGTGTGTGTGTGTGTGTGTGCACGTTTTGCGTTTGAATGTTGGTAGAATAAGGGTGAAGACGAGGAACGTCCTACTTTTACCAACGTGGATATTCTGTGTTTTTCTCCTGGTTGACAAATGTTCATGACTGAATGGGTCTACAGGTGTGCACGTTTTGCGTAACAATACATTATGGTATACAAAAATGAAGGCAGGATAATGGCAAACAGGAGGAACGTCCATTCTAAAACAGTATCGATATCGGGATATCAAGAATGTATTCTACAATGTAGATAAATACTTCCTCTTTTTTTCATCAATGTTCACGACTGAATATGTTTGTGCTGAATCTGCCTGTGTGTTCGTTTCGCATAACAATACATCATGGTATACATAAACGTTGGTAGAATAATTGCGAACAGCAGGAATGTCCATTCTAAAACCACGCCTACTTTTAACAACGTTGATACAGTAAGGCACATGACGTCATCAGTCGGTATATGCTCCAACCGCGTCACTAGTATTACGGTACCTACAATATAGACAAAGTTATAGTAATACATTCCCAAACATTCTAAAACCACGCCCACTTTTAACAACGTAGATACCGTAAGACACATAACGTCATCAGTCGGTATATGTTCCAGTCGCAACTCTAGTATTACAGTACCTACTACAAACACAAAACGTTTTCATTTCTTCAAAATTAACGCATAATTTCCTGATAGGACTTAAATCTGATGCTCTCTTTACATGTGATTGGTGTTGAAAATCGATCTCACAAACTTTTTCTAAGGAATAATCACTCTGGTTCGTCAAAACGTTCGCCAAGTACGTTCAATCAGAATAATTGAAAATTAGAACCGAAACAGAAAAGATTATCAAAATAGATATTTCTTACAACTATAAAGTGGACTTCTAGTTAGATCTACCCATTGTTACTATAAGCCAATCAAACCACTATATCATTTGATTATTAAATTTTATGAACCATTGTGCTAAAAATGACCTTCTGGGAAGTTCAAAAAGCATCGGACTGCACAGACTGACTTGAATGGAGGATAGGACCTTTCCACTTTAAGGTAATCTCCTTGATCCAAGTTCTTTTTCTCTATCACTATATATCCATTATTAATCTGACCAGTGTAAATTTTGGTACCATAGACTTCTCTGAAGGTCGCATTTAGCGTTACATGTCACAAACGAGTATTTACCTAAAACTCCAGCAGCGGTCCTCATCACCAATACAGTTACAAAGAATACCCCACTACCCAACTTCTCGTCCTCGTTCAAGCATCCTCCTATACGTTTGGACCAGCCCATTATTGTTGTAGGAAATATAAATATAGACAAAACACCATCCACGATCAGGTATAGGTTCACAAATAGTTCACTGGAACAGTTTAACAGTCCTAAACAACCTGCAGATAAAATGGGAATACCCGGGTTATAGCTTGTCAAAAAAAAGATGTCAAGAGTTGAATGGTGAAAAATCAAGCCCGAAAGGGTTATACTTTCACTAAATTAACTGCCAGAGTAATGACTCTTTTGCTAGAGGCTGATATTATGGTCACTGAAACATGTGCAAAGTTTGAAGACAATTGCTGTAGCAGAAAAGAAAACAGTTATCACAGATAATATCTTATGTTGCACGTAAAAACTTAACCAAGAATTGCTGTCTGAAAAGGGTAAAAATTCCACTAATGAACCTTTACCAAGATACTGAAATTATGCTCACAAAAGCATGTGCAAAGTGTCAGAGCAATAGCATTAGTAGAAACAGAGATTTGAGAAACTTGCACCAGATAACTTAACCATTTATAGCATAACGCCGACGCCCGGGGCCCCTCCCAACTATTCTACGAAAAGTCGTGCTAAAAATGGAAATAAATACAAAAAGCACACTTACCAGCAGATATGTATACGATACCAAATACTGTATATAGAAAGAGAAATAGCACTTCATCGCATCGACAATCTGAAACAGAGAGTAAAGGAACGTAGTCCACCCTAAAAAGACTCACACCACGCCGGAATCATTCGGGCGGCGTCGTAAACATGCCACCGCCGAAAGTTTACAACGTCGACCGAATTGGTTCGGACACGTATCGAATGTTAACGACGTCGCACGAAAAAAAAAAAACGACGTCACCTAAAATCTCATTAAAGATCGACTACCTTAAAGTGGTCCGTGTAGTGATATGCTGTCGAACACGCAAACGTGTAAGATATTTATTTAAGAAATATCGTATGGATTGGTCAACATCTATGGGTAGATACTTTTTAGCACGGGACACTTTAAAATTCAAAGAAGTATAATGGTTTATAGATCTAGCCTTAGCAAGTTTCTCAGCAGAATAATGCAAAAAAGCTGCAGTGGAAAAATATTCTAAACAAGGGCGGATCCAGAATTTTTTCAGGGGGGGGGGGGGGTCCAAGCCCAAAGATTTTTTTTTTTTCCATATGGGGGGATGTCCAAACCGAAAAATGGCTTTAGGCCTAAATTTGTTAAATATGTAACGTTATATAGTCCAAAATTTGATTTTGGCCCATACCAGACCCTCCCTCTAGATCCGCCCTTGCCAAAAATTTCCCTATTTAGAGCGCAAAACCAGTCTTTGCTTGGGAAAGCGTTAAACAATAAAGAATAGTCACACATACATGTACATATATAGTTGTACATATTCTGTATGTCTCGTAAATTAAATATAACGTAAATAATTTCAAATTCAAATCCTTACTTACATGAACAATATTTAAAGTTGATGTCATTTCCGACTCGCCGTCGGAAACCAGAAAATCCCTTCGATGCTTCAATATTGCGCTCGAGTATCTGTGAGAGGGTCAGAATCTGTACACTGTCACTTATGGAGAACACGGATGGCTGACGTGACGTCTTGCTGATGACGTTAACGTCGCGGGCACTGCCGTTATAATCCTCGATATCCAGTGACGCTATCCCTTCATCGACGCTCTCGACTGTTTTAAAAATACAAAAATGAAGGATTAAAGTAAGAAAAATTTCGTCGCTTTTCACCAAAAACCTCGTAACTGTGGCTTAAAACAAGCTGTAATTACGAGGATTTTGTTGGAACGTGTCTATGCATGTTTAAGTAAAAAATGTTAAAATAAAAAGAGAACATGCTAGTCATCAGCAGCAACAACATCGTCTTCATACAATGTGTTAACAGCTATGCCAATCCCTATCCCAAACAGCAATTTTCTAAATTATGGAAACAACGAAATCAATGTTTCCAAAGCAGAGAAATTTAATTACAAAACGATGCATATCAGCTATCTCGTTTATTCTTAAATGCTTCCAAAGATTTCTTCATTGGGACGTCAAAACCACGACTTATTTGTAAAATAGCAAATATATGCTACAATCGTTTTCTAACTACAAACACAAATTTTAAGGTAGAAGACCCATAATGAAAAACTCCACTTTCTAGCCATCCGAAATGCATCAAATTACACACACTTTTGTCAATACACCTCACATAAGTTGATTCACCGTGCTGGATTTCAATATCATGCTTCAATAAGAAAATAATTTACAAATATCATTTTACTCTATATTCATATGCAAAGGAGGTAATTTTGAACAGTTTTGTCAAATATTTTCATGATTATGCAAGAATTCAAAATTCTAAACCGTACAAAATGCTTATGTGTATATTTGGAATAGAAATGTAACACAGTTGAGGAATCACTGGCATTTTTCACATTTCGCCGCTGGCTCTTTCGTGCTCATTATGGGTCTTCTACCTTAAGGCATCTTACCGGTATTATAGTATCCGTTAAAGTTTTGTCTTCTAATACTGGCAGAGAACTGATCAGGATGCTCAAACAGCTGGTCAAAGTCCAGCGACTGTACGGCCTTTATACGTGACAGTTTGGGTGGACGTTTTCTACCGAACGGCGGTAACGTAACGTCATTGGTGATTGTGTCGGGCGGACTGAGGCTCGAAGTTTGTCCTTTCTCCAGAGACCTCGGTGTAGATATAGAGATACCGTCATCTTCTGGTTTAGAAAAGAAAAAAAAGAAGCATAATAAGAAATAAGAAATTTTGACATTTACTTACAAAACAAACCCCTTGATACGTAAATAAGTAGTAGCTTTGACACCTCTGATGGTTTAGGGTGATTTCCACAATGTTAACACAATTGGCAACGATTTTATCCTGTTAACCGTGACGTAATTTCGGACAAACAATGGTATTTCGTAAGTGTTGTTATAAGATATCGTAACTACGGCTTGATTCAAGCCGTAGTTACGAGATTTTATATCAACACCGACGGTTTATCAAAACACTAAGATAAACTGAGTTTATTTTTAGCATAAAATTCATTGCCATTCCCAAAAGCAGTTGCACTGACATGACACAGAGTTGAGGAATTTGCCGTGCACGACGGACAATATCAATAACTTCTCGGATGTGCGGGATTTGAATTTGATTTGAAGCAGAAAAGTGGGAAAGCTCGGGGATTTACAGGATACGGTGCATCTTCCAAACAGCACAAAAAAGCTGAAAAAGTTATTGACGGGCAAGTGATATTTTATCCCGCTTGTCTATAACATTTTTATCAGCTGTTGTCCCAAAATTATCGGCTGTAAACCCAATTAATTTTGGACAATTTTAACCCTTTCCTATACAGGACCTGGTTTTGACGTTCCTAGTAGAAAATAGTACAAACTCTGACTTTAAAACATAATTATTGTCGTCTAAAGCAGCTTTAAATTTGGACAACTCTAAAATTTTATCGTTTCGGAAGGGTTAAAGAGTGTCGCTAATGAAACGGTTAGAATATTTACCCGGCTGTACAGTGTCCCCATTCCGGTATTGAATTAATTCCGTCAAAGTCATTTTGAATGATCTAAATATCCAAATCTAATTAATATACTTATCACAAATTCTATTTTCACACAAAAGAGGACTCATTAAAATAACCGCGTATATCGCTACTTTTCACCCAAAACCTCGTAAACAAGCTGTTGTTACGAAGTTTTTAGAGAAAGGTGACGATATTCAGAGTTAAATTCAAACGAAGTTCACCTTCTTAACAGTAAAACGTGAAAAATGTCGAAATATCTCTTAAAATGACAGAAAAATGGAAATTAGACTTGTCATACCGAAACGTCCAAAACTTGTTGACACGCTTGGTTGAACTTGTGAAAAGGGGTCACATGGCATTTTAGAGGACGACTTGAAAGCTCAAGGTATTATTTTTGTTTTCACATTCTATCATCATCATTTACGTCACATTAATTTCATATACTTTTGTCGCAGAGATTTAAATGGGTTTCTTATTATTGTTAAAACAGAAATAGTTATGTACGTGTACTTACATTTTGACCTTTTCCCAAACAACAAAATTTTCGTTTGGTCTAAACCTAAAGGTGATTCAGACGACAAAACCAATACTAAAATGTATGAAATAAGTGTGGCATACCACGAAAGAAAATAATAAAATTGTGTTTTAAAAGCTTTCTAAATTAAGGACTTTTGGAAAAGTTTAAAACTGGAAGAAGAATATCGCTCTGTTTTCCGTTTTCTTATTCACAATTTGTCATGACGTTTGTTTATTCACACATTACAATTTCTAGACGAAGACGATAAACAATTGTATTATATTGTGTATAATTATGTAACTTTACAATTTATTGTATAGTAATTGTCTCCTTCATTCTTTTGTAACAGGGTTATAGGACCTATCTTAACAATACTATAGTATTTCGTCGGTGTTATTGCAAAACCTCGTAACTCCAGCTTTATTGGTTTTGCAATAACACCGACGATTTCTAGACCCTTTATTATGTATTTGTCATTAATCAAATTAATACAGTTAGTCAGGACAAAATTCTGAAAAAGTCGCTTAGTTTTGAAGGTATAGGCATTTCGTGAAGAAAAGGGTTTGAGATCATTTCTAGGGGTATTTGGGTATGCTGAATCCGAAAAACAATGTTGCCAAGCTGAAAAATGACTCCTTCATCATCTAATTTGCATATTTTCAAAATGGCCGCCAAAATTTTAAAAAATGCAAAAATAATGTTGTTATTTATCATTTTTCGTAATCTTTTGTTATATATCGCACATTTCATGTTTAAATATTAAACATAAATGATTTAACACGTAAATGAGAAAAAATGATATTCATTTTTGGCAATTACCGTATAAATGGCAATAAATCGCATTTAAATAATAACATTTATCTACATTTTATTTTCACGTATGAAATGCAGTGAAAGTATTCAAAATACTTTTTTTAAAAATGTTTTGCATTAAAGGTAAAGTTTCAAAGGCAAATATGATACAGAACGCAACTTTGAGCGCAAGTCCTTTTACCACGTATTTAAGCTTTTAGCAAACCTCAAACATGCCAATTTTAAAACCATGTACATAATGTTTCACATAATTCTGCAAAAATAATCTTATCCTTTATATTGAAATCCAAAATTGTTGCCAAGATATCTACAATTAATTCTTTTTCAATTTTTCAATTCAATTTCTTTAATTGGCAAGTCGGCAATATAAATTGCCATTGGCCATGTACAATAATGAAAAAATATGGCGCAATGGTGCATATAATATAATAATTACAAAAAGGAAAAAAAATACATTCAAAGTATAATTCTGTTTATTTCAAAAATTACGAAACAAACGCATATCGTGCAAATTGTTTTCGCAATTTTGGAAGTAATTTGATTATACATAAATACAAGTTGATAAATAATATAATGTATTAGGTATTTACATTTTGGTTGATTGTTATTTTTCGTAGTTCAAGTGCTTCATTTATGTATTTTGATAATTTGAGTTGTAAAGTTTTGTTACTAGAGCTGAGTATTTTATTAAACTTATTAATAGAAGGCCAGTTAGTTGACAAAAATCTGCGTCGGATAATACTATAGTATGGACAAACGAGTAGAAAATGATATTCAGATTCGACGACATTTTGTGAGCAACATTGACAAATTCTATTTTCTCTTTGAATGTTATGATATCTACCAGTTTCTATCGCTAAATTGTGGGAGGAAATACGAAAACGCGTTAATTGTTTTCTCAATTTTTCATTTCGAATATTACTCAAATATGGTTCATAGATATAATCTGTTTTAAATTTACAGTAGTATTGAAGCTTGGGTGAAGAATTGATAGCGGCGTTCCAATCTTGAATATGAATATCGCGTATTCTTCGTTGAAGTACAGTGAAGAAGTTTTGTGGGATAAAATTCTCATACCATAAGTAACCGTATCCAATCTTTTCTAAATAAAGCTTTATTTTTGTAGACCAGAAAGTGTTCGCATTGTGTATAGCGTTACATTGTTCCGTAAAAATAGAATGTATAGTAGACGTTGGATTATTCTTAATCTTTAACCAATATTTTAGTGATCGTTCGGCACATAACACCGATAGAGGGAATCTTCCCAATTCGCCGAGAACTGCTACTGTTGTTGATCGCTGTCCTACGCCAAGTATTATTTTACAAAACTTGATATGTATTTTGTCGGCATCATTAAATTGATATATGCCGAGGACTTCTGATGCATACAAAAGAATAGGTGAAACCATTCTATCGAATAGAAGCAATTTAGTTTTGACATCGAATTTAATTCGTTTAAATAATATCAAAAGATTGTTCATAGCCTTTAACGCTTGTTCAGAAAGTTTCTGGGCCGCGTGCGCTAAGCTACCGTTTTTTACAAATTTAATACCCAGATAAATAAAGCTATCGACTATTTCTAATGCTTCATTATTTATATGAAACTGATAGTTTCTTTGACCTTTTCTCTTTTCCAACACGAGAATTTTAGTTTTGTTAACATTGATTGTCAAACCAGATGCACAGGAATATGAATAAAGACTGTCTAACAGTGATTGTAGACTGGAAGGACTTGTAGTAAATAGAACGATATCGTCAGCGAACAAAAGCATAAAAATTGATAGCTGATTCAGATCTGTTTCTGTAAGACTGTTAAAATCCATATTATCGCTTATATCAGTGACGAAGAGGATGTACAAAATCGGTGATAGCGGCTCCCCTTGTTTCAAACCGATCGGTATGTCGAAGAAGTCGGATATCTCAAACTGATTACATTTAACACACGATTTAATGTTACTATATATAGATTTGATCATACATACAAACTTGGTACTAAGACCCAATTTAAGTAGTTTTTGTATTAAATAACAATGAGGTACTGTATCAAAACATCGCTGATAATCAACAAATGCTGAAAAAAGTTTGTTATTGCTAGCTAAAACTCTTTGAATTATGCTGTGTAGAATAAAAATACAATCCACGGTGCTCCTTTTATCGCGGAAACCAAATTGACAATCATTGAAAATATGCTCGTTTTCGCAGAAAACATTCAAGCGATTACGTAAGAGTAATGAAAATATTTTAGCTAAAGTACATATAAGCGTGATGCCCCTGTAGTTAGCGGGATCATTATGATCCCCTTTCTTATGGATTGGGACAATTATTCCCTTTGTCCAAAGCTCGGGATAAACACCACTTTCGTAGATGCGGTTGAAAATTGGGACTAAAAACGGAGTGATAAACTCATTCGCATCGATGAAAAATTCGGGAAGAATTTTATCGCATCCTTCGCTTTTATTTCGTGATAATTGTTTAATCGTTTTCATAATTTCGTTTTCATCAAAAGGCTTATCAAGAAAATCAATATCGATTTTTGATTCGTCGTTATTTTCGGAATCATTCGAAAACTGCTGATTAGTGCCGTTTAGGGATGTGAAAAAGTTTACGAAGTCTTCGACCTCTAAGTTTGAATTATTTGAAGACGTTTTACGGTATTTCTTCAACTGTTTCCAAAATTTACGAGGACTTTCTTTACTTAGATTTGATAATATGTCTGATTGTTGATAATTATACTTAATTTTTGCTTTTCGCTTTACACGCGCATAATCATTTCGACTATTCAAAAAAGCAAATTTATTTTCTTCAGTTGGGGTTATCTTAAATTTTCGTTTTGATTTAAGAAATGCTGTTTTTGCTTTATGACAATCGTCATTATACCAATCGTTTCTTATTTTGCATTTTGTGCTATTTGAATGAAATGTTTTCCCAAAAATTGAGAATGAAGCCTCCTTGATTAAAGAGGAAAATTCATTAATACACTGATCAATAGAAATATCATTATTTGACAGACGATTATTAATGTCTATAAAATCATTTCGTTTGTTTTCTAAATTATCTAAAAGTTCTTCTTTTCTCTCATTATTCCATAAACATTTTTCATACATCACATTTGTCTTGTTTTGAATATCGTCATTATTAATACACACATTAAAGCTATAGGTAAGAGGACAGTGGTCTGAGTACTCAGTAAGTTCTTGAACCTCAAAATTATTAATAAGGTCAAAATTTGGATATCCAGTGATAAGATAATCTACCAAACTCTCCCCAGTTACTCCCCTTTTTACAGTATAATACGTACAATGACCATTATCCTTCCTACCGTTAGCTATCACTAAATCGTTTTCCTTACATAAAGTAAGCAGTTTTAACCCAAAACTATTCACAATTTTGTCACATGATTGACGCGAGGGTATTAATATGTTCGTTTCCTCGGGCATATCTATAAATCGATCCAAGTTCAAATTGTCAATAACGTCTGAACGGATCCCAGTTCTACTGTTCATGTCACCACATAGAAACACCTCGCCCCTGTCACAATATGATCGAATATCATCACTTATTTTCTCAAAAAAGTCAAAGTTGTGTAAATTAGACTCTGCATTTTTGTATACAGATGAATCTTCTGGTGGGATATATGTTACACAAAAATAAACATCATTTTCTTGATCAAAGAGACTTTTGCATAGTTTAAACCATAGTATGCCTTTTGTATTACTGCTGATTAATTTGATTTTGTTTTCTATCCAATTTTTGAAATAGATAATTATACCTCCGCTATAGCGTTTAGCCTTTTTGTTAGTTTTCGGTCTAAAACAACTAAAATGGTTAAATCCTTCAATATTAATATTACTGTTTTGAGTGTGCCAAGTCTCTGTAAACAAGAGAATGTCGTAACTATTCACAAATTCTATAAAACCTTTATCGTCTATTTTCGATTTTAGCCCATTAACATTCCACTGAAGGAAAAGAAGCTGCCGCTTGCCTGGTCCTCAGACATTAATGCCTGGGGGTGGATTGGACACTGTATACATTTGACCCTCTATATAAAGTTTGTCGTAGGATAGCACTGCCTTTTTCATATCCTTTTTTGCCTGGGCGAACGCGGGATAAAGCGCTCTCCTTCTATCCTGGATTTCCTTCGGGTATTGTTCACTGACTCGGAAATCAGTGTCTCTCAATTTGGTATTTGCCTCTTGTTTGACTCGCATCTTATCCTGGAAGTAGTTGAATTTTACAACTATTGGCCTTGTTTTATCACTTTTGTAAGGTCCTAGTCTGTGGGCACGATCTATTTTGATATTTTTAGCCTCATATATCTCAAGTTTTGACTCACAGAATTCATGAATTTTATCGATACAATTCTCATCTGACCGTTCTTCTCGTGTCTGGCACTCACTAATGTTGAAGAACAACAAGTTGTCTCGCATAGACCGCGATTGAAGATCTAACAACTGTTCTTTCAACCGATCATTTTCGTTCGAGACTGACTTTAACTGTTGGGACATGTCATTGCTTGCTTTGTTGAAGTCACTTAATTGCTTTGATATGTTAGTCTGTGATGATTTTATTTCGTCGCATGTTTGTGCGTCGAATGCTCTGCTTGCTTGTAGTTCGACTAGTTGTTTGTTGCATTGTTGAGTTTCTGTTTCAAGGGAGATAACTCGTCCTTCCATAGTAGTCATTCTTGTGTTCAATTGTGTAATCTGTGTTTCTATATTGTCTAGTTTAGAAAGTTTCACATCCATACCCTTCAATCTATTCTCGAGTTGATCAAACATACTCTGGATACATTGTATAAACGGTTGATTGTTGGTCATATCCGCTAAATTGGGTGGTGGGACACCTACGTTGGGCTGCGGATAAATTGTATTTTGTGGATTCATTTGCTGCTGATTCATTTGCATAACCGGAGCCGGTGGCTGCATACAGTAGGTATTCTGCATTGGTTGCTGTATAGGAGTGTTCACGGGACTAGAATGATTGTATATAGGTCCCGGGATGGGGGATGTATGGTTCATCATTGGAGTGAAGCACTGACTAGTACCCGGAGCAACAATATTACTGGCCATACCGTTTGTGTGGTGTATGAATGAAGAGGAGAAATGTTCCGTTAGTTTGTCACTCAGTTTGATTATTTTACCTGGAGTATTGTTTATTTCGTTTGATGGTGATATAGAAAGTGACCTCTTCGGTCTATTGTCAGTTCTTACTTTGTTTTGTTTTCCGCCTTTGTTGTTGGTACCTGTACTGTCCACGCTCTTGTTTAGTTTCACCTGATTGTCCTGATTGTCCGTTTTGCCTTGTTTTTCGCCTTTGTTCTTTTTGTTCTTGGACCCCATTCAGTCTATCTATATCCAATACACAGGTGTTTTCAAATAATTCACTTATAATTCCTTTAAAACTTTCTCACGGAATTGTAGTAAGTCCATCAAAATCCATTTTTTGTAGATAATATGTGCCACTTATTGTTAATATAGAGCTTTTAAATATTTTTTTCTCAAATTTTCATCACTTTCAAAAAACCATGACCGCCATATTCTTAAGAATATGAATCAGTGTCCAAACATTTTGGAAAACGGTTTACCGTATTCATTGTAATAAAATATAGTGTAGTGTGGAAAATTTCATTTTGTGGGAAATTCCACTTTTTGCTCTTTCATATACATACATTTATGATTCCAAACTGCTTCAGAGATAGTAACTAAAATCATTTTAATTTACATTTTTGATATCCTTAGAAATTAAAACGTGTATATTTGAAATCGAACACATATTAAACAGGTAATCAACTTAGGCATTGGACAATATTAAAAAAGTACCAATATCCTAGGTTTTCAAATTTTGTTAAATTACTAAAAATAATTGAGTGTGGCAAACTTAATTCACTATGGCACGTTGAGCTTGATTTTTTCAGGGGAAAAATAGTTGTTTACTTTGACAATATTTCAAAGAGACAACTTATTTATCTAACTACGACAAAGAGAATACTAGAATTTGGATATAGTCACTAATATTATACTATATAATACAGATTTTCTGGTCAACAAATGAACAGCACATAAACGTTAATGATTGAATTGGGTTAAATGTTCAGTATGATTACATTGTCTGGTGCACATTTCCATTATGTTCCTGACATTTTTCGCACAGATAAAGTACAAGATCCAATCAAAGTCAATATCTGCTTATCACACGTACATGTAGATAATATGTAAGCGATTCATCCTTTGGTTACAGAATCTTTTTTTCAATACGTCAAATATGATGTTGACACCCATGGGTAAGAACCAGTAAGCCCTGTATAGATAGTCTCTGATGTTATTTATTGAAGTATCGCAACTATATCCGAAACTGTTAGGACTATATCATCTATTTAATAATAATATGTAAATTATTGACAGTTTCATCGAGAACCCCTATCATAGGTTGTGCGCTGTCGAAGGATAGCCTTGAAACATTTGTTTAAAAAATAGTCCCCTTTTTAGCTATCCTCATGGTAAGGGCCATATCATTTGCAATGGATTGTTATACAGATAGAATATGAATTTCTTGGTGTATACCTCCATGCTTTCAAAGTTGATACATCAAGTTTAAAATGAATGGTCAAATATGGTTGCCATATCAGATATTTTGATAAGAATGGCTTATACAGAGGCATTTGCGTCTTCAAGGCTGAACATTTCTTAACACACGGTAACCTTAACTGAAAGGCAAGTAAGAAGGAAATGGTTATGAATAGAGAAGTGGTTTTCCGCTTGATGCTGCACATAGACATGGATAGCTTCACAATCATAGACATGAAGGAATCAAATGCTGACATGTCAAGTTTGCTTTGTCATATAATCGGTTTGAAGAATACAGTCTGAAGCTTATGTTCAAGTATTAACTCATATTCTTCATATGTTTACGTCATTTCATCGGTTCTCATGTATGAATAATCTCAAATAGGTACACTAAGTCTCAATATCCAGCTCCATCTGTTAAGAAAGTTTATTCCGAGTGACGGAAAAATCAGATATGTTACACGGAATGGAATAGTGTAATGACATTTTTGGAAACGAATGTTAGGTATATTTCATATGATGCTATTGTACTGAATACAAATATTCTGTTCAAGTTCTTTGATATTGCTGCACTTCGTTGCTGACCAAAGATTTGTAAAATGTATTTAAATGTGGTAAGTTTTAAGATGCGCTTTTAGTATTCTTAAGAATACAATAATCGACTTATCTGCCTGTATCAAAAATGTTGTGTTTGTTGACATCGCCTACGTTATTTCTGATGAAGACATCTGACTTAGATCTTCTATTCAAATGTTTCATTTTAATACTCCTTGAGATCAGGGTAGTTGTCATTTTTTCATGCGTGTTTCTAGACAACTGTTCGACGTCCTAACAGGGGCCCATGCTAGTATGTCAAACATAAAAACAGGTAAAATATATTTAAAAAAAATATCGTATGGATTGGTCAACCTGTATATGTAGATACTTACTGTATGATAAAAATTCGCATCAAATTTATTTAGTTCTAAATAATGTTTGTATTTAACTTTACTTATAACATTGTTAGTTTCTAATAACGTTTACAAGAAACTGATCCTCGATGAAAATCTTAGTACCAACGATATAATCTTTTTTTGGCACAGAAAATATGATGTGCATACCTCTTAGCAAACTGTATTTAAACTCAAATTTATATTCAATGTTTATATGCCTTGGATTCTCAAATACAGTGTATATCTGGTGTGAGAATAAAATCATGTTCTTGTTCTTGTTCTTGTAAATGTTCCAATGTTGTTCTAATGCCTGAAATATCTAGCATGGCCCCATTAAATTAGAGAGGGAGATGTCTAATCAACAGCGACAAAAATATTTTTGTACAGGATCGTTACATGTATACGATAGCACTTACAGTTAGATTATATGAACGCAACAATTTCCTATTTGAAAATTGGACACATTCACTTTCTTAAACATGCAACTCAATTCAAAAACCGTACATAGGGTTTGTTATAAACCGTATATAGGGTTTGTTATTGGCTTTATTGGAATAAGTACGGTATTTAGCTCTTATGACATTTTGTTATAAAGTCAATTCTGGTATCAATGAATTCAGACAAAAATTTTCCATAATGCAAGTTGGATTACGGAGCTTTTTCCGATCGAGTCATAAGTTCCCAAGATTTGTTAAAATATTTTAGCTTTGCATTATTTTGAAAATGACAAATCGTCTTACGTAGGCTAAAATTAAATTGTCCAAAATTTTTGGGTTAATCAAATTGTAAATGTAAACATCTAAAATGGTACTGTTGACAAAAGTTGTGTGTTTTAACAGCGCATTTTAAAAAAAAAAATGCAACATGAAAGTGATATTATGTATGTTTAAAAGGGTTTTATTGCCCGTGATACGGTAAAAGATTATCAAAAATAGGGCCAAAGAGGTTCTATTTACTTTGTAGAATTATTTACTCATTAGTTTTAAACAATTTATAGCATTACATCTGAACAATTTGGTTAAGATTATGCCAAAAACTTTGATATTATATGGCAGATTTGATTTTTTGGCGGCCATTTTGAAATTATGCAAATTAGATGATAAAAGAGCCATTTCTGTTCCTCGTTCTCCTATTAAGCCATTTAGTTTTAGTCTGTAAACATGAAGTTTGGGATTTTTAGAACATAACATGTCAAAAAATGACTAAAAACAACATTATCATTGCACATTTGAGGTTTTGGCGGCCATTTTGAAAATATGCAAATTAGATGATGAAGAAGCCATTTTTCAGCTTGGCAACATTGTTTTTCGGATTCAGTATACCAAATTACCCCTAAAACTGATCTCAAACCCTTTTCTTCACAAAATGCCTTTGGGTGATAACTTTTCTGAATTCGTGCCCTGACTAAGTTGACTCTGGTTATCTCGAAGTCATTGGGAACGTAGAATTGCATCGATTTATCGAAAATTTGACTTATGCGATATGTGCATAGTTGCGACAAGAATATTTTCCATGTTAGTGCTCGCCTTTTAAAAGTCGAAACAGGGGGAGGGGGGGGCTTAACAGAAGGGAGACAACTACGTTTAAATGAAGACATAAAACATCGATTTTCTCCCTTAAGTATATAATTTCAATATATTTCCCCCAGAAAACCCAAAATATTGTAGCTGTCCAAAATTGGAGCTGTCCAAATGCACTGCTGCTTCAGATAGTAGGAATTTAGTTTGAATAGCTAAGAAAATATTTAAGCAAAATGAGAAAATGATGGTTATCAGGATTTTCTGCTTTAGCCTCAATGTTTTCCATTTTTTTCCATTTGGACATTTAACCCTTTCCCAAACAAGACCTGGTTTAACGTCCCTATTAGAAAAGGTTTGGGAAAACATTGAAACAAAAGAAGAAACTGCTGATAACCAGCAGTTTCTCTTTTTGTCTCAATATTTTCTGTGCCATATTTCACACAAATTTTATCTTTAATAACTTCGATTTTGTCATTTGTGGCAGTTTTTAAAGTGGACAACCCAAAAATGTTGTCCCATGGGAAAGGGTTAAACCAGGTGTTATATGGGAAAGGGAAAACTTTGTTCTGAAACGGCTTTAGCCAGCAATCTCATTGTGTCTTTAAAGTCGTTGGAAATTGTAGTTCGTTTTCATCTTTTTCACAATATATCCAGCGATTATGTATACGAATGATGGGATGCTGGGAGCATAGAGCATTTTCGTGGTAGTACGACGACTTTTATAAGGATAACATTGAGAACATGGCGATAAGTAGGCCTACCTTATCCAAGTATATAGAGATCGGGATTTGCTCCATATCTGGTTCATGTGATGTGACGTCATTCCTGTCTTGCCCTACGTGCTGTTGTGTTACGTCGTCTGACATCAAACTGACACTCTCCTCCGTATCTTCACGAAAACTCACTCTCAACTTTCGTCTGTTGAAATTGTTGGTTAATAAATCTGAAGTAGTGGTATTTCAATACTTTTGCTTTTGAGTGAAATGTTTCCTCACTTTTGAGCCAGAATCCGTCTTTATTTTCAGACCTTTTTTTGTGTCAGTTTGTGCAGGGTTACACGTGGCCACCATTTCCGGTGTCTCTCTTTGGCCGTGGAATAATATGTTTTAGTGAAAATTTTGAATAATCAAATCACTTAAGGTGGGTCCATTTTTTGGAAAGGTATCGGGCAACGATGGATCTGTGCCATTTTAGGCGTAGTTTGGCTCAACGTGATGTTGTGAAAGGCGTAATAATGATTAAATAAGGGGGATTTTACACAGAGTTACATAGGAGCCAATATGAGTGTACTGCAACTGTTGGGACATCTTTCATTTTGAGTACGACATCAAGCATACAACAAAGTACTCTCCATTGCCGAGGTCTATATTGATTAAACCATTAAATATGACTATTCTATCGAAATGGAATGTAGAGATAATGCGCTCTGTTCATAAGAGAGTAACAACAAAGATAAGTCTTTCATTATCAATCCATTAAGGGGGAATGCTCCAGTTTCCTTAATTTTTCCTAATAATAGAAATTATTTATATTTTGTATGTTGAAATTACATGTTATTACCAATTGAAAAATAAAATAAAAATGGAGGGTCAGCGATCTTGTTTGAATTTTATAGGCATTCGTATCACATACCCCTACATTGAAAAAATGCACAATTTCTTGCACCTGTCCAAGGTCACTAAAATGCTAATAAAATGCTGTATATTCATCGTTTAGTCCCGAAACGGATTCAAGGTAACGTCTTACATTTAATAATAACAGAAAACCCAAAATATGTGCTATTATAAACGCGTAAATGTATAAAACACCATGCTCACGTGTTCGGTTAGATCAACGAAGCTGGGGTGTTTTATGTCAAAATTTGCATATTTTTGGAAATATTTCAAGTTCTACATAATAGAATTTGATAAAACTTCCTCATTGTATTGAGCAACATGTCCTGGTAATAATTCAAAAAGAAAATATATAGGGCAGCGCACTTTTTAGTGAATTACAGCAATTTTTATCAGCTACACGTGAATAAAATGACGCAAAACAGTTGTAACTGCATACACACTTACGACTGTCTTGCTCTAAATAATCGATTTCCATCTTGAGGAAATCAGTTTTGCATAATAAATATACTTTTAGTGTCGAAAATGGTAAATTGTAATGGTGCGTTAAAGTATAGAAAATATGGTAGCGAAACATATTGGTACGATACATTTTATTTACTACAGTAATGACCGAGTGTTCCGAAAAACTGGAGCATTCCCCCTTAATATCTTAATTCGACATCTAAATTCGCTCTTAGAATTTACGCATTACAACCCATCATGAGATACGAAAACACTCCATAAACTTTTGCCTCATCCATAGAAACTAAGTAACCTTGTCAAAAGCAATGAATTTTGTGCTAAAAATAGACTTGGAACCGTTATGTTTTGATAAACCGTCGGTGTTGTTATAAAATCTGGTAACTACGGCTTGATTCAAGCCGTAGTTACGAGTTTTCATAACAACGCCGACGAAATAATATTGCTAGTCCGAGATTACGTCACTGTTTACTTGACAAAATTGTTTCCTATTTCCGTTGTCACGAATAACTCCGAAGATGCGGTTCGTAATTGCTGGAAGTTTTCTTGTACCGGTATCTAATGACGGGTGGAACTTTTTAAAACAAAAGTAACAATGTAATTGTTCCATATCAAAAGCCTCTCTTACAACCGGTCGAATGTGCTCCTGCGTGCGGTCTGTGTCTAAAACTTGCGTTTGGCCGTGCGATGCAAGCACGTACAACGTACGATTTGGGTGGACGCAACCACGACGCAGACTGCACGCAGCAAAGAATTGACCGGACAATATTTTTAGGCGCTCTTACAACCCGTCGTGCGTCTTTATAAATCGTACGATTTAAAAAGACGCACGCCGGGTTGTAAGAGAGGCTAAAGTTATCAGTAGGCTTTATTATTTCGGCTTGTGTTACAATAGACAAAATGTTCATTAAATACAGCTAGTGCCTACCTTGTGTTTGTACATTGTTCGACTCCTGAATGATAACATCAGTAATTTCAGCACATCTTTCATACAGAACATCCCTATATGTATCTTCTCGTCTCATTTTAAGGCATTTTAACATTGGGTTGGATGATAAAAGTGGCCAGACCGGTCTATCCTCTTCAAGCAGCCCGAGTCATGCTCCAGCAGACCTACATCCCACCCAGCTTTTACAATGAGGGGGTCGTAAAAGATGGGTATATAATCCGTTGCCCATTAAAGGGACATTTCGTTCTCATTTCATTTTTTAAAGTATGTCTTGATGCCAAAATTGGATATTCTAATGTGCATAAATGCAATTACTTTTTTGAAGTTGTTGCTGATAGGCGAAAGACACGCCTTTCAAGCTGAGATAGATATGACGAATTCCATATACATCTGAACTGTTGTCCACATCATTTGTTTTAGTTTTAACACAAAAATATATATTTCTCGTAAACGGCGCGATATTTTCTTGAAATTTTAGGAAATTTCATAAGGAAATATGTTCTTCCAGATAAAAATAAAAGTAACATTTATGCTTATGCTTAATTATTTAATTGTAAACATGACTTTCTGTGCCATGCCTCCATTATCTGGGACCACAATGGAAATAAGAGGGCTTAATTTTCTTCTTTTTTGTGTTATCCTTGGTAATGGAGCGCATTACATGGTTGATACATTTTTTTCATAACTAATTATCTGCAATATTGCTGTAATGAGTTTTTACTATGCCATGTTTTGTACTCTTTTACCAAAATAAACTTATTATTATATTATTATGAAACAATGTCTGTGAAATGTCACTTTAAAGCACAGTCACGCCTTTGACGCTCCTAATGCGAAGGGTTTTGGAAAACCTTGTGACAAGCAATTTCTTCATTCCCCGCAATATTTTCTACCAGAAAGGCCAAAGAATGTAACATTTCATTCACTTGAAATTGTCGTCTGCAACGCATTACAATTTGAAACGTCCAATTTTTGTTGTTTGGTAATGGATTAACCCTTTCGCCGAGCCTGGACACCTCGGACGATAACGACAATGTCTTCCGATCAAGGAGCTGTTAAGTTCGAATCCCGGCTCGGCAAATATCGTTTTTATCATTTGACAAAAGTCATTTGTCTTTCACCAACGAATGCGAATGATGAAAGAGCATCTGCACGGTGGATAATCACGTGATACAATATTTTCAGAAAATCTTCAATAATTTTGTAAATATTGGACCGATTTGAATTCGGTTTGAAGCAGAGAATATGGACATGCACTCCGCATTAGAAAGATGAAGTGGATTTTTGAAAAATCAACTGAAAAAGGGTTATTGAAGATCAACCGACATTTTGGTTGATCTATAATAACTTTTTATCAATTGATTTTTCAAAAATTCACCACGCCCAGGTTATTCCTGACATATTTCCACATTCTCTGCTTCAAACCGAATTCTAAATGGTCCAGTATTGACAGTTATTGAAGATTATCGGAAATTCTAAGTCACGTGATTTTACACATTGAGCTGGTGGCTTGTATTGGTGGTTGCATTTGCACTGGTGCCAGAAATACCATTTATACATACTAAAGTGGACAAGCCTTAGCAATATTACTGGAACAATGTGCCCCTTTCCCAATCAACAAAACCTGAGACCATTCCAATTGAAATGATTTGGAGTCGACAAGATAATTCATATCAAAAGTAAAAAAAGTGTGTATGTTAAAGCAGAGAACATTGAGAGAAAAATCTGTTTATCATGTTGTTTTCTTTCTCTGTGTAGTCAATGCTTTCCTAAATTATTTATACAGGGTTTTGTTTGGGAAAGGATTAGATCGTCGCTTTTCAACAAAAACCTCGTAACTACAGCTTGTCGAACGCTGTAGTTACGAGTTGTTTGTTGAAAAGCAACAAAATACTGGGTGCAAAGATACATTAGGCTAGTCAGACCGGTCCAGCATCTTTAACCTATCCGAGTCATGCTTCAGTAGGGCAATGTTATGTCAGTATCTTTTGTGATGTATATTAAAGGGGCTCATTCTATGTTTTTATGCTTCCGAACTGTTCGGGAACTCATATTTGTGCATGGAAAAACAATTAGCAGTACATAAAAGCCTCAATCTCGACGAAAAAACATCTTTCCTTTGCTATAGATCAATCCTTTACAAGCGTGTTTACACATTCTATTTTTACTTCAAAACAAGACAAGGTCAAGGTCAACGAGACACACCTCCGCGGTATTAACACACCGTACAACCGGCTGTGTTGATGACAGTGACCTTATTTGCGAGGAATACGTGAAAAGGTTTATTTTTTACAAGCACTGAACATTTATACGCGTATTTATCAACTATAGAATACCAAAGATCCTTTCGTTTATTTATAAAAGTAAATTCATTTGACCTACCATGCACATGACATCAGATGCCGAATCTGTCTTCGCTGATTTTCTACGCAGCCGGTTGTACGGTGTGTCAAATCTCGCTGAGCACAGATGACGTATCTCTGACGTAATTGATTTTTGAAGGTTGGGCATATGTAGCCGTTACAAAACAAAAACAAGGACGACCAGCATGTTATTAATTGACTTGGATTTTGATACTTAATAAAGCTCGACGAGTGCTAACAATGGACATAAATGATCTACCCCTTCAGGTTGGTAATTTCATACGTAATTTCTGGTTTGTAATTATTGTGCAATTTGCATTTTCGACAGCCTAGCTCGTCCCCCTTTAAACCAAGGTTGAGATTGCAGTAAATGGGATGGATAACAACTACGGACAAAAATAATCTCGATTCTGTTCAATTACTTTGTAATAACTTGTTATTTCTGTGTCATTTTTCAAAGGGTTTGTTGCATACACCCGCCTTACTGAGCTCTTTTCTCAGATATAGGAATCCTTTTACTTTTTTCCAAAACATGATCCAAACCGACCAGAAAACAAAATGATAACGACTACGGACAAATTAACCTCGCTTCAGGTAAGAAATTGTGCATTAACTTTCCTATTCATAAGTCAAGTTTCATGTGGTCTGTTGCAAGTACCCTGCCTTACTGAGCTCTTTTACCAGATGTATGACTTCTGTTAAAATTCCTCATACGTTTCCCAAAACTTGATCCCAATCGACTAGAAAAACGATCTGAATTTTTTGTCGTTTTTCTTGTCGGTTGGGATCAATTTTTGTACAAAGTACAAGAAGTTTACATGTAAGTCATACAAAACCATTTGAAAATTGACACAGAAATAAGAAAGTTATTGCAAAATGTCTTACCTGAAGCGAGGCAAATTTGTCCATAGATTTACCCATCCCATTATGCACAATCTCCACCGTGTTATACATCTAGGGTTAGATACCCACAATGTGACCATTTTGAGATTCATAAAACATTGATATTTCCGAGCGTCGTCGTTACGTATCCGACATTATTCGGGCGCGGTCCTAAACATTCGGCGGTGGATAGTTCCGACGCCGAATGTTTCCGACTGCGCCCTAATAATTCCGACGTCGCGCGAATCTCGTAAGGGGTAGACTTCCTTTACCGCAATCCCATTTAATCAAGCTCATTCCTTGTCTGTTTCCTCTTCTAATCTGCCATCTGATATCATTTTGTTTGGGAAATGATTTTATGGTTTTCCAAAAAACTCTGGTTTTAAATGTCGTGCTTAATAATGTTTCGGAACATAGGGGAAAAGAAGAAGAACAAGAAAATGAATTTTTATGGTACACACTTGTACCGTAATGGATATTGGATAAGAGATAAAATGAACTTGAATGAAGATACCCCACACACCCAGACACGCACGCACACACCATCTGCTCGCATACACACAAAGACAAACAAAACAACAAAAACAACAGCAACAAACTTATGTATAGTCCACCAAGATTAACCTGGGACAACTTAATTTTCGTCTGCAAAATCCGTTAGTTGAGCGTCATAGCAAAACATTGCTGAAGTGGGATTATTACATATGCAGATGTCTCGGGTAAATGTTGTTGGACTGTGCAAAATACAAATTGAGAGACTAAATTACATTACATGACATGTTTACAAAATTTACCTGTGCAAAGAACGCCGTATCGAACGAAAAAATACTGTATTTTTGCAGGTGATGGTTCGAATCTTGGAGGTGTCTTGAAAGGAAAAAAATTTGTACTATTCTTTTATTTGACTCGCTGTAACGCACGGCTTTATGACCTACCATAATGTGTCAAAAGGCTATATTTAGCTTTCGCGTAAGCTACATACTTACGCGCGTACGTGTAAGATTACGAGTATATTTCAGCTTTAAAAACTGTTAGCAAATTAAAATTTGCGTTCAATCCAATATTTTCTCACTGTCGTTATATAGTTCAAAATAAAAAGATAACAAAACACGTAAATTAGAAAATTTTGTCCGCACGTACTTATTCCCGATACCAAACACTGCTTTTCGAATCGAATTTGAGCGCCCGCATTAAAACATTTAAACTGGTCATTAAGGTATCCGACCCCTCATTAGCACCAAAGAGCCAGAGGCGAAATTTGAAAAGTGTCAGTGATTCCTAAACTGTGTTACATTTCCATTCAAAATACAAATATAAGCATTTTGTTCGGTTTAGAATTTTGAATTTAGTGCATACTTACGGAAATATTTGACAAAAGTGTTCAAAATTACCTCCCTTGCACATGAATATAGAGTAAAATGATATTAATTTTGTAAATATTTTTTTTCTTGATGCATAATCTTGCAATCCGGCATGGCGAATCATCTTATGAGAAGTGTACCGTATTTACAAGTGTGTGTAATTTGATGCATTTCGTATGGCTAGAAAGTGGTGTTTAAATAATGAGGGTCTGTAAACCCGATGCGGTCGATGCGTAAATCTGCAATTAAAAAAAAAATGATGTAGCCTATTAAACGTAATACAACCCATCATTAGCACTAAAGACCCAGAGGTGAAATTTGAAAAAGTGCCATTAATTCCTAAAATGAGTTTCATTTCCATTCCAAATATAAACAAAGGCATTTTTAAACGGTTTAGAATTTTGAATTTATGCATACTTATGGAAATATTTGACAAAAAATGTTCAAAATTACCTCCATTGCATATGAATTTAGAGTATGGCTAGAAATTGGTATTTTAATGATATGTCATATACTTAGTACCTTAACCCAATACTACAAGGTTAATCTCGCTGCTTTTCAACGAAAACCTCGTAATTGCAGCTAGAAACAAGCTGCAGTTACGAGGTTTTCGTTGAAAAGCGACAATATGTATCGTTCTTGAGAAAATTGAAAAAAAAAATACCAAAACCAAAACTCACACGTTGTCATAAATAAGATAGACAATCATGTTTCTGAAAAAAGGCAGAGAGTAAGATCCGTTACGTTTTTGTGATTATCAGCACAAAGTTTTGAGTCAGTGTTTCATCGAACAGGAATAAAACGTATACATCTATCAAACGGTCCCACCTAAAATCGTTTCATGGCCACTTCTTGAAATTTAGATTTTTGCAGAACACGTCGAATTCGGTTTGTCGGTTCCAGCAAAATTGGACGCCAACATCATCAAACCAATCACAATGTCCTCCTCCGTTTACAACCAAATAAGGATGACCGTCGTCTATCCACGCACAATTACACATGTCAAAACCAAAATTAAAGGCAAACTCTAGATCGGAATGTGACGCTATTGAAGTACCAATAGAAATGCAGAATTCTTCTCCTTCGCTGAATGTAAAAGCATATCTGATACCGTTCTTTTTGTGAACCGTGATAGGGTACTCCGAGTAAAAATAAAAATAAGAGTCATCAGCGTTTATCCATTTGGAACTTTTTGTTGAAATGCACGTTTTGTTGGTTGGAAAATAGTTAACACCGACGCATTCTAATGTCTCGTTGCATTTGTTCAAGCAAGCTTCTAAGAAGGTATCTTCGAGGACAAATGACGCGTCTGACGTAATCCCGGCAGTGTTTGCCCCGGCGTATTTATACATGTACGTATTACACGTTGGGTTGACGTTCGACCAAGTGCCTGTTTTCGTGCACGTTGAAAAAAGCATGTTGGCGAAGTTAACGCAGTATGAGACAATCCTAGCGTTGATATTACGCATATTGCCTTTTATGTTCATGCCTGGTGGGTGGAAAGGTTCTGGACATTCTTTTACGTCACAATCTACGTCACATGTTTGTCCCACTGGGCAGTCAGCGCTAGTGCAAGGTTTTGTGACAGGGAGCTGAAAATGCATAAAGAATGGGCTACGTTCCAGTCACGATATAATGTTACGTGTATACAAAATTGACCTATGTAAACAATACAATTAATCGAACTCTTAACTAATGAAATTTGCGTTTGGTTCGAATCTTGCAGGTATAATAGGACAACGACCTGTGAATGACCAAAGATCAGCGTGTCCAAATTGACGGGGGAAGAGGGATTCCGATTTTTAGAAATATGTGACTCGAACCCAACACCTTGTAATAAATCGACATAGTACTTTCTTGAGACATCTAATGTACTGTCATGACTACCGCGGACAACACGCAAAATGTGGCATTATTCGCTCTTCCAGTTTACATGTATTGGAATATACAGTGACATTTCGTCACGGCTCATGATTCGATGTAGTACTGTATCTCACTTTTGTCAGATTCAAATTGTCACATTTATTTAAAATTAAGAAGGTGTTTCCTCCTTGTTCACCTAGGTAATTTTGTAAACAAAGTTGTACAAGTTGGCAGTATTGATATTGAATTGAAAAAATATGGATGATAAAACAAAGATTAGGTATCAAACGTGTGTATATATAAGCGGGCATTTTAAAACGTGTAACTAAAGTATTAAAGGTACCTTTGGTGTCTCACCGACGCTGTTCCGCACAATGCCGGGCTCGCGTAGTATCAAACCCATCACCCACGGCTGACTATAAATCTGACAAAACAAGGCCCTGCGGTTGTAGCCAATGCTCTTACATAATGTCCGTGTGTTACATTCCTTGTAGCAATCATGCAGGCTGATCACCGGTACTGTAGCTATAGGCTGTGGTATATCTAGCTGCGCACTAACCGCCAGTAATGGCCAGGTTAAAATCATGACGAAAAACACTGATACAGTTTTATCAAGTTCCATTTTTGTTGCCTCTTGAAGCGATATGTGTTTGCCTTTTTATTATAATTGTGACCCGTCACGCTAAAAGGGACCTTATCCGAACTCTAAAAATCCAAATTTTGACAAACTTGTCAGACTCGGTACAGGTCAACCAGACCCCGTATGCGACAAATGAACATATAGTAAGATAGGGAAACAATTCCGGATTTAGATTTACATAAAAGTGAAAAGTGTCGGTCCTATTCTGGCTGCGCGGACTGCGCAGACTGACTAGGATCGATATTTTTCACACACCCGATAAGGTCCCTTTTAGCGCGACGGGTCACATATGTATCTAAATAAGTCTCAATTACAAAGTCTCACATTATTTTATTTTCTCTATACGTATCATATTCGTGCTTAGTACAGTATAATTATCATCAATCGCATCAATGAATTGAACTGATAAAATAAAAATGCTTCCAAGTTTTTCTTTGTCCACTATCACGACCGGGAGTCATGTGAAATAACAATAACAATTGCAGAACACCTTCAATAAATATCTTAATACGGGACCGATTTCAATCTGGTTTAAAGAAAAGAAGCTTTGATAAAAACAAATTGTCATTTTGTTTTGAGAGATGGTTCTTTTAACCATCTCCTGATAGAAAAGATGATATCAACGAACTAACAATATTTTCAAATCGGTCACATATTGACAGATTTATTGAAAATTTCCGCAATTATTGTTTTTGTTTGTCCCGTGATTCACCGCTGTCTAGAACGTTTTATACGATATATTTCCATCGACTGCTGGCTTAAATAACAAAACCTACCGTACGTCTGAACTCTTTTGGGTAGGAAAATTAAATGGACTGATGAAATACATGTATAGATAAAAGAAGCAATCGAAGCATAGCATGGTACTATTACACTGTAAAATTAGTAATTCAAACAACATTATACATTCACTAATTCCCAAATGACAAACACTGAGACTGTTCCGACTAAAACATTGTTGAATAAGATAGAATGTTCGTTGATAAAGAAAGGAATTGTGTTTAAAGGTAAACACAGAAAATACATTGAGACATAAGGAGGAAACGTTGCTTATCAGCATTTTCTTCTTCTGTCTTGCTGTTTTCATAGCATTTTCTTTCAAAGGCGCGAAAATATGCGTTGTAAAGTGATGAACAAATGGAATTAGCTAGTCATTTATCATTTCAACTGGAACCTTTCTCAGATTTTATATGAATAATTTAAAAGACCTGCATAACTTATGCACTCGAAGTTAAATGGCGTCTTGTGAAAAAAATGGATCACTTCTTTGTCAGCAGATTTTTTAAAATGATATCTTTCACATCAATCTACTACCTAGGCATTTCTGCCTTTTCTGCTTCAAACCATTCTTCAAGGCGGACAATTTTAGCAACATAATTAGAATTGAACATTTTCTGCAACTGTTGTGTAATGTCTAATTCCCCATTGTCACTGGTGGTGAACTCGGCTAAAGCGAGGGACGTTTTTCCTGAACAAAGTATTCCGTCGATGTTCTTTTAAAATCTCGCAACTACGGCTTCGATAAAGCCGTAGTTACGAGATTTTATAAGTATACAAACGGTTTGTCAATAAATAACGGCAAACCCGGTCTATTTTTAGAACAAATTAATTGTTATTAGAAAAAAATTTATACCTTGTTGTAGAAAAAAATGTCCCTCGTTTTGGCCGAGTTCACCACCAGTGATTGTGAATCAAGAATTTTGTTTCCGGTTTTGGTTTTTGTCTGTATTCATCATGATAAAGGTGACGATAAAACTTTTTTTTATATTTTTACGAACGAAATGAAAGACATAGTCATTCTCGGGAAATGGGTACAATTCATAAATAATAAAATAATACCTTCATAAAAAAAATACCTGTCGTCCATAGATAGAGTTGAACATGTTTTCGTTGTATGAGCCATTATTGAGTCTAATCTACGTGTATTTTTTTGTATTTTGCTGTCCATACATGCGTTCAATGAGTACAATTGATGTCCTAAAAGTATAACTCTTTCAGAAGTTTCAGTTTGAGTTGGTTGATAGGGGTGGCGAAATTTGCATGTGGCCGGGTCTATTTTTTACCAATGATGTACATGCACTGTTGTTTCTAAGGTACGCAAAAAGTAGTTATTTCGTATGTTTTGAAAATATGCATGGCAGCATACATTTCTATATCATTTTCTAAATGCCATTTATATGCAAACTTTTCATAATCCAATTTAAGTTGTCCCCAGTTTTCAGCTAATGTCCGAAACGACAATTTGATTTGGACGTGCTGATATTTTGGAGTTTAGTATATAACACAAAAATGTTTGCATTCTGTTGAATGATGTAAATGACAATCTGCAAAACATTTTGTTTTATCAAAAGTAAGCTCCATTAGTTTGTCACGGGATGCATTCTAATACAGTCGACACTCGTTATGTCGACATCGAATAAGTCGAATTTCTGCCTAAGTCGAAGTAAATATTTGGTCCAATCCTCATCAACGGATTTCAAAAAAGTTTTTAAAAATGATTTCGAAATATATATAGCCATTGAAATGTAGTAGGAAAAGGATAGAAATTGCTCGTTTCGAGCAATTTCTCTCCTTTTCCTACTATATTTCAATGATGATTACCATTGATGCTTAATAGAATGATGAAATGTCATTTAAATCGGAACGAAACAAAATCGGAAGAGTCGAACTCCGGATATATCGAGGTATTTTACGCCCCCCCCCCTCTAACTTCGACACAACGAGTGTCGACTGTATCCGTAACGACACTTTCTAAAGCAATGGCTTTCTTATATGTGGACCCATTTGGATCACCAAGGACAATTCTATCGAATCGTACCTTGGATAGTAGTATAGTAGCATTAGATGAAAAAGTTTTCGCAAAAAAACATGGCACGATGGCACCATGAGTCATCTTACATAACAATGTCAGAGTGAGTCATCGTTACATAACAATGGATGACGTCAGAGTGAATCATCTTACCCTTTGACCCCCCATGGAGTGGTTAGAGGATGAATCCGTGATTAGATGCTCTAGTTGCAACAGTATGTCTGCAACATTGTTGAAAACTAGGATTCACCGTTTGGAAAAGAGTTAAAAAGTTTACGTGCTCTTGGCTGTTATTGAGTCATGGTGACACGGTCAAGGAGGCCTTCACCCTATGCCCTTTTCTCAGGGTCAAGAGCCTTGGATTGAGGCTGACGGGTCTGTGAACGAGGGTCTCCGAGACTGTTACATGACCAACAGACCCCTGATCTTGGAACGGTTTAGGGAGGGTCCGGTGGAGTCCCTGTATAATATCCCAAAGTACCCCGGCATGCGGATCTGGGATATCGGTCAAGCATTACAGGGTATTTACGACCGCCAACGACACGCCTTCAAGGTTAATTTGGCTTTCGGGTTTATTATGAGGCACGTGGAAACCGAGCAGTACAGATATTTTAGACCATTTGACAACGTCAACATCTTTGATGCGCCTATCCTAATTTCTAGACGATCGGATATCGGGAAAATTCTTAAAAGGCTTAAATAAATGGACATTATGGCGGAAATGGCTAAAAATCGCCCTAATACAAAATATAAATTAGAGCTTTTGACCAATATTCGGGTTAAATGTTACAACACCAATTTCACCTTAGGTGCCGCCAAACAACTGCCTGTGTATATAACTCGATGCAAGTCTATCGTCCCTTTGAACAAGGACCCCCTAACATTTCAACCTTACGAGGACAACCTGTGTTTGTTCCGATGTCTCTCTCTGCATCGTCACGGGTCGTTAGACAGAGTCCAGAACATGCTGAATGAATGGCAAAGCCGGTATACAGAAGGAGGAAATAACAACCTCGATTCCCACTTTTCTGGTGTGCAACTAAGCGAGCTCCCCGAATTCGAGCAGTGTTTCGGCATTAACGTGCATATGTACTCGCTCGAAGAAGATGGGTCGGTGGTACCCGTCTTTAAGTCCACAGAAAGGTACGAGAATACGATGTATGTCAACCAGTACGAGAATCACTGCTCCTATGTAACAGACTTTAAGCAGTACGCCAAAAAGTTCAGGTGCGAGTTGTGCGATAGAATGTTTAGTGTTCCCCAGAATTTTAAACATCACACCAAAATCTGCGACAAAAAGACCGAATTCGAATATCCGGGTGGATTCTACAAAGAACAGACGACTGTCTTTGAACAGTTGGAAGATCTTGGCATCTACGTGCCCGAAGACCAAAGAACCTTTCCCTGGTTCGCCGTTTTCGATTTCGAATCCATGCTGATTCCGATACAAGGGGAAGCTACGGAGAAGATGGAGTGGACCCAACATCACGTGCCCATTAGCGTATCTGTGTGCTCTAATATACCGGGCTTTACCGATCCCAAATGTCTGGTGAATCCGGATATGGATCAGTTACTTGGGGAGATGGCAGAGGAACTATCCAACATACAAGTATCGTGCGAAGCATTGGCCGAGCAAAAGTAGGGGTCTTACCTGGCGGAACTAGAGAACAAAATGCAGGAAGAAACCGATCCCGAGAGCGTGATGACGCAGGCCGCCTTGAAAAATGTATACGGCAAATTGAAAAGCTACTTGTCCCAAATGCCCGTTCTGGGGTTTAATAGGTTAGTGTACTTTTTTTACGAAATTCACGTTTCTTTATAAAGTTGATTATTGAAATTAATTATAACGTTTGACCACGTTCTTTGCTCTCGTTTCAGTGCCAAATATGACATCAACCTGGTTAAACAGAAACTGCTCAAATATCTCAGTATGCACGACCAACCCCACGGATTTGTAGTCAAAAAATCCAATGCCTATGCCTGCATTTCTACCAACAAATATAAAATTTTGGATATTCTAAATTTCTTATCACCATCAACGTCATACAGTAAATTTCTCAAAGCCTATAACGTGGAAGAATGTAAGGGTTTCTTCCCCTACGAATGGTTAAATGACGTCACCAAACTCGAGCAGACAACGTTACCGAGCCATGACGCATTTTATAGCAGTCTGAAAGAGAGCAACATCTCTACGGCCGACTACGAATATTGTCAGAAGATTTGGACGAATCGGGGCATGACCACTTTTCGCGACTTCCTGGTGTGGTATAATAACCTGGATGTCAAGCCTTTCGTCACGGCGGTCGAACGACTCCAAAAATTTTACTTCGACAAGTCGATCGATATCTTTAAGACGGCCATGAGTGTTCCCGGCATCGCTCGCCAACTCCTATTCAAAGCGGCCAGAGAACGGGGTGCGGAATTTGCGTTGATCGATAAGAAAAACGCTGACCTTTACGACACCATTGAAGACAACATTGTCGGTGGTAAGTGTACGATCTTAATCATGCTTATAATAATTGTAATACTTATTTCACCCTTTTAACACCGTCACGTATATTACGTACAGGGGGAGAACAGAGCCTGTTTCGAGGTCAACAAGCCTCGTTTCAGACAATCTACTTGTCTGGATCTAGAAGATCAATACCACGAAATCGAGGCCGCTAAACCAAAAATAAGACTCGATCTCCCTACGCAGCTCGGTTTCTTCATTCTACAGTACGCCAAATTACGCATGCTTCAATTCTATTATGACGTCATCGATCGTTACGTGGACAGATCTGATTTCGAGTACATCGAAATGGATACGGTAAGTTTAAAACATTCATTTTTGATATGCGATATCTTAATTGCCTAGATAAATGAAGGCATTAATGTTATCTTCTTTTCATTGCAGGACAGTGCCTATATGGCGCTTTCGGCGCCAAGTCTGGGAGAAGTGATCAAGCCCGAACATCTGGCGGAATATCAACGCGGGCTCACGGGCATGTGCGACGATAAATACAATCATGTCGGAGATCGCTGGTTTCCGAGAGAATGTTGCGAGAAACACGCTCGTTGGGATTCCCGTTGTCCAGGATTATTCAAGGTAGAGATGACCGGGGAAATGATGGTAGGGTTGTGTTCCAAAACCTACATTGTCAGTCGGAAGGTTCCCTCAAAAGCTACGAGCGCTATCGCGAAAGCTGCCAATCTCTTGCGAAAAGCTAGGGATCAGAAACCAAAGAGACACCGATCCCTATACGCCGAAGATTGCAAATTTAGTTCAAAGGGAGTGTCTAAACGACTGATAAAGAACCCTCTCAAAATCTTCAAAAGCGTCTTGCGCACGGGAAAACCAGCCGCCGGAAACAACAAAGGATTTCGGGTACGCAACAACGGTATCTGCAGTTACCAACAGACGCGTTGTGGATTTTCGTACTTTTATTGCAAGCGAAAAGTGTTAAATGATGGTATCAATACGGTACCATTAGACATCGTCTTATGTCCGAAAAAGCCCAAACAAACTCCAGAAAAAGATTTGTTGGATGAACTTTCGGACGAGCAGTTATTGGCATTTCTAGAGTGAAGAATGTGTACATAAGACGAGCTTTCTTTATGTTTCTACATGAGTTTCTTTTCAATGTTTGATTAACATGTATGTATAGAAGAGAAATGTAATAAATGTTGTGTGATTATTATTTCGTGTCTTGTTTTTAAAAGCTTCGTTCCCAAACATCTTCCTTCATTCTGAAGATGTATCCCTTCCCGAGCTGTACGTCCATTTCCGTGTCTGGAGCTACGTGTAGTGGCAAGACTACCTGGTTGTTTAAATTATTACGTCATAAAGATGAAATGTTTGTTCTCCCTCCTCAAAAAATATTGTATTGCTTCGGCATCCATCAACCATTGTACGATGACATGGAGCGTGAACTGCCTTTTATCACCTTCCACCAGGGTCTTCCGTCAGAACAGGATTTAAATGAGCTTTCCGACGACAACGTATGCAATCTAGTTATACTAGATGACCTCATGGAAAGCGTGACGTCATCATCCGAGATGGAACAATTATTCGTGAAAGGTATGCATCACCGAAATTTGAGCGTACTGTACCTAAACCAGAACTTGTATTGTAAAGGGAAACACAGTCGTACCATTAATTTGAACACTCATATACTCGTGCTTATGAGAAATCCGAGAGACGTGTCCCAGATCCAATGTCTCGGCCGACAATCTTTCTTAGGCAAAGCTTCTTTTTTGATGGAGGCCTATAAACACTGTGATGTAAGTTGTACGTTAGGTTTGTGTAGTCATTCAAAGATGGCGACAACAATACAGCATGAGAGGTAGGTGTCTTAGTTTTTCATTGATAAATTTCTTAAACGGTCGTATCTTGCCTTGATACTGATATCATTATACAGGGGAAATGTATACCTATCAACGGTTCTATATATCAAAGTACCAGTGTTGTCCTATCGTACTCAGTCGTTGTGCAAAGACAGCCCAACACGGAAAACTTTTTTCGAAGCGAGAAAGTTGCCCTTTTAAGGATGATTACATAGTAATCAGCGAACTAGGGAACAAACTATTGCTCTTACTTGGATGTTTTTAACATGCTCTTTTCTATGGTTACTGTTATTTTACACAAAAATGTCTAGAATGACCACAAACACTGTGTTTATTAAATGGCCAGACAACGGTGTAGTCACAGTGAAAATATGCAGACACAACGGTGCAGTTTCTGTGTTTTATGTACGGTGTGGTTATATTTTCATAACAAATTGTGAACGGTGTAGACATAATGCAATTGTGAACGGTGTAGACTTGAAGTAATACAGAACTTATCATTTCTGGAATGATAATATTTTTATGTTAAATGATAACGTTTTCACGGCTGAGAATCATGTTTTACAATTACTACCGAAATTCTTCAACAATTATGTTAATAATTTTTTATGTGACTGACTTGTAAATGCTTTGCAGCAAAGAAGGTGACAATATGTCTACAAAATATACTTTAATCAAAATATATCAGAATCTAGTTTCCTTGCTATTTGTCAAAGCAGTTCCGTAAGGGTCAAATAGTAGAAATTACCAAGAATCTGCTGGCGTCCGTTTTATTTTTTTCTTTATTTTCAGTTCCATGCTGTTCACCTATTACTACTGTCATTTCGAAGGGAGTTTCGAAAATGTTGTGAAGCATTCGGAACAGGACCATTCCAGTCAGATATTAAAAGTGCGCAGGGCGGGGGAGATCAATGATCAGACAGGTCAAAAAGATTTGAAAACTCTGAACTTTAGTATTATTCCTGATATTATCAAGAAGTCAGACTAGGACATCATCCCCATTTGCGAGCATAGAATACACAAGATACATGTAGACCTCATCGACGTAGAAAAAAGGATTTTGGAGTTAACAAGATTCTTTCTATCGATCATATCCCCGGTTTTGAATGCATGAGTCCTGAACATAAAAAATGACGAAGTTCAACACCCCATAAAGTCGTTCAAAAAGCCCCGACCTTATTTCCTGATATTTCCATTGGACGTGCTAAAACAGATGAAACGGATAGGGTCTCTTCTCTTTCCCCACGAGAACATGAAAACAATGGCTGAAATGAACAGTTTGTTCCCAGATGTGATTAAGTCATTGAGAAGCGTTGATCAACTTGGTATTTGTTTATTTTGGTCAATGAAGGTCGGCTCTCGATGGAAAACATTGCATTTCATTTATTTATGGATGTGTGTAAGTTACACTGTCTTGGTAGTACTTCAATGCGTTTTACTCCAATAGTCAAACGGTTTTGGCGAATAGAATATTGTCTTTTTCATTGCAAATGGTTACATTTTATGAGTGAGCCCAAAAATTCTTGGTCAGAAAAATGTCAGTCCTGAAGAAGAAGTTCATTACGTATGAAATTCCAAAATGAATTTTGCAGTTCCAGAATTCTATTTTCAAGACTTATTTACTTAAGTCGAACAAGACGAAAAAGATGGTCCAAATGTTTATGACACAAATTTATAATTTATGTTTTGTTATTTATAATTTATGTTTTGTTGATTGAATCCTTTATTTTGGGTAAAATCAGACTTTTCAATGAGGGGTCAATTTGAAAACAAGATACATTTCGATCAATAATTATCATACTCCATGAGTTGAAATCATTTCATTAATTACAGTAATTGATTGTAATAACCAATTAAAACAGTTACAAAGAAAAATTCAAAGCCAGAGCCGAAATTTCGAATCTACAAATCAAATGAACGGATGAACAAGAAATTTGCCGTTGCACTTAACATGGCTTCAAAATAACGGTTATCGTATGTCTTATTTGATATTTTGTGATGGTATTCCTTTTGATTATCATTTCCGTCAGATGTTTATTCAATCACAAATAACAAAAATGTCTCCCGAAAATTAAATCAAACATACATTGAACTGTTTAAGGCTTAGGAGAATGAAGAAAAGAGAAAACATATTTTCTTAACTTTTGTTTTCATTTACTTTGAGGATGGCGGCATTTTCATCTGAGTTTTCTAAGACCAAAGTATTTGAGGGAGATAAAACAGATGATCTGCTATCTGTTAGAGCTAGTTCGCCCTATACAACATACCAAGTCTACACCGTTCACAATTTGCTGTGAAAATAATAACTACACCGTACAGATAACACAGAAACTGCACCGTTGTGTCTGCATATTTTCACTGTGACTACACCGTTGTTTGGCTATTTAGTAAACACAGCGTTTGTGGTCATTCTAGACATTTGTGTGTAAAATAACGGTAACCATAGAAAAGAGCATGTTAAAAACATCCAAGTTAGAGCAATAGTTTGTTCCCTAGTTCGCTGTTTACTATGTAATCATCCTTAAAAGGGCAACTTTCTCGCTTCGAAAAAAATTTTCCGTGTTGGGCTGTCTTTGCACAACGACTGAGTACGATAGGACAACACTGGTACTTGGCTATATAGCACCGTGAATAGGTATACATTTCTCCTGTACAATGATATTAGTATCAAGACAAGATACGGCCATTTAAGGAAATTATCGACGAAAAACTAAGACACCTACCTCTAACGATTTTCCCCCGACGCCATCTTTGATTGACCACTCAAAACTTCCGTACAAACTACACAAATCTAACGTACAACTTACAACACAGTGATAAAGACGCCACGTCTATGCCCTACGGCTATCTGGTTTTGGATTTCTCCCCCTCGAGTCAAGATGAATATCGAGTCAGAACCAGGGTGTTTCCCGGCGAAGACACGATAATCTACCGATGTAAATAAAAATGGTAGTAACGAAGCGTCGTGTTTCATAACTCAGCGAACACCAAACTCGTCAGCATGCAGAAAATGATCCTCCTGCCTTACGATAGATACCAACGTCTATTGTCGTTTCAACAAAAACTTCGGAAAGAAGAAGAAGATGAAACAGTTTCCCGTCATATCTCAGAACCAGTGTCAACGGAAGAAACCTCGGTTTCGAATGACGTCGAGAAATTACTCGCTTCCATCCCTAAGGCGTTGCAGAATAGGGCACGTTCTTTATTGTCCTATATTTCGCCTCAAGTAACTTGGAACGAAAAAGGGGAAGTCGTTATAAAAGGAGAAAAAATACCCGACTCCAATATAGTGGATCTAATCAGAGTTCAACTTAAAGACTACAAAAGATTTAAACCGGTGGGACTCGAACAATTTACGGATATATTGAGAGACACGAACGTACCTCTTAGTTTACTGTCAAGCTCTCGGAGAGTGCAGACGGGTCAAGGCTCGAGCGGGCCAACTTCGGACCCTATTCCGCCGCCTCCTGGTAGTCCCGTCAAACGTAAAGTGAAATGGCTTCGTCTGTAGATAAGTATTTGAAAAGCGTTTACTACGATTCCAAGCGCGGAGGTTCGTACGGGGGTGTTGACAAGTTATATCGTGCCGTTAGGAAAGATGGGAGATTCGTGCTCAGCAGAAAGAAAATTAGAGATTGGTTATTAAAACAGGAAGATTACGCGGTTCATCGGGAAGTGAGAGGGGCTTTCAAGCGAAGAAGAGTGATTGCCCCCGAGGTCGGATATCAATGGGATGTGGACACCGGTAATCTGGATCACTACAGAGTGTCCCAAAAAAAAAACGGAACCCATTTTTGAAAGTGCATTTCTCATGTATCAAGTAATATTTCTCCACCAAATCTACATATGCAATAGCAACGACAATTTTCTACTAGCAGTTAAAATTTGGTTGAAAAATGATTATTAATTTTGAAAATATCGGCATTCAAATGCATATACCCGGAAAACCATTTTAACACGATATCGATCTTTTGTTTTGCAGTGCGCGCCTACACTCATTGGATAAATTGACGCTATACAATTGGTTGATATATTCAATACAATACAAAAATGATTTTGAAACATTGTATTCACAATAGTGCATTTTCATTTCATCTTTTTTGTTAATAGATAAACTGTTAATGCTGCGATGTAACTAAAATGAATACAAACAAAATATCCAAGTGCATCACAGACTCATGAATAATAATTATAGGCACTTATTTTATTTCTGACCAACATACCGGTCAATGCTCAATTAAAAAGTATTACGGGTTTCATTTGACCCGACACTGACCTTTATGCAAAACACAAATAACAACAAATTCACCAAAAAGAATGAAATCATAGTCCACAGAAATGTATATTATGCAAGAAAATTAAGACTGGACTAATTTTAGGAAACATATCAAGCTTGTAATTTATGAAAATAAAAGTTAAAACTGAGTAATATGAAATGAATCACATAATAATTTGAAATTAATTCAAACAACCACCCTATGGACTCAATTTAAACGTACAGAACGTGTACATATTAGATTTTGAGATAATCGGTACATACACGTACAACGGTACAGAATTCAACAGCTGACAGTTAGTGCGCTTTCACGAACAAACAATACGCAAAAATCAATATCATGTCAGATCGGTTTTTTAGTGTCATTATTAATTTGCTTATAACTTTTGAACCGATGTATATTTTTAAGTGAAATTTGGAACACAAATGTAAAAATGATGTATCTTCAGTACTGCAAATTCAAAAATTAGATTTTTTGCTTACGCTTTAAAACATTTGACTTAGAATTAGGGTTCCGTTTTTTTTTGGGACACTCTGTACAAGAAAGAAAATGACGGTTTTGCCTACTTTTTGTTAGCCGTGGACATCATGTCAAAGTTCGTCTGGACAGTGGCGTTGCGCGGGAGAACTGGTAAAGAAATGGTAACGGCATTTCAGAAAATATTTAGTCAAGGGAGAAAACCCACTCGGATTAGGAGCGATCCTGGAACAGAGTTTGCTAACAAGGACGTAAGGGCGCTGTTAAAGAAAGAGAAGGTACGCTATTTCGTTACGAGTAATGTCGTCAAGGCATCCGTAGCCGAACGTTATATCAAGATTATCAAGGGGCGAATAATGAGATACATGACTCGACACCAAACGCATCGTTGGATAGACAGTTTGCAAGATATTACTCTCGGATATAACAAAACGTATAACAGATCCATTAAAATGGCTCCCCAAAACGTGAAACCGGAGGATTCCGTTAACTTGTGGCAACTGCAGTACGTCGAATTAACCAAACCGCCAGGCAAAAGGTCCAAACTACCTCGAAGCTCCGGGTTTAAGTTTAAAGTGGGAGATTTGGTTCGAATTTCGCACCTTCGCAAAACGTTTACGCGTGAATACGATGAACGCTGGACCAGGGAACTATTTGTTATCAACGAAAGGTTTATGTCCGAATACATTCCGCAATACAGATTAAGAGATTATGCCGGGGAAGAAGTTACCGGGACTTTCTATCAAAATCAGTTGAAAAAAGCCCACGAACAAGACACGTACTTGGTGGAAAAAGTGCTGAAATCAGCCAAGCGTGGCGGACGAAAGAGCGTATTGATACGCTGGAAGGGATGGCCGCCGAAATATGACACTTGGTTGAGCGAGGCGGACTTTAAAAGCTTACGTTCCGACGATCCATCGTCATAAGGTTGCTGAACGTTTGGAGAAATGGTGAGAAAACACTTACCTCTGTTTCAGTTGTTAGCGCAGTCCGCGGAACAGCAGCGCGCGATCCTATTGAGAAGTATATCGGAAGAGCAAGTGAAAGCTGTACTGGAAGCTACGTACAACGTTTTGAAAGGAACCTGCCCCGTCCTAAACCGAGATAAAAACAAACTGTTACAATATAGGGGCATCATTCGTCGTTTGGTATCCAAGGAGCTCAGTCCCAAACAGCAGAGAAGACTTTTAACGAAACATCGAGATCTGTTACCTATCATTCTGAATCCGGTCATTAGGTTTCTAAAAGATGAACACTGATAGATACATCTACGTCAAAAGCGACGACAGCGATGACTACTTCGCCGATAACAAGCCCTACAAATTCAAAGTACACCTACCATTGCCGCTGTATTTCTACGGAAGATGGAAAGTGGCCCTTGTTCAATTTCATGCCGCGGAAAAGGGTAAATCGAGCAGTAAAGCCAACGAGGGACTATACGTGTATTCGGACTTGTGCAAGGAGAGCATCGTACACGGAGAAGAACGGGCACTTTTAAGACGCATGAACAGTAACGTCAAAGGCAAATGGGACTACACGTTCGAAACTCCGTTTTACGTTCCCGTCAAGAAACAGGAAGTGCACGAATTCGAGATCTATATAAAGCGTGATCAAGGCGCGAATGCCACACAGTTGACCAAACCCGTATACCTCACGCTTCACTTCAAACAGTATCCTTTCTTTTAAGCATGAAGTTGTACGTACCTAATCCACAAAAATGGTTAAACTTTTTCGAACGAGTCAGCAGTGGAGAAACGCAGTTGTCTCAAACCGGAAGAGGTAGACGACCTCACGTCATAATTGTGGATCAACCGCGATCCATTAAAGCTGTCTTACCGGCGGAACAAACGACGGCACAAGCCAAATCCGAATTGGAGAGAGAAGGTATAAATCCGAACGAAGTTGAGAAAGCTTTTCAGTCTTCCACTAAACGCGGAAGGAAGCGGAGGGCGAATAAAAAGCCCGTCGCAAAAAAGAGGAAGACGACGTCCAAAGCTAGCAGAAAACGTGACAAAAAGGGATATAACGACATATTCAAGATCGAGTAACATGTCCGTGTTTAACGAGGAAGAATTTAGGGAGGGGCTGGTGTCGGAGCTGGCCTTGTTCGATTTACCGGCCACTCAAACCAGCGTTTCTGACGTTTATTACCATGAGATTCGACCGCTGTCTCAGGTATCTTCCGACGGTCCGATCGAATTCAAAATCAGCGGCCAAAATTCGATGGATTATGTCGATTTGAAAAATTCCATAATCTACGTCAAACTCAAAGTGACCAAAGCGGATGGCGGGGCACTGACCACGGAAAAGGTCGGACCCGCAAACTTATTTTTACAAACCCTGTTCAGCTCTTCCGAAGTTACGTTGCAAAACAAAGCCACCATCACCTGCAACTACAACCCCTACAGGGCTTATCTTCACACGTTACTCAACTACGGAGGCGATGCGATATCCAGTCAGATTCAGACCCAGGGTTGGATGATGGACGACTTTGATTTTCGGGCGTCTCTGATCCAACGTCATCTAATAACGGATTGTTTATTAGATCTAAATGGACAGAAAAATCCAAGTCCATAGACCTTCAGGGACCTTTGTTTCACGATTTGTTTTCTATGGACAGATACATCCTGAATCAGGTGGACGTTAAAATCAAGCTATACAGGAGCACTCCCAACTTTTCTTTGTTGGCCGTGGATAACAGCACCGAGTTCAAAATCGTGTTCGAGGACATTTACTTTTTGGCTAAGAAGATTAGAGTGAACCCGGCCGTAATCTACGGGCATTCTAAAATCTTGGAGAAGCAGAACGCGTTGTATCCGTACACCAAGGTAGAATGTCGATCTCAAAGCATCGCTACGGGCAGTACGTCGTTCAATTGGGAAAACCTATTTCAAGGCAAGAAACCCCAGAAGGTCATTGTAGGCTTCGTAAAAAGCAAGGCGATCAACGGAGATTACACCACCAACCCGTTCAATTTCGAAAACTGCGAGATTAAAAACATCGCCCTGTATGCGGATGGTTATCCTATCGGAGGTAACCCGCTCAATATGGACTTTGCCGATGGTGCTACGGTTATACGGGCATATACGGATCTATTGCTGAACTCCGGCAAATGGAGGCGAGACGAGGGTAATGCCTTAGACAAACGCCACTTTATAAGCGGGAGCACGTTGTTCGCCTTTCAGTTTGAGCCCGACTTTTCCCATCACGGGGAGTTCATGTCCTTGGTCAAGAATGGCAACGTCAGATTGGAAGTTCAGTTCAGATCGGCTTTAACCGGTGAGTTTAATTCTTAAATGTTTAATAGCTTATCCCCCCCCTTTAACAAACTCGAGCTCACATATCTTTTTCTTATTTCAGAACCAATCAGTTGTGTAGTGTACAGCGAAGGACCTGGATATTTCGAAATCAACCAAGAAAGGGATATATTGGTACAATGAATACCGCTCAGTTGGAATGTACGGTTCATTGCGATCCGGTGTTAGCGAATAAAGTGACGGGTGTCTATGCGGCGGATCAACTACCTACAACCGTTGTCAAACAACCCTACGCTTTCATCGCCAATACCCAAAATCATAGATTACCCGGAGAACATTGGTGCGCGTTTTACGACGATGGACAAGGTTGTGTTTTATTTTTTGACAGTTACGGTAGACCGCCCAGCGCAAATAGCGACTTCTTCGTCAAGTGGTTAAAACAAAGGGCAAGAAAAAATTGGAATGAACCGAATACAAATTCAAAGCGACGACTCCAACGTATGCGGTCTCTATTGTATTCTGTTCTTACGTACGATATTCAGCGGTGGAAGCCTAGACCAATTTGTAAATCTGTTTGACTCTTACGATACCGAGATCAACGACTCTTACGTTTCTCTCGTCGTATCACGTGTCTATTCGGAGTGTTTTTCCGGGGACAAAGGACAACGATGTTCAGCCATGTGTAAACATATGTATGACATGTAATGGTTTTTGTATGTAATTTGGTGTGTGTGAATAATAAAAAAATTAGTTTTAGTCAACATTGACCTTTGTTGTTTTTAATGAAAAAGACAATCTTGTTCTTAAATATTTTTATTTATTGAATTTTACACCTCATTCTTGAAACGAATTAGTTCGTTAGTCAGTCTATACATTTTCGATTTCCACTCCAACGACTTCATGTCCGTATCCCTCCAGTCAGAACAATAAATCTTTAGTTTGTACATAGCTATGAGCTCGGGCGAAACGTCTGACATCGCAGATACAGCGGAGTCCCATTTCCTTAGAATTTCTAACTCATTCACTTCTGTGAGGACGTCGTCTAGATACCATTCCAGCTGTTGCTGTTCGGATGAATATAGACAGGTGTGACTCAGCTGCGACAAGCTCCCTCGTTGGCAGCCCGAACAGTTCCTTTTAAACACGCCGTACATTTTGTTCATTATTTCCATGGCGTAGTAAAACTCGAAATAAGATTCTAGCTACTGCACTGTATTCATATTTCCAAAAATCGTTTGAGAAAGTTAATGGTTATTTGGCAGTAACAAAGTCCCTCGAATATTTCGAACGGAATTTTCAAACGTCTGTTTCCGCTTTTTAAAAACAGCTGGACGGAATGCCTTTGGCGTTTAAGAACGATAGAAAATCGATCATCCAGAACGCAAGTGATTTCGTTTGTCGAATAATCCACACGTTCAAACTCGTCGTAGGCTAATCGATACTGAAAAAGGTCTAACTGTCTTTGAGTCATAACTGTTTCTAACAGTCTTATTCAACGCGCTCCAAATATATAGTATTATGAAGTCACGTGACAGACGATGGTTCCGCTCGAGGAATTTGAGGGGCTTTACATTGACAATTATAGATTAAAGAGGATTGTCAGGGACGACAAAATTCGATTAGGGTGGGAGTACTCGTTCTAGTACGTTAAAGTGGAGCTGAGTTAGGCCTGCCTAATACCATTGTTAATGGGACTACATAAAACAAAGAGTCGAAAATAGTTTCTATGATTTTATTCAAAAATAAACAAATCAAAGCCAGTTATAACGTTAATATAAGCGTCTATTGAAATGTCTTTAATTCGGGGTACATTCCGCACAGCTAGCTACATCGTGATCTGGTTGGTTATAACAAGGAACGACCTGACACAATTCCGGTACGAAACTATCGATGATCCTCAGTCCGTTTCTTAGTTCCCTAAATTGGTCGAAAGTCAACGACACTCCTTTTCTAGTGGCCTGCAATTCCTTTGCATCCTCGGGACACCAGAACTTTCGTAAATCGACTCGTCTAAATCCGCTGTGTACCGTAACGTACCAATTCCCGCCTAGATGACGTCGGTAAGACGTCTCCTGGTTCAATTCCAGCGAACACACGGCGTCTTCCAAAGACGGCAAACTCATAAACAATTCGTTACATCTCCGTAAATCTAGCGTAATACCCTCCTTGGTCGGTATTTTTCCGTTCAGCACTTTTCTGACATGGATGTAAGTTTGTCCTTTAAAGACGCCATCAAACAGATAAAGGCCTTTTCCGATCGGTTGACAGAAGCGCGCCTGGATTCCGCTGGTAGTCATATCGATAGATGAGTAACGTGGTTCTTTCTCGAAAGTTAGTCGGTAAATGAAATGGTGTCGTTATTCCCGATATAATATAATTTAGGGTAAATAATATCCATTGGCTGTAAGAATGGGTGGGCGGGGCTTTGAAGTCTTTGATGTTCGCCAGTGAAACGAGTTGAAACTCGTTCAAAACGACTCATGGAACCTAGTTTTCCGAAGATCTTATCTCGTTTCGTATAGCTTGACGAAGATACTGTGGTCGCAGTAGTCTGGGAAGGAGGGTGTGGTTCACAGACAATAAACGTTTCTTTCTTTGGAATGTAACCCAGTCGCTTTTTAATGATCTGAGTAGGACTCTATAACGACGGAAGTAGTCGGAATCTCTATCCAAAATCGGTATTTTGCCATCCACGATCTGCTTAGCTAAGATTTGCATACATTCCATTTGACCGGCTGTCATGTTTTGGACCATGCTACGTCGATGACTCGGGCTTTCTCTGCCCAACGTCAAAAGATAATGTATCCGTAGATAAAGCCGTGACCGATCCATCTACCGTCGTTACGTTGAATGTACGAAATAACGCGGTTCATATTACCTTATAAACCCACCAAAAGGGATGAGGTCGCGTGACGTTGAAACGTAAGGTGATTCACGGTCACTCCGTGGTTACGTTCAGTGACTCACGTTAACGTCACCTATTGTTTACGACCTCGGTGCGTTACTCCATTGTTATGTAAGGTGACTCACAAGGTCAAGGTCAATGATTCCATTGTTATGTTAGGTGATTCATGGTCATGTGACGTAACCAGACGAGTAACTAAAGGATGACTCATTGACCTTTATGAAGTAGGCCATGGTCACGTGGTTGCACCAGGAGCACCAGGGCACCAAGGAATATGGGAATCTGTCCGCTATATACTACTTTGGATGCATCTCGTAGAACTACTTTCATACTATGAATAGAATAGAACAACAATTGAAAACGTTCGTCTGTGACTAATGTCAACAATGACGCGACATTGATACTGAAATACATTGTTTGCAGTTCCAGTGTCCTCTCTTTTTAGAATGATTACAACCTGCAAGTCCCGCAAGTTGCCATGGTTGTGCATTTGGTTGACCTCGAAAACTACTTTATGAAGCGTAGCTACTTCCGGATAAGAAATCCATTTTTTAAGATTTCTTCATACACACACATCCGAGTCGATGATTCGATCTTTGGTCGACATTATCCGAGGATATCCGAACGATGTGGACTAAATTGGACATTTTGTAGGACCTTCTCATCAAAAAGTAATTAAATCGGCGACTTCAATGCGTTTCCGCAGTTTTATGTAATATATTCAAACTTGCGAAATGACTAATTTCAGTAACGATACACTTTAAGGTAAGATTCTTCAGATGAAAAAATGGTTGTTGATAAAGATGGGATTTGTGCCACATATACCACAGAAAATATTGAGGCAAAAGGAGAGAATGCCGGTTCTCGGCATTTTCTTTTTCGTTTCAATGCTTTTCAAAAAAATTCTATTGGTGACGTCAAAACTAGGATTTGTCTGGGAATAGGTTAATGAATCTCGTACTGTCATTAAATTGGCCCTTGTTTGAGACAGCCATAAAGCCGTTTTAACCCATCTTCGCTAGCCAAGGTTGAACCCACCTATGTTTGTATTCACCCTTGGCGGATTTAGTCCGATTTTCTTGAAATCGCGAAGCGCCGCCTAGCGGTTGTCTTGCTGGTTGTTTACGTAATTTCGTCCATTATTGATGACGTCATTAACGCGCGCTGTTTTTCGCGTCAAACGTCATGCGGGTTAGTTAAAAGTTAGCTGCTTCTTTAGTCGAGTTGTCGAAAGTATGATAATCCGTCGATTAAAGAGAGGGAAAGCCTGTCTATTGCAGTGAAGTTCTTAGGAAAAATCGCACATCTTCGCGTTTTTGAGTTGCAAATGCAATGCTTTTTCCCGACCGTTGTCTTGAATTGGTAACTCATAACAAATGTATCAGTCGACAATTTGATTGGTTCCAGCGAGACCTCGCTGGAACCAATGAAAACGCTTTCCAGGAGACCAAGAAATTCGGACTAAATACGCCAAGGGTGAATACAGAAACGACGTTACGACGAAACGACCTGTCCAAATTCAAAGATGTTGCAGACAACAATTTCAAGTTAACTGAATTTTACACCTTTCAATTTCATTGGACAGAAAACATTGTGGGAAATGAAGAAATTGCTTGTCATAAGCAATTTCTTCATTTATCACACTGTTTTCTAAAGCCTTTTTTCTTAAAATGCGTCAAATGGGTTAAAACTACTTAACAATGTTTTAGTAACTTAAAAGTGCTTCTAAAGATGTATCAATAATATTTAGATGTACTGTTTTTAAAATGGAGTTATGATACAAATGCACTAAATTATTTATATTTTTTAAGTGTTGATGTTTATTTTGCAACAGCTTATATAAGCTTAAACCCTTTCCAAACGGCAAATTTTGACTATATGTATGCCTTTTTAAAAAAAACAGCCTACAACTAATGATTAAGTTATTGACGACCAAAATTTTGGTTGGTCGTCAATCATTTTAATCAGAAATCGTTGTAAAGATCCTCCATACCCAGAAAATCCCTGACTTTTTCCACCTTCTCTGCTTCAATGTAGTTTGAGATCGGTAAGTACTGTAATATATTAAGGTAGAATGTCCATAATGTGGCCATTTTGAGTATCATAAAACATCGGATTTTTTTTTTTTTTTGAGCGACGTCGTTACGTATCCGAACCTATTCGAAAGTTCCAACGCCGAATGTTTTCGACTTCGCCCGAATAATTCATGATAAAAAGTTATTGACGAACTGACAAAATGTCAATTGCTTGCCAATAACTTCTTTATCAGGTACTGTGTAAAAATCACATACGAGGGGATATCAAAAGGTTTTGAGCCTCGCATAGACAGAACCAAATATATATGGGACCCGTCATGCTAAAAGGGACCTTATAGGAAGTGGGAAAAATATCAACCCTAGCCTGTCTGCGCAGTCCGCGCAGCCAGACTAGGGCCGATACTTTCCACTCTAATATAATTATCTAAGATTAGAATGTTTAACCTGTCTTAGCACGTGTTCCTTTTCTAAATAAGCCTTCTGCTTGACCTCTGCTGAGCATGATCCGCTTGTCAAAATTTGAATTTTTGAACTTCTGATAACGTCCCTGTTAGCGTGACGGGTCACAATTGTATTTAAACTGCTTTATTTTTCAACATAGACTTCTTTCAACTCCAAATTATTGTTCCGTCTTGTTTGCCAATCATTGATACATGGTCTATAGAGCTAAACGACTTGGTACCCTAACCAGCCCTCTTCGGTAGCATTTAAAACAGTTTTCGTCTTCTAAACTCCTCCTGCATCTCTGGAATTCCTTCAACCAAAGTTTGATAGTTGCAAATGAAAGGAAAAACTCCCCAATGAAATGCAGGCAATCGCTCTTTGTTGTTGTTGTTGTTGTTGTTGTTGTTGTTGTTGTTGTTGTTGTTGCTGCTGCTGCTGCTTGCTTGCTTGCTTGCTTGCTTGCTTGCTTGCTTTCTTGCTTGCTTTCTTGCTTGCTTTCTTGCTGCTTCTGCTTGCTGCTGCTTCAAATAATTCCCCGCTGGCTATTTGTGAGAGTGCTAAAGCACAACTTAACATCGTTCAAAGTTATTATTAGTACTAATACTTCTTTTAATCCTTTCCTAAACAAAAGCTAATTTTGACGTCCTATAAAGAAAGGACATAAAAATATAATGAGACAAAAGAAGAACATGCTAATAACCATATGTTTCACCTTTCGTCTTCATATTTCCTATACAATAACATTCACATTTTCAATTTTTGACGCAAATAGCCTTAACCCTTTCCCAAACAACAAAATTCTAGGTTTGTTTAACTTGGAAGCTGCTGCAAATGACAGAATGGATTGTGATAAAGATAAGACATGTGAACAATATAGCACAGAAAATATTGAGACAAAAGGAGAAACTGCTGGTTATCAGCAGTTTCTTCTTTTGTCTCAATGATTTCCCAAGATTTTTCTATTTAGGACGTCAAAACCAGGTCTTGTTTGGGAATAAGTTAACGTCTGCAGTTCTTTTTTTCAAATTGGAACAGTCTAACATTATTCAGTTTGGGAAAGCTTCTACAAAGGTACAATGCATCACTTTATCTGGATTTCATAAATGTGGTTTCAATTAAATGCACTACTAAATTATTAACAATCATAATGTAAGGATGATTGCTTTGTTATCATTTTTTTTTTTTTTTTTTTTTGTCATTTACCCAGATGTCAAGGTTTTTCTGCTTTAGCTTCTAATTCAAAATGACAAAATAGTTGAAGAGAAAATAGTATACACTTAGAGAAAATTCTGGCTGTCAGCTTTTTCTTCTTTTCTCTCTATATTCAATTTTAGGTAGGGTCGTAAGTAAAAAAAATTGGAAAAGTATTAAGTACATAATAATTCTATGACGTATCCTTCTTAGAAAGAAAATTTTGTCGTTGGTGGACCTTAACCCGTTCTCAAACAAGACCTGGTTTTGACGTCCCTAATAGAAACTGCTTGGGAAAACATTGAAACAAAGAAGAAACTGCTAATAACCAGCAGTTTTTCCTTTTGTCTCAACATTTTCTATGCCATATTTTACACAAATCTTATCTTAAATAACATCCATTTTATTGTTTGTAGCTCTTTTCAAATCGGATCACCGTAAAATTTCGTCGTTTGGGAAAGTGTTAACCTCGTAACTCCATCTTTTGCATGTTGTAGTTACGAGGTTTTGATCTCCCACTAACGTTTTGTTTTGTATCCAGAGAGGGATGATTTTTTTTTGTTTGTTTGTTTTAGTCTAATACTTCCAGAATGCCCAAACTAGATAGGTTGGTATAGACTAAGATGTCATCGTGTTTGATAATGGATGTTGAAAAGCGACGATATACAAGGGAGAAAATTCAAAGGGTTGAATTTCGGCGATATACACAAGTTATCTACCTTCCCAAAAAACGCGCATATAATCCCAAAACGCCATATTTTGTCCCCTTTCAAACTAATTTTCGAAAAGAATCTACTTTTCATTTTTTTATTTTTTTTTTTTTTTTTTGTAATTAATTTTTATTTATTTATATTTTTTCCGCTTATAAATTTATGGACAAATTTTTCTATTCCCGAACGACGAACTGTTAAATTGTAAGTATTTTAATAAGGTAATAAAAAATGTCGACCAAGTAAAGTTTAACTTGATCGTCAATAACGTTTTTATCAGCTGATTGTTAAAAGATCTACCATATCAAGCAAATTCCTGATTAGTTTTCACCTTCTTTGCTTTAAACCTTTTTCAAAAAAGAATTTCGCAAAACAATTACGTTATTTGGCGCCCATCACAGAATCAATTTGGGAAAGAATATTGGAAGGAAACGCGATCAACAGTCGGCGTTTTCTGTCCTAAGACAAGCTCGTTTCCTATCCATGATATAAATTAATTTCTCGTCTTTAACTCCTTTCAAAATGGATTGGTTTTGTATTTTGTTGTTTGGAAAAGAGTCTAATGAACTTCTGCCAAAGTTTATAAATTCACACCACGTCTTTATAGACATACGTCATTAATTTTGACAAGCAAAATGACTTTAAAACAAACCATTAATTATGATAAGATCCTTGTTTTAGTGTTAAACTAAAGTACATGTAACTTTGTAAGTACAAATATAATTAAAATCACTTACAATAGTTTTGCACTAAACTATAGAGATAAAACATTATTGTCGGTGTAAATGCAAAACCTCGTATGTCGATTCTTGCGATTTTCAAAGTACAAACTTGTGTGTCCAGTTAAGACAATTCCCGTAGGTTTTGAGATATCTTTAACGATCAGTATCAATGATACATTATTTATGAACAATATGTCCAAATTTCAAGTAAAACATTTCAGCTTGGGAAATGTTATTACACTTTTTCCCTCCCCTTTAAAATTTTCCAAAAACGAGATACGAGGTTTTGCATTTCCAACGACGTTATTTAAATGAACGATGCAAAATCGACCAAAATGACTGGAAAGTTAACATAACATAACATAACATAACATTTTATTCAGCATGAAACAGCAATAAGCATGTTTATAGCCTACAATACAAATATAAACAAATTTAACATACGTGGGAACAATGACACAAATAGCATTTTCAAGAGAAGATACAAAATTGAAAATTCATCAAAATGAGTAGTCTTTGTATGAATTGCTACAGTTTAATTATTCGGCAAATTAAGTGCACGCACTTTATTTGCCGTATAAATAAACTTAGCCAGATTAATCAGTACTTTTGTTGATTTGGAATTCATTAATAATTCGAATTTATTTAAAGTTGGCCAGTTGGTGTAAAAGTTTTTTATGTATTTCTTGCGTATATCATAGTATTTTGGACAAATTAAAAAAAGTGATATTCATTTTCGATACACTTGATATTACAGTTTGTACATAGTCTATTCTCCCTAGGAATATTTTGGTATCGACCTTCTTCAATTGCTAGTTGATGACATGACAATCTAAATCTTGTGAGAGCTAATCTATATCTTTTTGTATTTATACATGAGAGATATTTCTCTATTTCAAAATTATGTTTATATCTACTATATGTTTCAAGTTTACTTGAGTTGTTGATATTAGAGTACCATTTTTGTCTATAATTGTCAATGATTCTTTGTTTGATACTATGAAATTGTTTGTTACTTATTGTTTGACTTAACCAAAGATTCGACATACCAATTTCGTCGAGAGCGTTCTTTACATTATATGCCCAATTTAAATTATTGTACGTATTATTATTATTTGCGTCATTCATTAACATGTGATAAATTATTTTGCTTAGTGATGTATTTGGTCTCTTAAGAATTTCGGTCCAGTATTTTATTATATTAATCTTTCTTTGAATTTCCATTGGATGTCTGCCTAATTCACCATATAAAGCATCTAAGTTTGTTGATTTTTTGACACATAATATTTTTCTCATAAATTTGCAGTGGATTTGTTCGATATCTTTACTTGTTTGGAATCCCCATACGCTGCTTCCATAATTTAGGACTGATCCTACTAAAGTATCAAATAACTTACATTTGTCTACGATATTTAATGATAATTGGTTATTAACAATGAAAAGGTTGTGTAGGACTGTAGATGAGTGTTTAGCAATAGATTTTTGAGTTCTGAACCAGCTACCGTTTTTGAAAAATACAATACCAAGGTATTTAAACGACTCGACAATTTCAAGTAATTCGTCGTTGTAATTGAAATCAAAAGTTGTGTGTCGTCCTTTTTCAAAGATCATTATTTTAGTTTTATTTGTATTAACTTTAAGATTCCAGGATGTGCAATAAGCATGTAGATCGTTAAGTAGTGATTGAAGAGCCTGAGGCGTATGTGCGAATAATACGGCATCATCAGCAAAAAGTAGAATAAAGATCTTTATTTCATTTAATGTAAATAAACCATCTATATTATCATTTAAATTGTTAACAATATCATTAATAAAGAATAAAAACATCAAACTGGACGACGGACACCCTTGTTTCACACCGACGTTTGATGTAATGAAGGGAGATAACTCACCATTGACTCTTATACAAGATTTGATAGTATTATACATACTCTTTATGGCATTTACATATTTTGAGCTAACATTTTCTTGAATTAATTTTTGGAAGAGAAACGATCTGTCAATTTTATCAAAACATTTTTCGAAATCTACAAATGCGCAGTATATTTTTTTCTTTTCTCCCAATGCTTTGGCAATTATAGAATGTAAAATAAAGATACAGTCGATTGTCGATTTTCCTTTTTGAAACCCAAATTGATTTTCGATAATTTTTGACATTTCATTGGACCATTTAGTAAGTCTGTTGAGTAGGATTTGGGAATATATTTTTGATATACTATTTATGAGGGTTATGCCTCTATAATTTTGTGGATTTTTTCTATCTCCACCTTTAAATATAGGAACAATGATTCCCTTACCCCAGGATTTGGGATATTCTCCGTTTGAAAATAATCTGTTAAACAATTTCAAAATGAATTCTGATATTGTATTGAATGAAACTTTGTAAATTTCAGATGCGATATCATCAATGCCCGGGCTTTTATTATCATTTTGTTTAAAAATAGCAGTTCTTAGTTCTTCTAAGCTAAAGTCTCTATCCAATTCATCATCAATTATTATTGTTTGTTGATGTTCATGTTCACTATCATTGGTTTCTATATTAATGTTATACAGATCATTAAAATGTTGATATAGATCATTAATATCAATGTCATTTATTTCTTGTTTAGGTTTCATATATTGGTTTCTTATTTTTCTCCAAAATTCTCTAGGATTATTTTTGCTCAATTTTGTTAAGTTTTCTTTTTCCTTAATTTTGTATTTATTTCTATATGTATTTTTCACTTTCTTATATACTGATTTTGCGTCCATAAAACTTAGTTTATTTTCTTCATTTTTAGATTTTAGATATTTATTTCTAGATTTGTTGAATAATTTTCTTGCATTCGAGCATTCTTTGTTAAACCATGGTTTCTTTTGATTCGACGATTTTTCCGATCTTTTCCCCATCAAATTATGCTCTGTGGATATTTCATTTATACAGCCCTGTATGAGCTGTGTAAATGAATCAGCCACATGTTCAATGTCATTCGTTACAGATATCGTTTCCGTCAACTCGTCTATCGAGCTTTGTTTTGTTTGAATAATATCATTCAACAAGCTAAGATTGTTTTTATTTAATCTTATCGATTTTTTATTGGTTTTATTTTGATCATATAAGCCAGTGTCATTAGACTTACTAGGGAAATGGAAAACAATGGGGGAATGATCAGAAAATTCTGTCAGAGGCAATACTTCAAAATGGGAAACTAACATAAAATCTGAATAATGCAACAAAAGGTAATCTACAACACTTGATCCGTTGTAAGAATGAAAAGTAAACTGACCTATACCATTATCATAATGCAGACGACAATTACCTATGATAAATGACGTAGATAGACAGAGTTCAATCAACCGTTTACCATAGGTATCGAGCACGTGGTCCTCGCTATCACGTGATGGAATACTACAGGTATTTGACAGGTAAAGGTCATTATCTATATACATGTCATAATCAAATACATCACTTTCTGTGCTACATCTACAATTTAAATCACCAGTTACAAATACTTTTCCAAGCATTCTATATTTTTCTATACAAGTCTCAATGAGATCAAAAAAGTCAAACTCTTCATAATCAGCATAAACTGATCCCTTTGGTGGAATATAAGTAAAACAGATAAAAACATCTTCGTTAAAGGAGAAGAGGGTTTTATCGCATTTTACCAATATTACGCCGCATTGATGTTGTTCTACTATAGTTATTCTAGATTCATATTTATTTCTTATATATACTGACAATCCCCCACTGTGTCTGCCTCTTTTAATATTTGCACATTTATTACCATATAAATGAAAGGATTTGAAACCATTTATTTCTAGATTAATGTGGGTATTTGATGACAACCAAGTTTCACTTAATAGAACAACATCATGATTTTCAAATAGTTCTAAGAAATCGGGATCACAAATTTTCCTGCTCAGTCCGTTTACATTCCAGGATACGAACTTTATTTCCTTCTCCTGACATCCCTAGGGTCGACCCTGTGTTCTGGGGGGATCGACAACTTTTCCGTCGATGTAGACCTTGGTAAGCGCGTTATCAACGTATAGTTTTGTCCCGGTAATACGCGGTTTATGTCCCTTGTCTTTCGCGTCAATTGAAAATGGGAGGAGGGCTTTCCTCGCGTCACGGATATATTGGGGTTGTTGTGGGCCTATTCCTTGGTTTCTCGATTTTAGATATCCTTTGTAGGGCTCTTCTAGCGATCTAGTGCGAACGAGTTCGCGCTCAGAATACTTGTGGAATTTCACAACAATGGGACGAGTATGGTTGGTCCTGGCTGATCCGAGTCTATGAGCTCTATCAAATTGCATGTTTGTAGGGTCAAGTTCGCAAGCTGTATTTATCAGTTCTTTTACGAGCCGTTCACAGTTCTCGTACTGATCGTCATTCCCTGATTCTGGAATTCCATAAAAAAGAAGATTCTCTCTCATGGATCGTGATTCTAAATCTGCTACTTTTCCCAATGTTTTTTCGTATTTTTCAGTTTGGGCGTTTAACTGTTCATTCAACTGAGCGCAGGATTGTTGTAGGCTTTTTATTTCTTTGTCAGCATTTTCTATTGTCTTTTTTTGTGTATCGAACCCTTCACTCATGAAGCTACAGCTATCCTCACATGTTTTTACTCTTGATTCCAGTTGGACGAGCTTATTTCCTATGTCGTATAATTTGACACTGTTTGTGGTGACAGTTTTCTCAATAATTTCTATTCTAGACATACAGTCTTTAATGGATTGGATATCGCTCATCATTTTAAGGGCCCAACTTGGGGGTTCTTGTTGGTCAGTGGGCGGGGCTGGATTGTGAATCGGTGTGGACGTAATCGGTTTAGCCTGCTTCATAATCGGGGTGCTACTGATGCTGGCACTAGTATTTGGGTTCATTACTGCTTCTACATATGCCTCACTATTAGCAAAAGAGTCTGATAATGTCTGCTTCTGGTGGTCGTTTGGTTTGTTTACCTTTTTAGGTCGAGTGGTAGAACCGGTTTTACTGGTCTCGTGCTCAGTGCTCGTGTCCGTAGATAAAGAAGAGTCATTGTTTCGCCTTCTTTTCTTCTTTTTCTTCTTACTTTCGGGTGTATGATTAGGCGGAGCTTCTTCAGAGTTCATTTACCTCGGTTGTGTAGACTTTGAGCGTTGTTTAACCCTATTTTTCCATTATTTTTCGTCAATTTTTCAGCTGTTCGTAATTTCGTGTCATTTCTCCACGCATGCGCAGTATGAAAAAAAATGAAAGTCTTACATAATTATACAACACGTTTTGTACGCTTTTAGCCAGAATGAGCGATCTGAAAACCCGTTTTTACGTTTGGCACAGCGAGTTATTATCCATTCCGGAAAAATGACGATTTTTGACGCTCCCACAAGATAATGGCTTTGGAAAAGATTGTGAAAAGTGAAGAAATTGCTTGTTACAAGCAATTTTTCATTTTTCACAAAAAGACAAAACGATAAAATTACATTCACTTGAAATTGTCATCTGCAACAGTCTACATTTGTGTCGTCTGGTAATGGATTAACTACTTACATTTTTACTTGCTTATGCAGGAAAAATTTCGATATTGTGAGAAAAGAAGATATTTGAATAATAATAATAATAATAATAATAATAATAATAATAATAATAATAATAATAATAATAATAATAATAATAATAATAATAATAATAATAATAATAATAATAATAATAATAATAATAATAATAATAATAATAATAATAATAATAATAATAATTACTTTATTTTATGAAGGTAAAACATTAAGATAATTACATAATAATTAACATTACAATGCAAAATCTTTTTTCCAATGTTGCCTTCAAACAAAATCTATTTGTTAAAATGAAATTGTATGTAGCCTAACCCTCTCCCAAAGCAGACCTAATTGATAAGTTCACAAAGGAACAGTACATTTTTTTATATTACGGCGAAGAATAAAAACTAAAATGTTGCTGTTTGGGAAAGGATTAAGAATGTGGTGAATATGAAAATCATGAATGATTGTACAAAAGCAAAACAACAATATGATGATAATAACAAAATATTTGTCCCAGTCCCAGATAATAGCTGGTTACATGATGTCCACTACGGTGAAAACTTTTGAAAGCGATAATTGTCATGACTTAATTACTAATATTATACGTTTAAAATCAAACGAGAACAGCTCTAGTTGTTTCGATAATCCAACACAACTATAGCGACTCTCGTTTAATCTTGAACCCACAATAACGCTAGCTATAGCGGACGAGAATTGACCTGTCAGAGCATTCCATTCGATTAGCATGGGCCGCTCTGTCAGGTCATTTATCGTGAGGTATAGCATGTTATTATTTCTTATTTTGTTTACAGATTTGTTAATTTATTTTCAATGTGGACCAGTGTTAAAATTCAATTGTCCGGGAAAGGTTGACGTTGAAATCTACGGACAGATACACACTTAATCTTTCTCAATTTGCTTGTTTTAAAAAATAGATAATGTTTATATTTGTTTTTGAAGACTGGTAATGAATCAGAACATCTAATAGAGGTTGGGATTTCATTCCATACATCCATACTAAAGTATGAAAATGCTCTTTTTTTATAACTTGTTTTAAATTTCGAGTTGACAATATCAGACCGAGCAGATGACCGTAAATTATAGATATCATTATTTGAAAATGAAAAAATGTCTTTTAGATATCGAGTTGATAGGTTATTACGGCATTTGTAAATCAATACAGCAGTATGGTAATTGCATCTGTTCTCAAAAGTTAGCCAATTTAGTTCAGAGAATAGCTCTTTTGATGGTGCTCTTGCAGAAGCCCCAAGAATTATGCGAGCGGCTCTTTTTTGAAGAATACATAGCTTAGTAGTTTTCTTTTTGGTGCCTTTCCACCAAACTGTGCAGCAGTAATCAAGAAAAGGAAGTATATAAGACTTGTAAAATAATTGTTTCATTTCAAATGTTAGATAAAATGAAATTCTCTTAAGTAGTGTAAGTTTACTGTTTATTTTAACGAATGTTTTAGCAATGTGATCATCCCAGGAGAGAAATTTGTCAACATGTACACCTAATATTTTGTGAGATTCAACATTTTCAATGCTTGTATCATTAATTTTCAGGTAAAGGTTGCCTGAAGTTTGTCTGCATTTAGGTCTGACTAACATACATTTTGTTTTGGTTGGATTTACAAGCATGTTGTTAGTCGAACACCATGCTAGTATAGAGTCTATATCGCTATCCTTCTTTTCTTACGTTTTTTTTTCTTACATATTTTGTACTAGTAACGTCAAAACAAGACGTTTTCTGCGAAAAAGTATTCAATCATAATGCATATTTCAAAATAGTTAATAAAATTTCACCTTTATCAAAATATGCCGTCCATTTTAACGTTATTAAGTAGACTTTAATCACGTGACGTTTACGCAATGTCAATTGAAAGGTTAATTGTTTTGATCCTTTCCACTAACGTTATTGACGTCAGCCAGCAAAACAAACACGACGTACCGGTACTCTACCTCGAGACTAGCACGACGTTACGCTTCGAGAATCAATTTTCATTACGTAGTGGTTTTATTAATGTGACCATGCGTTCATGAAGCGTAACGTCGTTCATTGTGCGTTTTAACGTTGTATACGTAACGCGTATGGATATGTAACGGAGTGCATTTTTTAGACAAACGCAAACGTCAAGGTTTACATAGACACCATCTTGGATAGGGAGGACGTTTTTAGCCTCCAGCTAAACGTTAACGTCGTTTGAAAAAAAGTATTTACGCCAAGAAAAAAACACGAGTCGGCTTTGTGTAAACCGTGGGACTGACGTTAACAATAAATTTGCCATGTGTTCGTTATGAAACATTTTTGGATTGTTTAATAAACGTGGATCTAAAACGGGAAATTTAAGCACTTCATGGTAGAAATCCATCCACTTTTCCAACATGCTGTGGATATTTTTGTCAGTGCTGGTGTCACAATATCTTGCTCGCACACAAGGTAAGCATTCTATAGAATACCGCCTGAAAAAGGGAATTTGGAATGTCATCTAGCTTCAAAGTTTCCATCGGCATCAACGTATTGACAAAGCAGCGTGTTTCGTCAACCCCTACCCAAACAAAGAATGGACTTGAAAGTTTCTGCGGGTTACAAAAAAGGATGTTGAAAATGGTATAATTTGTTTATAATGCAGCACAAAAAGGAGACAAAAGATAAAAATGCAGATATTTCCCAAGTCCTTTTTATTAGGGACGTCAAAACAAGATCATGTTTGGAAAGGGTTAATGTCAAATGAAAAAGATACTTGAAGTGTCTCTATTTAATTTAGTTTCACATCAACATATCGCCAAAGCAGAGAAATAGGTTTCGTAAAAATAAGAATTTGACACACACGAAAGAAAATATGAATGGAAAACATCCAGCAATTCTGAGTATCAGAATTGTCAAAAGTACATGTATATATTTGCTTTACCTGAATACAAGAGCCGAAACACTAAAAAAAATTCGATTTGTGCCACTTGAATATTGATATTAATCAAAATAAAATAAAATTCGTGATTGTAATAAATTTATCGCCAAGATATTGAATAATGGCAACTCTGCCCCCCCCCCCCCCCCCCACACACACACTCCCCCTTATCGTACGTAAACCACTTGTTGCGTCTTTCTCTTTACATTGTTTCACACTTTTGCATCGTTTTGCACTAACTTCAGTCAAGTAACCTCTATTTTAGGCAAATTGAAACTTGTCAGCGGCAGTTTCCAAAATAATTGCTTTGTGTTTATATAAATAAAGGAGATGGCAATAACAAACCAAATCTCGTCGACTGATAATCTGTAATTGTTTTCCGTCTGTTTGTCCGCCTATCTGGCACTGCACGAAGTTCAAGTAAACTATTATTTACAAGGACATGTCGCAGACATAGATGCAGATTGGTGAAAACTTCGGATCATAAAGACAAAAATTATGATAGATATTCAGAAACATAGAAAACAAACGTAGAGGTGGTCAAACTTGGCTAGCGAAGATGACGTTATCACAATATAGCACCGCTTTGGATCAGCTTTTGTGTTAATCCAAATTTTCTCTGATGAAATTCGCTCCTTGATATGTTGGTGTCGCTCATTTGAGCGACATCAACATATCAAAGAGCGAATTTCGTCAGAGAAAACTCTGATTACTTTTGTGTGTGTCAAACAATTTGGCAGGTGATGCATTTCAAGCATTCCTGAAGTTCTCTTTTCCTTTTTGTATTTCCAACCCACTGTTCAAAATTGTATATATTGCTGCATATGTCCCCTATATTCGAATGTTTATAGAGCTCTATCAAAAACTGGTTATGTAAAGTCCATTATGAAACAGAAAATCATGTAGTATACAAACGCGGCATTGGATAATACAAAGGGCTTTCTAATTGACATCGTTCTCAATGAGAGCATTGCAGATTCAATATTTGCCAAACGTCATGAAAATATATCTGTGTCAGTCACGCGAAGGTATTTTGTGTGTGTTGAAATTTAACCCGAGAAAACAAGCTAAATTGGCAGTATCCTCATGACCGACCCGCATGTCACACTTTTGACCCCATTGTTGTCAGTTGTGTCATTATCTAGCATATATGCATTTTTGCTTGAATATACTTCATCGCCAGTGTTACATTAGACGATTTATGGTTATCTTGGACCTCTTGTACGTACTACCAATTTGCAAGCCGAGATTTTGACTTCCATGCATAGAAAGCTCTGCTGCTAAGACGCAAATTTGAATCAAGCATGTACTCCATCTAGAGGTGTTTTTAAAACCATAAACTGTTGTTTTCTTTTGCCTATAAATATCAAAACATTTTCCAATTGACAATTACACGAAAATGTTTACTGGTCCAAGGCCAAGGAAGGTGTTTATGTACAAGTATATAAAAATAGTTAAGATTAATAAGAAAGAGAGAGAAAATATTTTCTTCTTTTTTCACAGTGCATTACAGCTGTATTCCTGTTCTGGACGTTACAACCAAGATTGGTTGGAATTAGAAATACATATAATAAAATAACACTTATGGTAAATGAAACTACGTGTACAACATAAATGGAGAAAATACTGACAATCGCTATTTTCTTCATTTTTCGCGCATTTTAAACATTAAAAACCGAAATTATTACAGAAAGGGTTAACCGTTTGTTTCGGAAACAAATTGGTATGGTAATTTATTTTAAACTTTATTGCTATTATAATTGAAGTATGATTGAATGACTTGCTATTTTTTTGTAATGAATTGAGTTACATTTAAACGCCCATTCTCCGAAACAAATAAACCGACGAACGTGAAAGTATTTGAAATAAGTTTGGCTTAGTATCACTGGTGGTAAACTTGGCCAAAGCGATGGACGTTTTTCGCTACAACAAGTTACAGATATTTTGCGTTTAAATGTGAGTTTAAAGATCTGATTGGATAGTTTTTCTAATAACAATGAATTTGTTCTAAAAATAGACCGGGTTTACCGATATGTATTGACAAACCGTCAGTGTTGTTATAAAATCTCGTAACTACGGCTTTATCGAAGCCGTAGTAACGATATTTTATAACAACACCGACGGAATACAATGATCGAGAAAAAACGCCCCACGCTTTGGCCGAGTTCACTACCAGTGAATATTCCTTAGCCTTTTCCTAAACAGCAACATTTTAGTAACGTGTTCATGAATAATTATTCAACAATTAATTTTAAAGGTCTTTTACAGCCAACACATTTCTGGTGTTGTTTTTCCGCCTTCTCTGCTTAAAACCGATATATTCAGAATGATTACATTGTTACTTTTTTTGTTCTTCTGTAAATTCATTCAGTACGTATCTAGGTTTAAATGTTTATTCCATTGACTTTCTCTTTCATTTCATTGTAACGTTATTTGTATTTGCTATAAGCATTTTTTGTATGTTTAATGCAATAAAACACTATTGTATTGCATTGATTAAGTATTCATATAATAAATGACTAATAATTTTCTAGAATTGTTATACCACATGATTCCCTGCCGTGTTTAAACTTTATAAGCACAGAGTAATTAACCCTTTCCCAAACAAGACCTGGTTTTGACGTCCCCAATCGAAATGGCTTGGGAAAACATTGAAACAAAAGAAGAAACTGCTGATAACCAGCAGTTTTTCCTTTTGTTTCAATATTTTCTATGCCATATTTTACACAAATTCTATATTTAATAACTTCCATTTTGTCATTGGTGGCACTTTTTGAAGTGGATCACCCTAAAATTTTGCCGTTTGGGAAAGGGTTAAAATATATAAAGATAAAAAAAATATGACAAGAAGAAAGTTATGCATGTGCATTAATATGCTTACACACACATGCATACAATAAAGTATGTGTAAAATAAACAATTTAGACTGGATGAGCTGTCATTGTTGACAGGTTAATGATGACTATATCTGTCTATTTACATGAAGTCTCTAGTCTAAATACAACAAACCTTCTCTAAATAAAGACGTTAACTCATTGTCATCGTAAACAATTAATGTATTTAATGTCAGTTAACCCTTTCCCAAACAAGACCAAGACCTTGTTTTGACATTCCTAAGAGAGAAAGCTTGGAAAAACATTGAGGCAAAAGAAGAAAATGCTGGTCTAAATACAATACAGTCAACCTTATCTAAAAAAAAAGACGTTAACACATTGTCTTAATTAACACTTACTGCACTTAATGTCACTTAACCCTTTACTAAACAAGACCTGGTTTTGACGTCCCTATTAGAAAAGGCTTGAGAAAATATTGAGACAAAAGAAGAAAATGCTGGTCACCAGCATTTTCTTCTTTTGTCTCAATATTTTCTGAGCTAAAACATACACGTTTTGGCATTTTTGCATTATTTATTTCGTCGTCTGCAGCAACTTTAAAATTCGACCACTCTAAAGTATTTTCTTTTGGGAAAGGGCCAATGTCACTTAAATAATTTATATTAATGAAGTTGTCCCCAGAGGGAATGTGACGGCTCGGGGCCGTTAAGGGTCTTTAAGGGTCTGACGCCCCTAATAGAAAATAATTGGTTAAACATTGAGACAAAAGAAGAAAATGCTGATAATAAGCATTTTCTCATTTTGCCTCAATATTTTCTGTTTAAAAATATGCACAAATGCTTTCTCTATCAACATTCAATTTGTCATCTGCAGCAGCTTCCAAATTTCCAATTTAGACCACCCAAAATCTTTGCCGTTTTGGAAAGTGTTAACCCTTTTCCATACAGCAAAACTAGCGTGCTTTTCAAAAACATGCTAACTACGGCTTCATAGATTTTAGATTCAAACGCGAATCCACCCCGTGATTAACGAAAGACTACCTAAATTGGTCATTTCCATTATTTGTATTCGTTATATGGATATTGTTCTCTATGCAATCAAATAAAGTTATTTAATCATATCGAAAGAAGATGCTGATGTCATGATACAACTGACAAAGAGCACCAAATTTAAAATGTCATAAAGATAATAAATTAAAAATTATAAAGGAAAAAATGAGCAAATGCTAATTATCAGTATTTTCTTCTTGTTTTGAAAAGTATTCTCTTTCAATGTAGACATTCTTCAAAACAAGTGAATGCGTCGGGTCGGGAGCATTGAGGGCGTTAAATAATTCATTCTAAATGTCATCTAACCTTGCTTAACCCTGTCCCAAACATTACGTTCTTTTGACGTGCCTAATAGAAAATGTTTTAGAAAATATTGAGACAAAAGAAGAACATGCTGCTAAGCAGCATGTTCTTCTTTTGTCTCAATATTTTCTGTGCTATATTCTACGAATCGTTCTTCGCCAAAATCCGTTATTTCGACTGCAGCAACTTTTGAGTTGTATCACCCCTAAATGTTCATGTTTGGGAAAGAGTTTACTGTGCATTCATTATGAATATGAATATGTTTTGCAGTCAACCATGTGCACACTGTAACCTTTAATTTACATGTTTATGTATTCATCTTATTATTTTACCTTGCCATTTCACTGCGATATCACCATTGTGAAAAATGAAGCAGAGGAAGCAGGAAAATGCCAGGAATTGGATGGATGTGACTGGTTGATCTTTTAAAATTCACCTTATGGAAAATTTATTGGCTAAAAAACTAAAATTTTTGTCGGTCGCCAATAATTTTTTTAACAGCTGATTTTCAAAATATATTTCACATTCAGCAAATCCCTAGCATTTTCCTGTCTTCCCTGCCTTTTTTTTCAATCAGTCATATTTTAATAGATTTATTGACAATAAAAAAATGTGTCACGTCCTTCTCTGCCGTGACACTGTAACCCTGAAATAACCTATTTATGTAGGCCTATCCATCTTCAATTTAAGTCAAATTGATATGGCTGTTTGAAAACATTAAAGACAATTGAAATAAGAAGTAACAGAAATCATAAGAGAAATAAGTCTGCTTTTTTTAACAACAACAATAACAACTAAATCATAAGGCCGCAGTGAAGGGACTAAATGTATCTTCATAAATAATATACTGATGTGTTGTTCATGAACGATTGAGACCCAATATAGAATAATACAAACACTTTATAATTATGATTTTATGCCCTAGAAAAAATGATTTTGATTTCAATAACAGAAAACGATTGTGAACGTTAGATATACAAGGTTTTGTACTAAAATGTATAAATGTTATAGTCAGCCAATTCTTACCATTTAAAATATACATGTATACAAAGTTACGCTAGCTCAAGTTTTATTGTTTGACCTATACTAGAATGCAGCTTAAGTGTTGAACTACAATAAAATGACAAATGACATTATGTTTAAATTTTGACAGAGTGTATGACATTGACATATGATAGATGTTCCCAACTTTATTGTTTTTTCAATCACAAATTTAGAACTAAATACAATGTACTTTAAATTAGTTACGACCAAGTTGTTATTCAAAATACATGTACACACGAGAAGAGTTTCCAAATATTGTTCAGGTCAGGCCATCTTTGTCGGACACGTCTGAGTCATATTCACGCGCTATATATATATATATTATGTTTTATCTAAATTATAACTCTTTTCTTTGAAAAAAAGTCGAATGTAGGTTCGCAAGAAGTAGATTCAATTTGGGAAGACTGTTTTCACACGAGAAATACTAAATCAATGGTTTTCCTAGAAACCATAAAATTGCGTTGAGTTTCGAGAGTTAAATTAAGGATACATGGTACACTTAGGCTTTAAACATTGCGCATTTTTAATCGTTGCCATTGTCATATGTTGCTCTTGTGTACTTATATTGGCAACAAAAATGTTTAACTATAAACTATCATTTCTTTGCTTTATAGCAGTACCGAGTAACATATTTCTTGGATATGCTTTGTGATATGTCAATGCCATCATGTCTATCATTCCTGTACTTCGTGACACAGTACCAGTTTCTGGCGTCTCGCGTAACATATTTCTTGGATATCTTTGTTATGGGATGGGTCATAGACGTAATTTCTATCACTTCTGTACTTTGTAGCAGTACCTGTTTCTTGCACCACACGTAACATATATCTTGGATATGCTACATGAAAGGTCAATGCCATCATTTCTTTTATTTCTGTATATTGCGACATGGTACATGTGTTTTTGGTCCCGAGTTACGTATTTAGTACATATACTGTTAGCCACATCCTCATTCATAACACACGGTTGTCAAAAACTAACCACATGTTTATTTCATAATGTTCCTTAGCCTTGAATATACTATGTGAAAGGTCAATGCCACCATTCCTATCATTACTACTTATGTTGGGCAATAAAAATGTTTGATATAAAACTAAAACTAAAACTATAAACTATCATGTCAGTATTAAGTGGCAGTACCAGTCTACCGAGTTCCGAGTTACATATTTAGTACATAGCATTGCTTTTCGACAAAAACTCGTGATTGCAGCTTAACATAAGCTGCAGGTACGCGGTTTTCGTTGGAAAGCATCGATATTGCTCTAGCCACATCCTCATTTATAAAACACGGTTGTCAAAAAATTAACCACATGTTTATCATTTTACATCCATCTCTATTTATATTATTGTAACTGCACACGTGTGTAAAATAATAACCTATAATTTCATAATGTTTTTATCTTTGTTCAGAAATTGAAACTTGCATCGATTCATCCTGACCTTTCCTGAACTCCATTTATCTTTAGACATATCAAAATAAGATTACCCGAAACTTTGCCTGTATTGACCGCCATATAACGCCAGACAACAGGGGATATGCACGTATCTCCTGCTTTGCTCGTCAAAATCAAATGCATGATAGTCGTCGGGGTGGGGGTAGACAATAAGCTTGGTATTAAACATGATTTCATTCTTTTATCTGCAGATACATTTATGATTTGGTCATACTACGACAAAATTTCAAGCACTAGCAGTATTTAGTTCGCTTTGTATTTGTTATTGCTTCATTTATTTATCAACCATCTTGTTAGTTTCACAATGAATTTGTGGTAAATTCCGTTCTGCACCATCTATTTAGTATATATGATAGATGTGAACCTATTCATTTAAACTAATTAGCTCTTTGTTTTACAGACTAATGTTGTTGTTTGGGAAGCTTCTAGTGATTCTTAGTGCTACATGGACCGCTTTATGCTTATGTAGAACTTATTTAGAAAAAAAAAACACTTCAAACTTTTATTTTCAAACCATGTTGATATTCCATTACTGGTTCACATACACAAAGAAGATACAAAGAACTAACAAAAATGTTTATTGGTTAGGGGAACATACGATGACAATGCCATTTTGTTGTCTTAATTAATGCTATGTCTTGCGTCTCTCCTTTTGCATAGGCTATAGCTCTTTATTTTGCGTAAACGTAAATTGTGTGGCATTCTTGTATGTTACAGAATAAAAGAAATGCATGTGTCAACCCAATTGTATCTCAAAGATAATCGTTAATGAATTGCATCATTGCTACGTATATTTGTGGGCCTTTTTCGGAATTTGTTTCAAGCAGAAAATTGTTATTTCTTTACATATTGCGTCCCTTGAAGACCCCTTACATAACCATGGCGAACAAAGACAAAATCTCCCATTACAATGTTATTTTAGTGAAAAAGTCTTGAAGTGCAGATGCAAGAAAGAATCGTCAGAAATACTTCATGCATTGGGGTTTATTATAAAGAAACTAATTATTCATTTATGCAATGAAAGATACAAAGCTGCAGAATGAACAAAACTGTCGCAACGATTTTCTCGAGCCATTTAGCAACTCTCGTTGCAACCTCTACCTAGGTCTTCATATAGTAGTTAAATTTTGAAAGCAGGGATCTTCATCTGTTTTACAATAGCCGAAATGGAGTAATAATTGATAAAAATGTTGCAAAATTTTCTAGGTAATGATCGCGTAAACGATTTATTTTCCAGCCTAATTGGAAAAACTGTCCCGTTTCGAATTATGTAATTTCTTAAATTGTCTTACTTCCGCAAGTTTTGTATGCATGAAATAATTGCCCTTTCTATTTAAAATCGGGATCTATGTCTATTGCACAAAGCCTGAAATTGGGCAATAATTGTTGAAAACTAGCACAAGTAATCAAAAGAATGCTTTATTTCCCAAATTATATCCCAACCCAATTGGACATTCTGTTCCATTTCGAATTCGGTAAAATAAAGGTGTCACTCCGGTATCAAATCTGGCTGGGTGTGCACAGCTAGGTGGACATAGCGTGTATCAAAAATTTTGTCGGACTGTATAACACACAATATATATATATGTAGTTCCATCTGCACAAAACAAGGCATATCAAATTATCTATTATTTCTCATGATAATTGCAGGCAGCTACGTCCGTCTGACAGGTGGTGACGCACGTAAGACGACTGGTCGTGTTGAAGTCTCACAGAATGGCACAGAGTGGGGTACTGTGTGTGATGATCTGTGGACAGACCGAGAAGCTCAGGTCGTGTGTCGGCATCTAGGCTTTCAGTGGGGCACTGTAAGTGTATTGCTACTTTAACTTTTAAGAGAAATCATAACGCTAAAACTGTTTTGTCCTTTTTCGACATAATAACTGTTCATGATTTTAAGCGATTTCATAAGTAAGCATCAAGTACATGTATCATTTGCACATGCATACCGCGTTCTTATGCAGCCTTTGGTGATTTAGAAGAATGGGTGTCAGTGAATAAATTTTGCTAGCTTCATATATGGTCTACTTATGATAATTTAAGGTGTCATATTTTACCATACCATTTTTCTTTGCTAGGCATATTCGAGTGCTGCGTTCGGAGAGGGTGCCATATTTCTAGACAATGTACAATGTACAGGAGACGAAAGAAACCTTGGAGAATGTCAACATAACGGCTGGGGAAATAATAACTGCAGACATTACACAATATCGATGGTTTTCAACAAACAACTCGTAACTGCAGCTTGTTTTAAGCTGCAGTTACGAGTTTTTGTTGAAAAGCGACGACATGTAGACACTACACCATATGTTCCTCTTGTTTATTTTCAAGTGCAGAATTCGGGGAAGGAGAACGTGCCATATTTCTAGACAATGTTCAATGTACCGAGGACGAGAGGAACCTTGGAGAATGCCAACATAATGGCTGGGGAAACAATGACTGTAGACATTACACTATATCGCTGCTTTTCAACAAAAACACTCCTAATTGTAGCTTGTTGTAAGCTGCAGTTACAAGATTTTTGTTGAAAAGCGACTGTATGTTTCTATTGTTTATTTTTAGGCATATTCCAGTGCTGCGTTCGGAGAGGGTGAAGGTGCCATATTTCTAGACAATGTTCAATGTACCGGGGACGAGAGGAATCTCGGAGAATGCCAACATAACGGCTGGGGAAATAATAACTGTAGACATTATGAAGATGCTGGGGTAGCTTGTTATAATAACTCAGGTAATACTGGTTTTATCATTGACTATTTTGAGACTGTCAAAATTTATAGCATTAATTGTTCAAAACATCACAATACATGCATGTATCATTGGGTTTTTCAATTATTACACTACACATCAGAATTAGAGTACAAGTAATGCTATTATGATGTATCTAATTTCAGAAGAAAGATATCATTTATTCTTAAACATGTATCTTTTTGTACTTATACTTCAAAAATAACAATTCACTTCTGTGTACTATGGCCTACAACAGACAAATGTACAACATCACTATTTCAATTTTATTCATGAATGCTTGATACTTAAAAAAGAGTAATCAAACATGTGCAAAAACTTAAGATATATTTTCATGTATACATCATTAGTTAGATTGAAATCCCGAGGTCGTACAGATGTGGGTACAGTCGAGATCCGAACCAGTGACGGCTGGGTGGAGGTGTGTGACCAGGGCTGGGATGACCTTGATGCCAAGGTTCTCTGTCTGGAGATGGGATTTAAAGATGGTCTCTCACTCTGCTGCTCCGAGCTTGGTGTTGACCAGTCGGATTCTAGTTCTAGTAAAGGATACACGAATGTCCGTTGTCAAGGTAACGAGAAGAAATTGTCGTCGTGTCCGTGGACGGAGATCAGAGGGCGATGTGCTTCAGACAGACGAGCATCTGCTATATGTTATGATCAACCAAGGTCTACTGTCAATACAAGTAAGAATGAGTTAAATATGTTCTTTATCTATACCTACAAATACCATCAACAAAGCTTTTGTCGATTTTCGTTACAATTATGTTTTTTACAAACATAACACACTTTCAATGCAAATCGAGAAAAAATATGTGAGTGACTGACATGCAATCATTGTCCTCCTGGTTTAATGATATCAAGGTGTATTTTGCTTATATCTTTATGTCGTCATTTTACGTTAAGTTTTGTTTGTATGTTTGTCTGTTTGTTTGTTTTTGTTTGTTTGTTTACTTTACCTACATCATCATTTTTTCATTTTAGCCTTTGACATCCGACTAGGGAATGGATCTAACCCAAAAGCCTACTGGGGCGAGGTTAATGTTCGATGGCAGGGCATCTGGGGTCAAGTATGTTCTATTGGTGATAACTGGGATGATACTGCTGCTCAGGTTAGTCTTGCACGTGAGTCAGAGAGCCATAAGTCAGAAATATATATGCTCTTTCGGCCTACTACTTATAGTGTAAATAAAATCATGGATATTTCTTGTTGCATTTGCTACCATGCATTTATTGTATGAATACTTGTTCAAATGGACCATACTTAAGTCTCGACAGATGTAAGTAGAATGATTTGTTGGTATGCCATCGTCTGATTTAAGCACACAGTTGTTATCCAGTATATACTAAAATTTATCTGAAGACAAATAAATGTCTCTTAGTCAGCCTTTTTTGGTTATGGGTAGGCTTAATGATATCTTGTAAATCAACTATAATTTATCTCTTTGTCTGGCCATGACAAGCTTCAATTTGAAACTTCTTTCTTCTTCCAGGTAGTATGTAAGCAGCTCGGGTTTCAGGGTGGGGCAGCATATGGCACCGTGAATGAGACGTTTATGCCGAGTTGGATCACTGAACTCAATTGCACGGGCAAGGAGAAGTCACTACAAGAATGTGTTAAAGAACCATGGGGTCGTCCTGTCAGGTCGTGTAAACCTGCGTATGCTCTGTGCTTTCAGAAAGGTTGGTATAATTGTTTTATGTCATATGATCACTTTGGTAAGTCACTATTTATTAAGGGAACACTGTTACAGGAGCACACATGATCTTGCTTCTTAAGTTGTGATTTGTTCAAATGTGATCATTTATTAGAAATTATGAGATTATATGCAAAATCAAAGCTTAATACTGTTGCCATTGCAGGTATCAGTATCAAGCTAGTTGACGGAGGCTCGTATTACAGAACTTGTCACATAGTATATCTATGATGTTAGAAATAACACACGATATCCATACAGGAACATTCGGTAACGAGGCATGGTACACATGTGATACCAGAGTTATCAAGGCATGGGTTCTTGATGTATAGCATTAATGATTTATTTATTATTGTAGGTATCAGTATCAAGTTGGTTGACGGTGGCTCATATTATGGAAGAGTAGAAATAACCCATGATAACCATACAGGTACCATCTGTGACAAGGCTTGGTCAACAAGTGATGCTAGAGTTGTCTGTAAATATCTCAACTTTACAGACGGGGACCCAGTTACAGGTCAGGATTTGTTTATTATTTTTACCAAATGGTACTCAGAATTATACAACAAAGAACACAAAGCTTTTATTTATTAGTCTACTCACCCATTAAAACATATTGTTATCATGATTCTACATTTGAAAATTTGATTTTGTATTAATTTAATTTTGATATCATTTCTGATAAAAGCAAATATATTCATTTAATTGAAAAAAAAACATGACACAACAAGATCTTGATTGAAGCAAAATATTTGAATGTTTCGATATATTCCATTCAAGTAATCAATTTCAATGTTATAGGTTCTTACTACGGTGGAGGAAAAGGGCCAGTTATGATGAATGGACTTGGTTGCTATGGTTACGAAAAGAATATTGTCAGATGTCGCAATAAAGGTTGGATGTCGTATAAAGGAACTTATTGTGAGAACCATAAAAATGACGCGTCTGTAGTGTGCTATAAAAATGGTGGGTTATCCTTTGTTTCCTTCAACACACATGCGTTATATTCCATTGTTCTATTTTATTTTATTTCTGTCTGAATCTCCATTCAAAGATAGGTTTATCAAGAATTATTCGTGCATGAAAAGTATTTCTCATTATTTAAACCTATATTTATGTCATAAATGTTCTGCGACATTGCTGATTAGTATTTTACAATTTTCCCAAAGTTTTTATAAATATTTCAAAACGAACGATGTGTGAAGCTTCATATTAACACTATGTGATAAACTTGTACACAATGGCATTTGGTTCAGTTGGTAAGACTGGAAGAATTGTGATTTCTTTCTAGTTCATTATACATGGTTCTATTAATACAATACACTTTTCTGTAAATTCAATTTCATTAATTATTGATTTAATTTTCAGTGCGATTATCAAGGGGTGATCACTCTCATGGAGTTGTACAGATACTGGAAGATAACTGGTCTGTTCTCTGTGGAGAAGGGTTTACAGACAAGGAGGCTAAAGTTGTCTGTAAACAACTCGGCTTTAAAGATGGCATGGCCCTCGCCATGGGCTCGTTTGGTACATTTTATGGAAAATATGTGCGTCCCAATATATCATGTAATGGAACAGAGAAATCAATTATGGATTGTGCTTATGATGAGTTCAGGGGCTGTCAGAAAGATTCGTTCCTGGGATACGCTGTGGTGTCTTGCTTCAATGGGAAACTTAGCAATGGTATGTACCATTATTCCGACCAGTTATTATTGCTCCTAACCAATTATCAATTCCCATAATCTATTATCAGTTCTCCTTACTTATCATAAATTCTTTTAACTTACTTTCATTTCTCCTTACCAATCAACAATTTTTCTAACTGACTTCCAAATCTCCTAACCAATTATCAATATTCATGGCAAATTTTCAATTATCATGACAAATTATTATTCTCCAATTATCAATTCTCGTCACCAAGTATTAATTCTCCTTACGGTGACCAATTATTTATTCTGCTAACTAATCATTTATTCTCCTTACTGATATTTATTCTGCTTGCCAATTACTGATTCTCTTAATCAATTATCAATTCTCTTTATCTATTACCAATTCTCCATACCAATTATAAATTCTCCCAACCATTTCCAATTCTCAATATCAATTTTTAAAACTCTCCTTTCCAACTATCAATTCTATGGATTATCTGAATTTGAATAGGCATTTTGGCATCACTTAGTTTGGATTAGACTTGCTTTGATGCAAGTGCAACATTTATATGTGTGTGCTGACGTACTTCCCGTTATTTCTAGAGAAGCAATACAGACTAGAAGGAGCAGAAGACACTGCTATGGGTAACCAGACTGGTCGAGTGTCTGTACAACAGTACGGTATCTGGGGGCGTGTTTGTCCTAACTCCTGGGATGACAGTGATGCTACTGTAGTGTGTAAGGGGCTGGGCTTTGCTGGAGGCGTGGCTTATAAATATACATCATCTGGTAACTATCTGCCTTTCCATATTTTTGTACATCTGTCTCATTCACTAATCAAAAAGAACTTATATTAAAAATAATCATATGAATATTTTCTCTTATTAATTAAAACAGTTGAAGAAAAAAATAACTTGGGACAGTAGTTCATTTTTATATGGTCTATAAACTTTGCGTAGCTTTTGAAAGCACTTGTAAGGAGAAATATGGTTATCAGAAATACTTTTTTTTTCTATTTCACTGTGACAGAATATTTGCATTCTATATTTTTCCCCACCAGGTTATGGACCATACACTCTAGGGAAGGTGAATTGTCATGGTAACGAGACCACCATATTCAACTGTCCAGTAAGCAGTGGACTCTGTGACGCCCAGTTCTCATCTGGAGATGCAGGAGTGTTGTGCTACATGAGAAGAAGTAAGTTTGATAAACTAGAACAATACTATTGTCATTGTATATTCCTTTATATTCATTTTCGATAGTTTTACAATAGGCCCTTGAAATTTTGTTTTTCTTAAGCCTTGTTTTATAGGTTTTACAGATGCTCTTGAACAGAGTAATAAAAACATACATTGCTAGTCATCTTTTTGGATCTGCTGATTGTTGAAAATATTTGATTATCATGTATTCTTAGCATTAATCAAAGTATACAAAAGAGTCAAGCATCTTTTCAATGAGGTCTCTCTAAAGTTGCTGAATTACCTCAAAGGAAATAACAAAATATAGAAAATCTTTTGCTTTGATAGATGTAGCAAAAATCCAATTGTAGATAGTTTTTTAATAAGATAAAGAAAGGTCTTATTACAACCACTATATCTGTAAACTTCATGTTATATTTCACAGAGCCAGCTCTAAGACTAGTTGGATCTGCTAATTCTGGCCATCTGGAGATCATCCTTGACAGTTTTACAGGGACAATCTGTGATTTTGGTTGGTCACGCTATGATGCAAGTGTGGCTTGTAAACAACTCGGTTTTCAGGATGGCGAACCAAGGAGGTAAGTCTAACGAGACAGAAAAATTGTTGACCGGTATAAATCGAAAGATATTGCTGACGAAAAATTCGAGTGAATGAAATTTCAAATGTTTTGATTTGGGGGGGGGGGATAAAAATGAAGACATTGCATGGGACATTTTCTACAATTGTCTCAAAAGCCTTTATCCAGTGAACTTCAAAAGAGTCAATGTGTGGTAATGGGTTAAGTATCCCCCTGGAATGTGTAAGGACACATATATTCACAACCAACTTTCTCTTTTCTAATTTCATGATGAAGTTTTTGGCGAGTTTGTTTTTTACTTTTTACATTCAATGAAACTCCTTCGAAAAATTAAAGTAATTACATACATGCAGTGTGATTTCAAACGATATCCGTTTATCAGTTCTCCTAAAAAAGTAGATATTTCTATGTAGAAACAGAACTTATACATATTATTTTTGTACTTTCAGTCATTACCCGTCTAATGGAGCCACAGTTGTGATGTCATCTATGGGTTGTTACGGCGGGGAGAGTTCTATATTCATGTGTCGTAACCCGGGATGGCAGAAAAACATTGATGAAAGATGCTACCAGGCCAACAGAAACGCTGGTGTCTTTTGTTATAACAACGGTACAGATAGAAACCATTATTCTTTATTAAAAAAAACACTCTGAATGTATTTTTATGGTATTCACCATTACATGTCTTCCTGTCCCTATTCATTATAACAATTTTGTGGAATAGCTTGTCTGGATTTTTCTTAAAATATGTATTGATGCTAGTTATATTGTAAAATAGTTTTCTTATTTCAAATCACACATAATTCTAACTCATAAACAACTCGATAATTTTTTAAAGAAAGCAAAATAAATATGTTATCATCACTCTTCTTTCAATTAAATTTTTGATAATATATGATAATCAGAAAGCAGTTTTAAATAATAGAAAATTAATAGTACTCATCACATAGTCACAGAAAATTACACTAAAATGTTAGAAAGTTGTACATACTAAAGTGACTTTTTTCAGAGGTCTATAATGTTCTTCAATTTCATCAACACAATTTACTTGTTTTGCTAAGTACTGTGATGATTTGATAACATAGACTTTAATTCGATGTATATTTCCGTTGTTTAGTGCGCATATCTGGGGGTCAGAACAATGAGAACACAACAGCAGGGAAGGTAGAGATGTACCACCACGGTAACTGGGTCACATTGTGTGTCTAGGGTTTTGATGACCGGGATGCCAAGATTATTAACTCAGGGGCAATAAAAACCAGGGGTGGCATTCACTAGCCGAAGGCCTAAATCTTAAATTCCTTTAAAATCACACAACAATCCATCCGATTGGCCGGGACATACGTCTCGTCCAATCAGATGGCTTGTAGTGTCATTTTGGCTTTTAACAAACAATTTATGATTGTTGGTGAATACGGTCCCTGTCGTTGTCACCAAAAAGAAAAAAATGACCTATTTCTTAAACTATAGTAATTGTGTTTCAGTGCGTATATCTGGGGGTCAGAACAATGAGAACACAACAGCCGGGAAGGTAGAGATGTATCACCATGGTAACTGGGTCACGTTGTGTGCCAAGGGATTCGATGACCGTGATGTCAAGGTTATTAACTCAGGGGCAGTAGAAACCTGGGATGGTATTCACTAACCAGCCAAAATCTTAGATACCTTTTAAATCACACAACAATCCACCCGATTGGCCGAGACATACGTTTCGTCCAATCAGGTGGCTTGTCATGCAATTTGGCTTTAAACAAGCAAGTTATTATAATTATTGTTAGTGAATACGGCCCCTGTCGTTGTCACGAAAAAGAAAAAAAATGACATATTTCTCTTACTATGGTAAAACTGTTTCAGTGCGTATATCTGGGGGTCAGAACAATGAGAACACAACAGCCGGGAAAGTAGAGATGTACCACCACGGTAACTGGGTCACATTGTGTGCCAAGGGCTTCGATGACCGAGATGCAAAGGTTGTGTGTAGGGAGCTGGGGTTCCCCAATAGTAAAGCTTTGGTGGCTGGTGAGTGGATTATATATATGCATGTATTTGCTGATAGCCTACGTCTGTAGTTTAGTTGTGTCTTATACAACACTTACACTTACCCTTGTCAGCATTTCTGTTGTCTGACCCATGTATCTATGTCAATAATTGAGTAATGGATATTTGAACTACATACATACAATACATTCACCTCTTTTTACATTTGGTTATAAATTGCATTGTTTATGTCTTATAGAATATAAAACGTACTTAGTTTGCATTAATTACAAAATGACAGTATTTACATTATTTATAAACCTTTTTGGATTCTAATTTCTTGTCATTTTTATTATACGCCCGAAGGGTCGTATTATATTATGGCCCCGCTCGTCTGTCTGTCCGTCTGTCCGTCCGTCCGTCTGTCCGTCCGTCCGTTAGCAATTTCTTGTGTGCGCAACTCCTCCTACAGTTTTGATCGGAATTTGATCAAACTTGCCACAATGAATCTCCATGGTGTCTAGTTGTGCATCCCGCTTACGGAATTTAATTTACTCTTTTCGTTCTTGAATTATCTGCCCTTGAATTTAAGAAAAAATGCCCATTTTCTCAAAAATGTCCATTTTCTCATGTGTGCAACTCCTATAGTTTCAAGCAGAATTTAATCAAACTAGCCACAATTAATCTCTATGGTGTCTTGTTGTGCAAACAAAAACTTTTGATAACTTTTCATGTTTGAATTAACTGCCCTTGAATCGAAAAAATGGCCAATTTTACTGACAAGCCCCTCTCGGGCGTATATGCGCCGCTTTGCGAAGCTCTTATGTAGATACATATACACTATCCTATTGAATTGCAGGTGCATTTGGTAGGCGCTACTACTCTGAGTTTGTTCTGGGATTCAACTGTACAGGATCAGAAATGACTATCGCTGATTGTCCATACCAGGAGACCGGAGACTGTAATGATCGCTCATCAAACTACGCTTCTGTTTTGTGTTCTTCATTCGGTATAGACAATACAGGTGTGTGTGGTATTGATCAACGTATGATTCATTTACACACACAAATTTTCCATACAATTGTTTATTAAAAGTAGATGATAACAGCAATAAGTAATATGTTTCATTATCAGTGTGAATCATCTCCACCCTGATCAATATGTCTACCTGTTTGTTAATTATTGTCCCCTCAGCTCCTACAGAAAAACTGAATTTAGTTAATATTTATGACATAATTTCTCTGTTGTTATGCTCCTTATTGTTTTATGAATCACTCCTTTGGTTTGTGAAATCTGCCCTTGAATTAATGTCTCTTTTAATTGTCAAGTAAAATTATACATGCAAGTGCCATTTGGAGCATTTACTCATACTATGAGTAATGACTTTATCAAAATTTCTGTTACAGATATAAAGATCCTTCCATTTACCTCATTCCCTGCTACAGTAATAGTTGAGAAACACGGAATGAACGGTACAATCTGCGCGGAGGGTTGGGATAATGTTGATGCTGATGTACTATGTAGGCAGCTAGGATACTCCGGAGGTGGTGTGGCTTTTGGACCTCAGTACTCAGGTAAAGTGTGGTACTATCACTGACATTGCTATTATGACATTTTTAACATCACAACAAACCCTTATTGGAATATGAAATTCTTTATTTTCTGTGATAGGCAGTCATTAATTAGCGTAGCCTTTTCAATTAATACATATATTATTTTTTTTATCTCTTCATAAACTTGTTGTCCTATTAAGGTCAAATTTCTACAGAATGTTTCTATTTATGCAAGCCGTTTCAGAGTAAATGGTTGACATTAATCACACACGTATCACAAATGCCATATTAAAAGTATGATCCCAACTCCTCTCCTGTATTTTTTTTTTTGACAAATTTGGATGTGATTTTGATGGAAAATAAATAATAATGTTATTTCTTTATAGGATCTAGCACTCCTATCTGGATGACGAATGTTCAGTGTAAAGGACACGAGAGTAGTATACGAGACTGCAAATTCCAAGAGACGCCCACCAGTGCTTGTCTGTCTAACCACATGGCGGCTAGGGTCTATTGTTATAGAGGTCCAGGTACGAATCTTGCTTTTACCGTAGGAACACAATTGTATTCGTCATCATCTTCTTTCTAACAATCATTGTTACAGCACAGTGAAATAAACAAAATGGGCAATAGGAGAGATTTATAATTCCACCCAAACCTACAAAAATAAAGGCATTTTAGAATATGATGTCTGTCATTCCCTTCATTAGCCGATAATCATTATTTTGTCTAGAAATGTGTTCGGACAAGAATCATAAAAAATGAATTTCTTTAGTTAGAACAGCTTTCGGTGTATATGTTTACATAAATACTAGTAACTTACGTTTGACACTACATTTTGTATATATTTTGATGTACATTTCAGGCTTCCAGGTGAGACTTGTCAATGGTAACTCCCCATCAGAGGGTCGTGTTGAGGTATCGTACGGCGGTGCGTGGGGAACCATCTGTGATTCATATTGGGCGGACGATGATGCACGAGTTGTGTGTAGACAGTTAGGGTTCCTGGACGGTGTCGCTCAACCTAACTCATTTTATGGACCTGGAACTGGTAATCACTTCATCTAATAAAGGGCAAAATTATCTTTGCAAAAGCAACATTGTAGACTATTTTTTACAGTTTATGTTAAAAGAAAACATATGTTAAAGAATGGATTATTGACATCCAATCATCAAAGCATTAGCATTTTGTTTTTAGCAGTGGCTTGTGTATTAGTTTCTATTACATCGAATCTAGTAGTTTGTTAAAAAACGTGATTTATATGATAATTCATGGTACGTATAGACAATGGAAAGATGTACAATACACAACTGTTAAAAGCGTCAGTTCATTGCTGATGACCATTTAATTAAGTAAACGATGATTCCCTATGTCAGTGTTTTAAATACATCTATTTGCAGGTCCATCATGGTTATACTATGTAAGATGCCAGGGAGATGAAAAGTCTATTTGGTCTTGTACCAACAGTGGTTTCAATGTCAGCCACACGTCGTGCAGAAATCACCAACATGATGCGAGTGTCTATTGCACAGATCTAGGTAAATACGAGTTTTCATTCTTGTTAATCTAATTGAATGGTTTAATTGTGGAATTGGCAGGCAGTGTAGACAAAGATCAGTCTTATCTTGGTCTTCACTACTTTCATATCCATGGAAGTTTATTTTTTCTTGTACAAACAGTGGTTTCAATGTGAGCCACATATCGTATAGGAATTATCAACATGGTGCTAGTGTCTACTGTACAGATTTAGGTAACCGTATACTTAAAATAAATTTTGTTATTTATGCTTACATTCAATATCTTTATGACGATGTCTTTTCAAGGAATTAAAACAATGAAGTCAGATTGACGTACAATTGCCATGTACATTAACAATGGTATTCAACAAATAGTGATGCATTTCTTTATGCTGCCAAAGGTGGGGAAACTTTATAGTTTTATCTTCCCTAACTATTAGTCAGAATTTCCGTACATAACTACACATTTTGATTGAAACTCTTCCTACAATTATTGGATTTGGGTGAAGTTTTCACAGAATATTCGTAGAAAACTGACTGGACGACTAAAAAGCATATCCACTGTTCTTTGTTTCAGTACGTCTGGAGCCAAATGTAACATACGGAGCAGTTGAAATCTGGAACGAGAACCGATACCAGCTAGTCTGCGCTGATGGTTTTGACGACATCGCCGCCAAGGTGGTGTGCCGCTCCGGCAGTTTTCAGAATGGTATCAGTGTATGTTGCTCTGCGTTCGGTGAAATGAACTACAATATCGGATACTATGATGTGAAATGCCAGGGTGGTGAAGCGACGATACTGGACTGTGAATATAAAACAGGACCAAACAAATGTCCCAGTAATAAATATGCTTCTGTAGCCTGCTCTAACCAGCCTGCTAGTGGACGTAAGTATTCTGCAAAATTGAATGTCTATGGGATATTGAAAATCATTGTAGGCACTAGTTTTCTTCCGCTACATAATCAAAATCGAACAGAACTGTGAAAACAGTCAACTTTATTCATAGAATTGAATTAAAAAGAAATACAAAGGAATATTCGAATATTTTAAGCTAATACATAGATATTTGTTAAAGAATTAAGCTCTTCTGTTAAGTTTTAAGCCGCATTCCCATTGCCGACAAAATTAACTCGATCGCCTAAATTCCCCGATCAAACCCGATTAAACTCGATCAAATGTTTTTACACGACTTCTTCTTTATTTTTTGTCGACTGATTCCCGATCATTTTTGCCGACCACGCTCGATCGTCCCGATCACTCTTGCCGACCAAGCTCGACCAGTGCTCGATTGCTTGATCGAGCTTGATCGAGTTATTTTGGTCGGCAATGGGAACGCGCGGCTTAAGCAAAATATACTGTTTGTGTCGAAGTGAAATGCCAATATAGTGCAGAATTAACCTTCCCATTTCTATTTCCAGAGTATGAGCCTAAACTATCCAGCCACAACAGAGGCACTGTCTCAGTGAAACATTTTGATATTTGGGGTCACATATGTGCAGACGGATTTGATGACGCTGACGCTATGGTGATTTGTAGAGAACTCGGATTTCAGGGAGGATTTGCTTACTTCCAAGTTACATACAGTAGTCAGAAAAATAAAGGTAATAATTAATTCCATTGTCTTTTTGGCAGACTTTTGTGATCATGAATACAAAACAGTTATACTTAAGTACTTAAGGTTTACAGACCCTGAAAAAATCACCCTTTTCTAGCCGTACGAAATGCACCAAATTACACACACTTGTAAGTACACTTCATGAAAGTTGATTCACCTTGCCAGATTTCAAGATCATGCTTCAAGAAGAAAATTATTTAGAAATATTATTTTACTCTATATTCATATGCAAGGGAGGTAATTTTGAACATTTTTGTCAAATATTTCCATAAGTATGCATTAAATCAAAATTCTAAACCGTGCAAAATGCTTATGTTTGTATTAGGAATGGAAATGTACCACAGTTTAGAAATTATTTGCACTTTTCAAATTTTGCCTCTGGCTCTTTGGTGCTTTTGAGGGTTTGGATACCTTAAGCCACGAATATTCCAGGATCACTATAAAATGATTCATTCACAAAATTCTGTGTACTGGCCATCTCTTAACCTCATTCCGCACCAAAACGATGTTTCAAGTATTTATTCAAGTCACCTTGTTAGGATGATTTGTGAGAATACAACACATAAGTCATGACCAATAATGAGCAATATATTTTAATTAAAAGTCATGATTTACAGTGTAAAGCTCTCATTTGGTACACCACATACACTTCTTTCTTTTTTTCTGTATCAGGTATCCCATGGTTGTCCAACATAAATTGCACAGGACAGGAAAGCTACCTTGGTAAATGCGGTAATGTACGGTGGGGCTCTGTAGACAAATGTGACACAAATAGCGATGCTGCTGTATACTGCTATGAGAAGGAAGGTAATGAACTCATTGAGAAGTAACAAATAGGCCATTATACTTTGTTACCCTTACAATTATCTAGACGGAAGCACTTTAGTGCATGTGCGAGCTCAGGTCAGTATTCAACCCTGATACTACTTTTGTTTACTGATTATACAAGAAGTAGTACCCGGATTGATAACCAGTCTAGTTTCATGTATTAGTCTATATGTGCTTAAAGGCTTCCGACTAGAACACTAAAATGTAGCATGAAATGGTCTATTACAGTGCTAAAATTTTAAACATACGAACCAATATTGAGAAATAATTTTATTTCATTTACAGCCATATACTTGAAGTAGTATATGGTAAATAGAGAAAACAGTTTTAATGGCAGTTTTTTTAAAATGAGACATGCATAATCAAAGAAAAAGTAAATAGCTGATGGTTTAACATGGATGTGAAATTGTCAATTATAAAATACTACGAGAAATTGTACTTCATGAATCTATTTTTGGTGATGCTGCATTCCAAAGACAAAGATGCGTGAATGATATTGAAGACAACACTAGTGAATACAAATGAGCCAGAATCTGGAAAAAATGTCCCTTATAGCATTTGAGAACAACATGGTTCCAGATCAGCCTGCGTATACACGCAGTCTGACCAGGAACCATGTTGTTCTCAAATAACTTCGTCATGGTCTGTATCAACCATTTGAGAGTAATGTGGATGCTGGCTAGACTGCATCTAGGCACAGCCTTATCTTGAAACCTGGCTGTCTCAAATGCTATAAGGGACGTTTTTCCAGATCCTGGCTCAAATATATTACGTATGCTACCCATCACACAAAAAGGACCATATAGGAAATCTGTGTCATCAATGTATGGCGACGCAGTGACTGACTCAAGCAGAGGTCAACCAGATATCGCATTTCGAAAATGTACAAAACGCATAGAAGATGAACAGCATAGATTCAGAAAATGATCTTAGAGTGAAAACATTTGACCCTAGTCAATTCCCAGATTGTCAATTTTGACATGACCGGTCACATATATCTTTTCTATGTGAAAATGAATTAAACTTAACCTTACTGGTCTGTTTTGTACATAATGCGTTTATCACTTTATATATTTTGACTCTATACTATACCAGGCTACAGGTTTAGATTAGTTAACGGAACACGACTGATGTCTGGCCGTGTCGAGATGTCCATAGACGGAGAATGGGGGACCGTCTGTGGTACGGCAAAGTTTAACGACAAAGCCGCTAACGTCCTGTGTAGACAACTCAACTATACAGGCGGTCGTGCACTTGATAACGGCTATTTCGGTGAAGGAAAGGGTAAAATCATGGTTCCGTATGTCAGGTGTGTTGGTAATGAATCCTCCCTCCTGAAATGTGGGATCAAGATTGAACCGAAGGAAGCAATCTATCAGGACCGCGGTCGATTAAACTTTGCCCTCCGCAGCACGTATTACACATGCAGAACTCACAGACAAGATGCGGCCGTACAGTGTTATGATAAAGGTATAATAATGGTGGATTTAGTTGTTTATGTAGAATTTCTGCATCGCTATCCATAAGAAAGGGCCACCAGTTTTATGAATGTATTTACCAAACGGGTTTTTACACATTTGATACGAGAGATTAGATGGTATTGGTTTATCTTCTTGTGGCACTTTCTAATGGGTAGCATGCAGAATTTTATGGTCTACGTTCAAGATTTCTCTTTCTGAATTCCCTGTTAACTGTTATGACACAAAAATGAAACTATGATTAGACAATCATAAAGGAAATTAGATATACACATTTGAATTCAGAAAGGGAAGTAATAAAGAATGTAGGCAGATATAATCAGAGTACAGAGTATGTTTCTGTTGATATATCGAAATATGCATGCGTGGGTAAACATGTCATTTTGTGACTTGTGCACGTGAAATATTTCACAGAGACATGCTCTGTATTTGTCAAGAATATTTTTGGCATACTAACTGAATATAGACGTAAGTATGGAGCATGCGTTTAGTCTACTTTGTTGTTTTTATAACCACTAGGTTACAGGTTCAGGCTGGTTAACGGGACAGATTACAGGTCCGGTCGCGTCGAGATGTCCGTCGATGGTCAATGGGGAACCGTCTGTGGAGTTTCGTTCTTTAACAATGACGCCGCAAACGTTTTATGTCGCCAGCTGAATTTTACCGGCGGTAGAAAGTTAGCTGCCGGTATTTTTGGACCTGGGAAAGGAAAGATTTATATAAACAACCTGCGCTGCGTTGGGACGGAGCGATCCATTATGGAGTGTCCAATGGTATTGGAGAAGGAGGACAAGCGATCACGATCTGATGGTCTTCAGTACTCACGGCTGTACAGATATAGATATTATTCCTGCTGGTCTCACTCTGATGATGCCGCAGTACAGTGCTACGACTCAGGTTTGAGCCACACAAAACCTGCACCGACACCTTCCTTTATTGCACTGCTGGCTGAAAATGCGCGCACAACACAACTGCGTTCCATGCATTGATTGTATGAACATTGCTAAAATATAGGCATGATAAATTATACGGTTGGCAAGACCTACTTTTGCAGCTTGAATTCTATATTACTGTAAATCTTATAGAACTAAACCAAACAGCTCTTGAATGCACAGATGTCACCAATGTAAAGTCATATAAATAGCACTGCTGAAAATGCACTACATAGCCTTATATTATTCTTTTCTCAAACAACATGATGTAGACTTTTCCAATTCAAAAGGAGGGGTAGGTAACAAACTAATTTATGGATATCAACATTTTCTTCTCTAAGCTTTCTTAAACTTTTCCTGTGAGGATACCAAAACCAGGTCTTGTCTGGAAAAGGGTATTTATAATGTACAGTCCATATGTTGCAATTTGCTAAAGCATGCTGAAATTATCTATGGTTTTGATAGATCTATGAATTGCAGCTGACATTTATATATAGTGAACACATTCACCCATAGCTGTACACTACTTGCAATTTCTTATATGACACCAATCCACATTAAATTATCTACACAAATTTGTTGTATTGCACTGCTGCTACATAGCATGCCTGCATTAAATACAATGATCTTACGATATATTCATTCTGATGAAGCATGCAAAATAATTTACCAGGTTTGAAAGTCGCTCCACAGTATATTTGTTGTAAGCAATCATGAAACTAAGCAATTTTTAAACTGCTTAAATACTTGAGCAGTTTTAAAATTGCCTAAAGTTCTGAATGAGCAAATTTAAAACTGCTAAAAAACCAAGAATGCTTACAACATTTATAAAACTTTCTTTTCTGCTGCTTCAAGGGCATGCCTGCGTTATTCGCGTAGTTCATAAGATATGACAGTTATGCGACCATTCTTTTTGAAAATGTATTTTTAAAAAAATCTTAATTGGGTATTAATTAATAGGACATAAATAAGCATGTTTGACAACAGAAAGTATCGTCATTAATATTGTTTTGGCATTAGATGGTATAAACATTAATCAATATAAACCTAGTAGTAAACGAAAAGTTGCGTTTGAGAGGCCCATGATTTTATTACAGAACCAAGTGAAATCAAAGGATGGGTTGCAACAAGGGCTCAAAATTGCTCAAAGAATAGATTTCTTTATAGCCCTATTCAGATTTTTACACATACAAATTAAAGATATTATGTGACCCTATCAATTCACAGAATTTAAAGAAAATCTATTTTTGAACCCTTGTTGCAACCCATCCTTTATGCCTTGTATTTTAAAAGATGATATATCATTTGATTAGGAATTATCACTCTGGTAAAGGTGTAAGTAGTACATAATACGTATCAAACAACTTCTAGTAAATAGTAGAAGTAAATATAGGTCAAAATTATTTTCTTTCTGGATTTTAGGATTTTTTTTTTGTATGGGAAGCGGTTCTTTTAAGCTTAGTATTTGTACGAGGGATGATCCAAAAGTAATGTCACAAACGCTGTTTTCGGTGATTTTATAAACGTATCGCTATGCAATTTCACATGCCGAAAGATTAACATCCGTTTAATACATACACAATTTTTTATAAAGTTTGGTAAAATATTACAAAAATAAACCACAATTTTACATAGCGCATCGATGTCCAGCGCCGCACAACAAACAACGTCATTGACGTCAAAGTCTTCTACTTCTCAAAATATCGCCTTCCGTGTTTAATGCAATGTTCGTGACGTTCGACCAACTTCATAAATGCATTTACAAACAACTCGTTCAGCGATTTCTTGAATGCATCCCTTGAATCAATTTGTTTTCAATCGGTTAAGGTCGATGTGATGAATTCCTCTTAGATTCAACTTAAGATGCGGATATATCGCAAACTCCCATGGATCTTGACGTCATTCCGTTGCTCCACATGCCTTCCGACTGGTTTTTCATCTTCAAACGATTCGTCCTCACTCCGAAAAACGCTTGCATCAAAGGTACACGAGACTCCTATTAACAATTCGTTCTTTTGGGTAGAATGTATTGTTTCTTTTGCTCCAATCGGCTATTTTCCAGCCTTTAGCAAAAGTTCAAAATTGCATATTGTGGGCTTTTATCCGATTTTGCCATTTTATCGAATGTGAGTGATGAATTCGATGATACTTATTTGGTATTCCAATGCACCGATTTTATTGAAACGTTCTAAAATTGCTGAGCAATATCATGATGACGTGTCATTTAAATATCAGCTTATTTCACGCGATTTTTCTTTTAATAATAATGATAGAACATAAAGTTATAATGATATTCAAACGAATAGTCTTGGACGTGCGGCGCACATGTTAGATACGGGTCTTTTTTAGCGTTTTATTTTCTCGGATATATAAACAATATTCAAATAATTCAGCAAAGCATGTTTCAAATAGGATAGGCTTGAACGATAAGTCTTTATTTGTACAAGATTACGTCGAATTACCAAACTATAGACACCGTGACATTACTTTTGGATCATCCCTCGTATTTTATTCAATTACCAGTTAGATATTTTTTTTTCTTTTTATTCCCTGCGTGTTGGTTCTTTTGGAATATATTGAACTTCGGAGAGTTTTCACCATACTTTTCTAAGCTTTTGTCCGAAATTTCCCTTAAGGCTCAACTTATGTTATTATCAGTATACTATGTCAGTTCAATCAATCAGTTCAAAAGTAAAGAAAAAATCAAACATCTGATTGTAACAGAATTGCAATTTATAGGTTTATTATTCATTTAACCCTTTCCCAAACAAGACCTGGTTTTGACGACCCTAATAGAAAAGGCTTGGGAAAACATTGAAACAAAAGAAGAAACTGCTGATAACCAGCAGTTTCTCCTTTTGTATCAATATTTTCCTTTCTATATTTTACACAAATCCTGCCTTTATCAACATCCATGTTATTGTCTATAGCATCTTTTTAATTGGACCACCCTAGAATTGTGTCGTTTGGGAAAGGGTTAAAGAAACGATTCAAAGCTAGTCTTACAATTAGAAGCAGGACACGTTAACGTATCCTCAAAAGTCAAGGAACAAACTATCATTAATCTAGGAACAAAATGAAGGTAGAACCCTTCGTTTGCGAAGATGATGTAGATGAAGCGAAGACTGTTATGTTGATGGCTAAAGGCAAAACTATCGAAGGTGCATATAAAACTGTATCCACTTACAATAGTTTGGTGCTTGGTCTAGCCAGAGCTACAGATTAGAGTCCATATTCGCTATCCTAAGTGCAAGATATAAAATTTTTCACCCAATCCTATATTTTTTACTTGTTAGAATCGTCTGATCGAGATGATTCATATGATTAGCAATATCGATTGATTTAAATCAACAAAGTTAGAACGTCTTAACCCCCTCTTATCTGTTGATCTATATAATACATTATGTATTTGTATTGTTCCATAATTATGTTTTGTCTTTGCCTATGCTGTGTGCAAAAACATTAACATTGGGAGTACTATATGTACACGGCTTAAACAAAGGTATTCGGAAACAAAGTGTCTCACCAGGTAACCCGACCTTCTAGCTTTCTTGGCATAAAATAAGATTCCAATATCAAAAGTTCATTACTTGAATCATCAAAACTGATGTGTGAATAGTTTCTGCAGCCATTAGTGAAAAGAATTTAAACTTATTTTAAAATACAAAATTGATCTGAATTTTTTAATCAGATATTTGGCTGTATTTTTATATGTGTAGTGTCCGTAACCCTTTACATTGCAATAAAAAGTCCTGAGCTTATGTTAACATGAAAGAGATTATTTCATTTAGGCTACCAAAATGAGAGCTGTAATATTCTAGACTATTGAAGTTTTTTTGTAAATGGAACCTTTGAACAAGAGGGCCGTTGGCCCTAGGTCGCTCACCTGAGATGGGGTTTTATAACAGATCAGATTTCTTACAGGTAATGCAATAAAGGGTCAAAGATCATATGAACGCCGCTATGCGATTTCAAACCATAGAAAACCCAGAAAACTACCTTAGTGCAATGTCATATGTAACTCAAATATGGTGTTTCATCCAATTCGGCTATGTGGTTATGGAGAAATTGCTTTGGACAGATGGAATTAAAATAAAACATACAGACTGACAAACAAACAGAAATTTACAAATTGACCTAGATCTATGACCTTGAACCTACCTAAATATATATTTCAAATAGAACATCTACTCATGAAAAAGAACACATTTACCCATACATTTTTTAAATCCATGCATAAATGTAGATGCTATGCGCCTGATAAGCAGATTTTTACTAGAAGTCCCGTTTTTCTGTGACAAGGTTTTATATCGAAAAGCAAAAAAAAGTACCTCTTAGCAATATCATAAGCAATGCAAATATTAAGTTTTGTCAAATTTGGCTCTGCGGTTATTGAGAAATCGCTTCTGACAGATTTCGTGTAATTTCTCTATTTCTGTTGCAATGGCAACCAGAGTTGGGTTTTTTTTATAAATTGCAATTCTGTTAGCAATTTTTGAAATGTGACCTCCTAAGGAATATTTCTGCCTAGTTTGGTGGAAATTAGCCTGATAGTTTAGGAGGAGATATCATTCAACGATGTCATTGAGATTTGGTGGAAAATCTCCTTTTCTGTTGCCATGGCCACCAGAGCTTTTAAAAGATTTCAATTCTTTTAGCAATTTTTAAAAGGAACCTCCTCAGAAATATTTCTGCCAAGTTTGGTTGAAATTGGCCAAGTAGTTTAGGAGGAGATGTTGTTCAAACAAATTATTGAGAATTAGTAAAATTTCTCCTTTTCTGGTGCACTGGCAACCAGAGTTTTCAGTCAATTTCAATTCTTTTAGCAATTCTTAAAGAGGACCTCCTAAGGAATATTTTTGCCAAGTTTAGTTGCAATTGGCCTGTTATTTTAGGAGGAGATGTCGTTCAAAGATAGTATTGAGATTCAGTCAAATTTCTCCTTTTCTGTTGCCATGGCAACCAGAGTTTTTTATGGATTTCAATTCTTTTAGCAATTCTAAAAGGGGGTCATATAAGGAACATTCCTGCCAAGTTTGGTTGAAATTGGCCATGTAGTTTAGGAGGAGATGTTGTTCAAAGATAGTATTGAGATTCAGTCAAATTTCTCCTTTTCTGTTGCCATGGCAACCAGAGTTTTTTATGGATTTCAATTCTTTTAGCAATTCTGAAAGGGGGTCCCCTAATGAATATTCCTGTCAAGTTTAGTTGAAATTGGTCGAGTAGTTTCGGAGGAGATGTCGTTCAAGGATAGTATTGAGATTCAGTTAAATTTCTCCTTTTCTGTTGCCATGGCAACCAGAGTTTTTTATGGATTTCAATTCTGTTAGCAAATCTGAAAGGGGGTCACCTAAGGAACATTCCTGCCAAGTTTGGTTGAAATTGGCCCAGTAGTTTAGGAGCAGATGTCGTTCAAAGATAGTATTGAGATTCAGTCAAATTTCTCCTTTTCTGTTGCCATGGCAACCAGAGTTTTTCATGGATTTCAATTCTTTTAGCATTTCTGAAAGGGGGTCAACTAATGAACATTCCTGCCAAGTTTGGTTGAAATTGGCCATGTAGTTTAGGAGAAGATGTCATTTAAAGAAATTGTTGACGGACGACGCACGACGCACGACGGACGACGCACGACGGACGGACGCCGGACAAAAGGTGATCACAATAGCTCACTTGAGCTTGTGCTCAGGTGAGCTAAAAATCATCATTGTAACAATTTGTAACGAACACTACTTATTCAAGCTAGGGTCTATAAATGTCCCATTTTCTGAGACACAACTCTAAAAATATGGGTACAATAGACTACCAAAATTTACCTTAGGAACTATTTTATCAAAATCAAAATAAAATTGTTTTGAAACAATCAAATATAATTCATCATATGCACCTTGAATTCTAAAATCATTTTGGTGCGACAATATAACGCCCAAAAATGGCCATTTTCTGAGTACATATTCAATAATTTCTCAATGATCATAAAAGATTGACTCATGAAAATTTTTGGACATAAAAACCTAGTCTTGCCTCATAATATGAGCTTTTTGTAGATATATTTTAGGCTATATTTTTTTTTTCAAAATATCATATAAACATTAAAAATACCTTTTTTCGAATACCGTGTTTTAGCCGACAGCATGACAAGGGTTGTTGTTCTTACCTGGTTGTCTGTATTTCAGTGCGTCTGTCTGGCACAAATGACCTGAACTACGGCATGTTAGAGATGTACATGAAGGGAAAATGGCGTGCTGTGTGCGATCAGAATTTTGTACAACAGTCAGCCACAGTTACATGTCAACAACTCGGATACGCTGACGGCAGATATCAGCCAGGTTTGTATGCTTTATTGTAAAGTAATATTGATAATATGGTACTGACCTTATGCAAGACATATTCATTTCGCAAATAGCACAACATACACTAAAGATGTCAACTCATAGTCCACATCAAATATGCAAGAAAATATGACGAACCTATTCCTAGTGCACAGGTCAAGTGAGCAATTCATAAAGCTGTGTTATGTCAATATAATCCCAGACTAATTCATCTTAAAAAATGGGAAAACATTTTAAGTGAATATTCTTTGTGCACACATGATGTCGCTTGGTCAAAATTGTATATTATTGTTTATTCTTTTAATGTTTGAAAATATGAAAGATTTTGTACTCTTCTCATTTAGCAGGAACTGGTATACCAGACAAAGTTCATGCCTCTTCATCTATCTATTTCTTTTTTTCTTTCACTAATTTTAAATTATTTGTCAGGAAAAATAAGATTGCAACTCGTATTCATACATGTTTGATTTCAGGCTCAGTATTGGGAGTTGGCGATGTCGATAATATTACCGTTGTTGACCTAAAATGTAACGGAAATGAGAAGAAACTAGAAAGCTGTCCACATAAGATTGGAACCTGTGCCTCGAAAACCTACGTGACGATCTACTGTAGTACCAAACCCATCAAAACTGTTGGTACGTTAATATTTAATTGGTATTTTTGGAATATTTAAGTTAACCCTTTCCCAAACAAGACCTGGTTTTGACATCTCTAATAGGAAATGCTTGATTAACATTGAAACAAAAGAAGAAACTGCTGATAACCAGCAGTTTCTCCTTTTGTCTCAATATTTTCTTAGCTATATTGTACAAAAATCCTTTCTTTTTCAAAGTCCATTTTGTCATCTGCAGCAAATTTCAAATTGGACCATCCTAAATTTTTGTCGTTTGGGAAAGGTTTAAGCCACAAAAAGTGAGACATCTGCATACTTTTCCCTTTACACTAAAGCATATTTTATTTAAAGTCACTTCATAATAGTTAAAAGTCTTTATCAAATATTCATAAAACTCTTTGAAAAACGCCAAGGGTTTATGTGTAATGGTCAGTTAGATAATTAACCTTGGAAAAAGTTAAATGTATGTTCATCTAATTGTCTGCAAATAACATAAAAATAAAGTCTGCAATTACAGTTACTGTCGTATATTACATAATATTGTATTGTTGAATGATTGTAATTGTTTATTACAGAGAATCTCCAATTAAGAATTAAGGAAGGACGGTACTACGGTTCACTAGAGGCCAACAAGTATGGTTTCTGGGGCCCCATATGTCCCCATGGCTGGTCCGACGTCACGGCGAAGGCGGCATGCCGCCAGCTTGGTTATCTTGGTGGTGTGGCATACAATGGCACAAGTCGACTGAACTCGCCGATGGCACTTGGTCAGTTTTCATGTCGAGAGGGTGTTCAGAGTCTAAGCGAGTGTCAATATAAAGGTTTTGGAGAGGATATTGGTTGTCAGTATCCGATAGTTGGAAGATACCAGAGACCAACTGCTGGAGTGTTGTGTTATAACCATAAAGGTAGGCTACAGCTCTTGTTGGGAGAACAACTTTTCCAGTCTACTTATTTTAAAAAAAATGGTTATTTGGCAAAATATTGAAAGAAAAAAATAAATGCTTTAATATACATTTGTTTCTTTGGGTAACTTGGTCAAGATTTGTCAATCTAGGTTAACTACTATGTGAAACTTGTACCCGTAGCATATTAACGATGTCTGAAACTTCTAAGGGGTTCCATTGGTAAGTATTGAAGCTTATACATAAGAAGTCATTGTTCATATTTGAACACCAATGTTATATTTATGTTTCAGAGGGAGTGAAGTTCCGTCTATCCAAGTCTAAGCGTAGTGGTAAAGTAGAGATCATGTTTAATGGAGAATGGGGCCGGGTCTGTAACAGCAGCTGGAGCAACAAGGAGGCCAAGGTCATGTGTCGTCAGCTCGGATTTATTGATGGGAAGGCGGAGGCGTTCCCTGGACGCAGTACGAGTCACGTCTGGATGAACTATATAGAGTGTGAGGGATCTGAGAAGTCTATACTAGAGTGTAGTAATACGTGGACGCCGGGGTCAGCAAACTGTGATGATGCTGGAGTTATTTGTTATACATCAGGTATTTGTTATACGTCAAGGGTTTTGAGCCGACTTTAAAGGGCGCTTATGGAGAATATTTGAACAATACGGTAATGAGAATTAATTAAAATCAACGTTATTTATGGCTTTTGTGTGTTATTTTCGCAATTGATTGGAAATTAAAGGCCAACAATTAATCTGTTAAAAAGTACGACTGATCATTCGTGGATGGATTATCCCCCTTCAATTTGTGACGTCACAGGTGAACAAGATTCGATATCCGATGCTGGTAAAGCTAACTAGAACTTTGAACTGTATCCAAATGTGTTTGGCATTATGTTAGCTCTATAAACTTAGACCTTTAAAACCTAGACCTTTATATAGAATGGTACGTCACATAATAAAAAGATGTTTTTTTTTCTGTTTGTAAGTGAAACTTGTGAGAGGAGACGACTTATCCCACGGAGCAGTACAAGTCAACTTTAACAACAAATGGGGACTGGTGTGTAACAACCAGTGGGATCAGAAAGATGTGGGTAGGTAGACTTAATGGCTGGATTTATGTCTTTTAATTGACGTAAATGTGGTATTTAACGGCCTTGTTGTTTAAAATACTAGTCCTGACTTTTATTCAAGTGTACGTTCAATACAGAAATGAATTTAAATCTGCTGAAACAAACCACTTACCAGTTTCTTGATTACTTTACATCCAATGATGCAATCCATTCTGCAATATATATACATGTATGAAGGAGACCACAATAATCATAAGTTTAAGCAAATGAAGGATTATTATACGCCGCCAGAGGCGGTCGTATATTGGCGTCATCTTCTTCGTCTGTCCGTCCTTCTGTCGGTCCATCCATCTGTCTTTTTAGCACTTCTGCTCAGTTTCTGGCTGGATCTTTTTTGAAACTTGGTCAATGTTATCACCTTAATGGGTAGATGTGCATGAAGTAAGGATTTTATCGTTCATTGATTTTTGCCTGAGTTATGTTCCCTTAAAACTTAGTCTCTAGGAGTTATTGAAATTGCAGCCTTGTGAACGCAACTCCTCATAAGCTTCTGGTTGGATCTTAATAAACCTTGGTGGATGTTATCACCTTTATTAGTAGATGTGCATGAAGTAACGATTTCATGGTTCATTTATTTTTGCGCGAGTTATGCCCCCTTAAAACTTAGTCTCTTGGGCTTAATTCCTTTTTGGTTTTTGACTGGATATTTATAAAACCTTCTTGTGAACACATCTTTTTACAGGTTTTTGAGTGGATATTTATAAATCCTTGTCAATATCATTTTTGTGTTTCAAGTTTTATAAGTGGCGGCGTATTTTGTGACTAAGGTACTTTTGTTGAAATATCAAATTAAAGAACCTCTGAACCCCTTTTGCTCAGCTACATGTATACATAGAAGACATACGACTGCAACGAAATGTTACACTTTTTCTTTACAGATGTGACGTGTCGACAGTTAGGGTTTGAGAGTGGTCTGCCCCTGTGTTGTGGTCCCTATGGTTACGTCAAGTTTAACGGAATGATGGAAAGCACCCAGTGCACGGGCACCGAGTCCGCGCTCGTGGACTGTGCGCATGAACTCCCCTATGGATCGGTCTGCTCCATGGACTACGCAGCAGCTGCCTGTTATAATGGAAAACGAGAAACAAGTAAGACTAACCTATTATTATCTTCTCACAGGTGAACTGTTGTTGAAATTTTCAGCCTGGTATGAAATACACATGCTGAGTTATGTTGCCTTAGTTTGACGAAATTGCTTGGGGTTGAGACCATTTTTAATCCAACATCCACAGTTAGTGTTTCTCCTTTAAAACATAAAACATCAGATGCTGAAGTATTCGGGATTTATATTTTCGACAGGAGCTGATTTATCATTGAGTAGTAAGAATGGCGCATTAGTTTCAGTGATTGTGGCTTTATGAACATCAGTGGTCAAATCTATGTTGATGATTTGGATACACATGGAAACTTTATATATTTATTATTGGTTATTGTAATATAAATTGTTTAATTAACACTTGTATTTTGACAGGAGCTGAATTGTCATTGACCAGTAAGAATGGAGCATCGGGATCAGTTATAGTTACATATATGAACATCAGTGGACGGATCTGTGCTGATGATTGGGATGATAATGATGCTAGGGTTGTGTGTAGAGATCTCGGATTTGCTAACGGTATGTTTAAAACATATCAAAACTGGCTCAGTTATTTAAAAGTTAGAGTAGTGTTGCTTTAAAAGAAGAAACTTTTGAAATTCAATTGCATATTTTTGCACCAAGTTCAATTGCCTGCATATGTGGTATGAAAATATTTGTATTGAATTGCATTTGCGACGTTTTGCGTTTGTCAACCTTATAGCTTGAAAGTAAGTAAAACGCGATGTTTCGTGGATATTCTCCATTACGTATGGGATGAGGATTTAGTGCAGTGATAGTACGAGTTTGTTTGACTTACTATTGAGTTGAATGTGAAAGTGGTTGAAATCAATTAATCTTAATTGTTTTCCATGTCCAGGTTTGGCGTATAACCACTACAAATGGAGTACTGGTCGAGGTGATAATGCTCCATTCTGGACCAGTCAAGTAAACTGTACTGGAAATGAAAGATCATTTGAGGATTGTCCTAAAGTTGCTTATGGAGACGTGGAAGAATGTCTGAATCATCATTATGCTGGAGTATTATGTTATAGGAGTCATGGTAAGTGCGCACTTATTGTTGCTTTCAGCATTGAATCTCCTGAATTACTATTAAGGATTTTTGTGACTAATTACTTGTAATTCATTTTGTAATTGTCAGTGTATGTTTGCTATTTATTATTTATTTCAGTTAAATCAGAACGCTCTGTATCTTTAACGAATGTTATAGTGTATGATATGTGTATTTCAATTTTTGTGCATGATATTTTAGGTGTGACCTACAAGTTATCTGGAACGGAGAGCAAGGGTGACGTTACTAACTACGGCCGCGTTGACGTCTCAGTTGACGGCGTGTGGGGCACCGTCTGTAACCGATTCTGGGATATAAATGATGCCAAAGTCTTCTGTAAATCCATCGGCTTTGTCACGGGATTCCCGCTATACACGGGCAAATTTAAAAATCCTCCGAAGAAAGTGTACCAGGCGAATCTTCATTGTAATGGATCTGAGAGTTCCCTGGAGAAATGTCCGCACGAGGGATGGGAGCAGCCCAAACCAGATAAAAACTGTTTTGATCACTCTAAAGATGCAGCTGTACACTGCTTCAACTCAGGTATGTTATATTCGAAAGTGCCGACGCTTCTATTTACGATAAACACTTGAATCGTACTATAATTGTAGCTCTTTCCAAAACCAATCCCTTGTTTGATATATGAAGAAAAAGTCTTTAAGCTTTATTTCTGTATATTTTTGTTGTAACATAATTATGGAAAGTTTGTTAATCATTTGTTGTCTAGATAAAACTTATTATAAAACTTAGTAATAATGTATTTCCAGTGAAGCTTGGTTCGGGAGTAGGCAAACATGTAACACACGGACCAGTTCTGTATTATAACCAAGATCACGACAAATGGGAAGCTGTCTGTGACAAAGGCTTCAACGACAACAGTGCCACACTCGTCTGTCAGGAACTAGGTTTCGAGCTCGGGCGGAGTATCGGCGGGTCGGCGTACGGCAAGATATACGAGGACATCTATGAAAACAAGACATTTTCATGTGAGGCGGACGCTGTGTCTATAGACGATTGTAAACGTGAGGGTCCGTGTAACCAAACCGATATGTACGCCTCCGTTATCTGCTTCAAAAACAGAACCCAACCTCTAGATACAGGTAAAGTTAACTTTCATTCTAACTGTTCACGCAAGACAATTATTTGAATTTATGCCAGTTATGAATAAAGGCTTGGACATCTGTGTGCAACATCTTATATTGTAAAGATATCATCAGTTTATTTTTGCTGTCATACTTTTGATACAAATAGGTGCAATTATCTTGTATCAAAATTGACAAGATGCGGATTTGAGTCGTACACTCTCTTCATTGAGAGGATTTTCTTGGCTCTTGGCTTATTTTGCAAAACAAACAGTTTGTCATCACTATGTTGTGTGTTTATTTTACAGCATACAACTTCAGAATCATCAAAGGCGACGCAGGTGATTATTCCGGCACGGTGTCTGTCAGCCATTTTGGTGTGTCAGGTAGAATTTGTTCTGATGGATGGGATGACATTGATGCCATGGTAAATATGGATAACTTAATTGTGCTGAATTATTAGGCTTTTCCAAAATAATGCGTTGCATATAATGTGATAGATGTTGGATGTTATAATTTCTTTAACATCTTAGTTACATGCGTTAGAACATAATTATGGCTTAATCTCTGTCTACACTGTCACTTTTTTATTCCAAGATCACCTGCACTGATATCATTATCTGCTTTAGCAAGACATAGAGCATTTTCATATTTCAGTGTTGTATATTGTAAGGCATTTTGTTATCGATAGAAAAGGTGTTCTTATTTTGCTAATCTTATTATCACATTCCAGGTATTGTGTCGCAGCCTGAGCTACCAGCATGGTTTAGCGATCCATCAGTCAGACAATGAATTCTCTCCCCTACTTGGTCGTGGACCATACTGGATGAGCAATATCCACTGTGAGGGCCCGGAGCCATCACTCGTCAATTGTACGTTCATGGATAGATCTGATACGAAGAACTGTACTGGGAAGACAAACGCTGCTGTACTTTGTTATAATGACGATGGTAAGTGGCGAGTTAATTCCCTCAGTTGGTAATCTTTCAAAACAACCCCTTGTTCTGGTGTCCCTAATGAGAAATCTTTTGAAAATATAGAGAATAAAGCAGGCAATACTATCAACCAGACTTTTCATTTCCTCGTATGATAAGTAACAAAAACTATTCTTTTACTACTAATTAGTACGAATACCAGAAATATTTTTAGAATCGTCCTACCAAAGCTTTAAGGTTTTCACATACTAATAGGCCTAAAAAGGATTGCACAGACTTTCGTATTTTCGAAATGTCGACAGACAAAGGCACCTTCAAATTGTTCTTACATGGCAATTTATCACCTGTGGCAGTTTCATTGACTTCAGAATAATGAGTTACAAAGGTCCTCTACGGATAAGGGGAGAATTCTCCCTAAAAGGCTCAGCTCGATGGGTCAATTCTCAAAACTAACAAATTGAGAAACAAAATTAAGCTTTATGGTTAGGTAGACAAATAAAGGAAATAAACACCGATTTTTATGTCATTTTAAAGTTCTATAGGTGCAGATAACTCTTGATTTTAGTACCCACCTAAATGGTTTCGTTTTCTTACACTACCGGTATTCAAAGAGGTAAAATGAAGATTCTTTTATTTTTATTTGCAATTTATTTTCTACAGATACAGGGATAAATGGTGTTGACATCATATGGCAGCTTTGGTTTTGTCCGTATTGCGCATGCGCACCATTGAAACAACTTTAAACGCGCACTTTCCCACCAAAAACCGAGGCATACATACCTTCCCAAGGCTGGCTAACATCGTTCCCCCCTTGACCCAGTTTCCCATTGACATATGTTGTGTAACTGGATCATATAGGCTTCCTTGGTAAAAAGGATTTGCTGGGTCACGAAGGGGGGGGGGGGGGGGGGGGGTGGGAACGTACTTTTATACTAAAAAAGTACTCATATACCATATGCTATAATTTTGGCGGGAAGATTTCGCCTTTAAACTCGTTTCAATGATGCGCATGCGCATTAAGGACAAATCGAAAAATGGTTTATGATTTCAACACCAATTGTCCTTACATTTACAGAAAATGTTTTGCTTATAAAACTAAAGAAAACTTAAATCTGGTTTAATGAATAACGGTGGGGTAAGAAAATGTAATTTTTGGGGTAGGTACAGAAACCAAGAGTTATCTGTACCTGTCGAATCGTTTTGATCGTACAAAATCAGTTTTCATATGATTTAGATACATATCTAACAATACAGTTCGAAATAATAATCAATTTGCATGTTTTGAAAAATGACTTTTCCATTTGAGCCTTTTAGGGAGATTTCTCGCCTTATCAGTAGAGGTCCTTTGCATGTTTACATATTTATTTTACAGGTTTGAAATACAGAATCGTCAATGACAAAGAAAAAGATAAAGAGTCTCACTTTGGTCGTGTAGAGATCGCCGTCAACAATGTTTGGGGGACCGTGTGTGATGCATCATGGGATAATCGTGAAGCGAAGGTACTCTGTCAACAGAAAGGGTACCATGATGGTTACGCGCTACGTGAGGCATACTACGGAAAGGGCAAGGGGCCAATATGGCTGAGTCATTTGAAGTGCCGTGGAGACGAGCAATTCCTGCATCAATGTCCACATCGAGGGTTCAACAGTGTCGTTATGGATGGATCAATAGGCTGGTGGAAATGTAGAAATCATAAAGATGACGCTTCTGTATATTGTATAAAAGACTGTAAGTGCATATGTGATCAGAAAAAGTTTAACCAGAAAAGGTCAGATCATTTGTAACTGTAACAAGGTCACATACGGAAAAATAGGACTAAAAGCAGTGAATGCTAATCATCAGCACTTATTTCTTTTATCCTCATTTTTCAACACTATTGAATGTACATATTTGAATTCTTATGGAAGTTACGTAGGACGTGTCTTGGGGAATAGACATTCCTGCATCAATGCCCCCAGCGAGGGTATTTAATAGTGTTGTTTTAAAATAGCTGGGTCGATAGAATGGTGGAAATGTAGAAACCGCAAGGATGATGCTTCTGTCTTCTTTATCAAAGATTGTAAGTTACTACAATATAAATATATCAATCTTAAACCAAACAATAGAATGAAAATCTGGGCCGAAAGAAAAGATGCAGAAAAACAGAACACATGAAAGAGCTAGAATATATCAGAATAATCATTAGAAGATTCAGGAACAAAGAAAAACCAAATTGTTATCTTTTGTATTTGTGATCCGTCGCGCTAAAAGGGACCTTATCGGGTGTGTGAAAAATATCGACCCTAGTCAGTCTGCGCAGTCCGCGCAGCCAGACTAGGGCCGACACTTTTCACTTTTATGTGATTTTCTAAACCCGGAATGTTTTCCCTATCTCATTATTATTCAATTTTCGCATACGGGATCTGATTGACCTGTGATGAGTCTGACAAATCTGTCAAAATTTGGATTTTGGGTATTCGGATAAGGTCCCTTTAAGCATGACGGGTCACATTTATATTTTCAACGCTCTCCCATATACATTGAACATTACAAAAGCAAAAATCGAGGATAATGTTTCTATACCGTCTATTTATATTTTCAGTAAAGCTGAGTGAAGGGTTTAACTCATCTATGGGAGGAGTGATGGTTTACAGAAACAAAGAATGGCACGCCGTGTGTGATACTGACTTTGATGCACGCGACGCTCGTGTTGTCTGTCGTACACTCGGGTTTAGAGACGGTAAAATGCTGAAAGGATCAGCTTTCGGGAAGGATATTGGACATATTGGCAAGTTAAAATATATATGAATTGTTCAATTGTCAAGTTGATATGAAAAAACTATGAATGACCAATTAGATATTCAATGATGCCATATTGATAAATATAGTGATGGATGAAATACTAAACAGTTGTTTCTATACGCTGATTTATAACTATGATTAAAACACCAGGATTGATTTACAAACAAAACTAATCCTATAAGAAGCAAACTGTCATGGACTTATTTTGTCTTTTGAATTATATGTATCTGTTTGGGGATACCATTTTGTTGACTATCAGACGATTTATATTATTAAGTAACCTCACTTTTTCTACTTTAATAACAGAATCGTTGTAGGTAGCGATAAAGAACATTTACAAAGTCGTTTTTTTCTCATTCACAGGTATCGGCAGTGTAGCATGTGACGGTCACGAGACTCAGTTCAAGAATTGTCACATGGAGTATGACATCAAATGTCTGTCCGGAACATATGCTTCGGTCTACTGCAGTAATGAACCAATAGTCGATTCTGGTAAGTAAGATGGTATCGGCAGTTTAGCTTGTGACGGTCATGAGGCACAGTTCAAGAATTGTCACATGGAGTATGACATCAAATGTCTGTCCGGAACTTATGCTTCGGTCTACTGCAGTAATGAACCAATAGTCGATTCTGGTAAGTAAGATGGTATCGGCAGTGTAGCATGTGACGGTCACGAGACACAGTTTAAGAATTGTCACATGGAGTATGACATCAAATGTCTGTCCGGAACTTATGCTTCGGTCTACTGCAGTAATGAACCAATAGTCGATTCTGGTAAGTAAGATGGTATCGGCAGTGTAGCATGTGACGGTCACGAGACACAGTTTAAGAATTGTCACATGGAGTATGACATCAAATGTCTGTCTGGGACATATGCTTCGGTCTACTGTAGTAATGAACCCATAGTTGATTCTGGTAAGTATGGAAGATTAGATCAGATTCAACACTTTCTAGAATAACTTTGTTTAATTTTAACATGGGCTCCCATTCTCAAGTTTATCAAGTTCTAAAAAGCCATATAGACAGACGACGAGTATTAAGCGATCACTATCTATTTCTCACCCTTGTGTAAGCTAAAGATGAGTCATGTGCACCCATTTTGATAAATATATACATTGCATTGCGCCGGAAATTTTTTAAAGAGATACAGACTAATACATTTTGGTGAGGGCAATATATACACATTCTATTGGCATGAATGTAGTCATGTTTGATATTTTGATGATGATATATGTCTGAAATAAAAATCAATCAGTACAGAAATTTATGTATGAAAGGAACCAATTGTTTTCTATTGCAGGAACTTTTTTAGTTGTTCACGTTTGGGTATTTGTATTATTTTTGCTGTACTTTTCAGGGTTCCATGTACGTATCAAGCCAGACCTCGGTAAGGGTGAGACAGGGTTTCACGGGTTTGTCGAGGTTCATATAGACAGTGTATGGGGTAGTATATGTACGGAGAACTGGGACGACAAGGCAGCCAATGTCGTGTGTCGACAGCTGGGATTCTCTGGTGGAGCCGCATACAGACCGCCTAAAAACATCTCTAGTCCGTTCTTGATGGACAAGGTTAAGTGTACCGGGATTGAGACGACATTGACACAATGTTACCATAAACCGTGGACAGTGGAGTCTGGATGTGACTTCTATTCCAACAGAGCAGGGGTCTTCTGTTATAACGATACAGGTTGGTGACTTCCATGCCAAAAACTATTTGCACTCTTGGGTGGGAAGTAAATACTTCAATAAACATAAAGTTCTTTACCTAATCAACTTTCACTTAGCTTCATTCTTCTTTAAATTGTGCGTGCCATCTGCCTACTTTACAAAATATATTAAAGTGTCATCTCTTCAAGGCAAATTCCTGAATTAAGTCATCTAAGAAAAATACATACTCACGATAGTAGTTGGTTAAACGTTCTTCCGTCTGGAGGTGGAAAGGGAGATCGTGGTCGTGTAGAGATGAAAGAATCGTCGCTTTTCTACGAAATTCTCTTAACTGCAGCTTGTTTTAAACTGCAGTTACAAGGTTTTTGGAATATGGGGGATCTCTGATTGGTTGTCGATTTTAATATTTACAATGTTTACATATATTGTAGGTTTAGAGTTCCGTCTAGGCGGTGGAGAGGGAGATCGTGGTCGTGTGGAGATGAAATATAATGGTGTCTGGGGTGGGATCTGTGATTGGTTGTGGGATTCACGTGACGCGCGTGTGTTCTGCCGTAACATCGGATATGTGGATGGTCTAGAGGTGGTCGGAGCTCGATATGGACATGTGAAAGGTAAACACATCCATTACAGAAATATGTTGGGGTTTTTTTGCCATACCACAAGTAACCACTAGTATTAAACATTCTGGAGATTATGTTGATAGGTGTATCATTTGAACGCCAAATTCAGATTCAGCTGAAATACATTGCTATATAGAGGAAATGTAATGTTCGAAATGATACTGTGCAAGTGTGTTCCTTTACCATGTAGAGTTTACTACATTGTCTTGTAACCCATTTTTTCTGAAAAAAAAATCATTACATTAAAGCAATTTTGAAGCAAATTAGAACATTGTAAAATTGGGCCATTCTTCTTGTCGAATCCTTTACAGGTCCGCTCTGGTTTACCCGTGTATCGTGTAAAGGAGACGAGCGCAGTGTGATGGAATGTCGACATACAGGATTTAACAGTTCAGACGAAATGGAAGGCGTGTACGCGGGTCTGTGCAGAACTAGGTCACATGACGCAGCGGCTAGATGTTTTGACAGAAAATTAGGTAATGTAAGAATTATGGCTGAGATTAGGACAAAAATTGGTAGCCTCTTTGGTACACATTCTTATACACCCTGGAAAGATCTTAACACGCTTATTCCGAAAATTTACACATTTGCGGATCTCTTTCTTATTATCACCGAGACATTCGAGTTGGGAGAAATGGACTCAAATTCATTTTTATAATCATATCAAATTCAAAAGCTCAATCGGATCTTGACCTATTTACAAGAGTTAGATACGTGAACCGGAATTTCAATTCAAAGATGATCACATAAAAGTGTGTCATTCGAAATAGATTGGTCATTCAAAACGGCCGCTTGTCTTAAAATAAATCATTGATAGAACCATGATATCAGCATTGCACCTGCATGAAAATATTTGATGATGTCATTTCTGCGCATGGGCAACCATGGAGCTAAACCGGCCCCTACACTGCTTCAGCATATACATGTTTATGTTGTGCCGATTTTAAGATTATTGCCTAAATTCGAAATTGGGCATGCCCAATTTCGAAATTGGGCACGGAACTTTGCCCAATTTCGAAATTGGCCATCCATTTTCGAAATTATGATTCAGTAAGTTCCGTGTGTCATGCAGAACTATTTCTGTCGATCTTTTTCGACGATTTATTGATAATTGAATCATACAAACGCCCGAAATGTTAATATTATTTACGGTTTACTGCGAAACTGCCATGCAGAACTATTTCTGTTGATTTATTGTCGTGTTTTCCTCAGTGATTTATTGATAATGAATCAAACGACGTCCGAACTGATTATTTTTGCCCATTTGTAAGGTTTACTCTGATTTTTACACATCCTACGTACTCGTTGCTGCGGCGGATTAAGGATGTCTGTGATGGGATTCGAATTTACAAATAGAGAGGTTCGTTTGCCCAGTATTGCAGTGGCGTAGGAGGGTTTACAATATTGGGGGGGGGGGGGGGGCAATTGTTAAAGTGAATGGAAAGGTGGGTGTATTATGGGGGCATAGGGGGCCCTTTTCTAAACTATGGGGGCCAGCACCCCCCGCCCCCTCTTCCTACGCCTATTTATTACACAATTTTGACTGAATTCAATTCGGAATTTCTGCATTGAAATGAAATAATCAGGCTGCAGAGACATTGGCAGATTCAGAGGGGTTCGGGGGTTCGGGGAGGGGCGAATCAATCTCCTCCGAAGCCTAATTATTTTGATTTCATGCAAAAATTCAGTCAGAATTGTATGATAATAGGAATACGGCAACATTTTATCTGAATTTTCTGATAGAATTAGGTCACAGGATAAATGATGTCATCATTACGTTGCGAGGTCGTACTGTAAGCGGAATCATGCGTACTTATTAGAATGATTATAATAGTATAAGATCCATTTCTCATACTGTAGTTCTGGCCAGCACGGTGGGAAGGATCCGCTAGTTCGGCTGGGTTGGTTGCTCGTTCTGGCCAGCACGGTGGGAAGGATCGGCTAGTTTGGCTGAGTTGGTCGCTAGTTCTAGCCAGCATGGTGGGGAGGATCGGTTTGTTTGGCTGGGTCGGTCGCTTATTCTGACCAGCACGGTAGGAAGGATCGGCTTGTTCGGCTGGGTCGTTCGCTTGTTCTGGCCAGCATAGTGGGAAGAATCCGCTTGTTCGGCTAGGTCAGTTGCTAGTTCTGGCCAGCACGGTGAGAAGGATCGGTTTGTTCGGCTGGGTCGGCCGCTTGTTCTGGCCAGCATAGTGGGAAGAATCTGCTTGTTCGGCTAGGTCAGTTGCTAGTTCTGGCCAGCACGGTGGGAAGGATCTGCTTGTTCGGATGGGTCGGTCGCTTGTTCTGGCCAGCACGGTGGGAAGGATCTGCTTGTTAGGATGGGTCGGTCGCTTGTTCTGGCCAGCACGGTGGGAAGGATTGGTTTGTTTGGCTGAGTTGGTCGCTTGTTCTGGCCAGCACATGGGAAGAATCGGTTTGTTCGGCTGGGTCGGTCGCTTGTTCTGGCCATCATAGTGGGAAGAATCCGCTTGTTCGGCTAGGTCAGTCACTAGTTCTGGCCAGCAGGGTGGGAGGGATCTGCTTGTTCGGATGGGTCGGTCGCTTATTCTGACCAGCATGGTGGGAAGTATCGGCTTGTTCGGCTGGGTTGGTTGCTAGTTCTGGCCAGCACATAGGAAGAATCGGTTTGTTCGGCTGGGTCGGCCGCTTGTTCTGGCCAGCATAGTTGGAAGAATCCGCTTGTTCGGCTAGGTCAGTTGCTAGTTCTGGCCAGCACGGTGGGAAGAATCGGTTTGTTCGGCTGGGTCGGTCGCTTGTTCTGGCCAGCATAGTGGGAAGAATCCGCTTGTTCGGCTAGGTCAGTCGCTAGTTCTGGCCAGCACGGTGGGAAGGATCTGCTTGTTTGGATGGGTCGGTCGCTTGTTCTGGCCAGCACGGTGGGAAGGATTGGTTTGTTCGACTGAGTTGGTCGCTAATTCTGGCCAGCACATGGGAAGAATTGGTTTGTTTGGCAGGGTCGGTCGCTTGTTCTGGCCAGCATAGTGGGAAGAATCCGCTTGTTCGGCTAGGTCAGTCGCTAGTTCTGGCCAGCATGGTGGGAAGGATATGCTTGTTCGGATGGGTCAGTCGCTTGTTCTGGCCAGCACGGTGGGAAGGATTGGTTTGTTTGGCTGAGTTGGTTGCTAGTTCTGGCCAGCACATGGGAAGAATCGGTTTGTTCGGCAGGGTCGGTCCCTTGTTCTGGCCAGCATAGTGGGAAGAATCCGCTTGTTCGGCTAGGTCAGTCTCTAGTTCTCGCCAGCACAGTGGGAAGGATCTGCTTGTTCGGATGGGTTGGTTGCTTGTTCTGGCCAGCATAGTGGGAAGGATTGGCTTGTTCGGCTAGGTCAGTCGCTAGTTCTGGTCAGCACGGTGGGAAGGATCTGCTTGTTCGGATGGGTCGGTCGCTTGTTCTGGCCAGCACGGTGGGAAGGATCGGCTTGTTCCGCTGAGTTGGTAGATAAGGTGCGAATTGCTTAGGGTACGAATCAACTTCTGCGCAAACGGAAGAAGATTGTTCAATATGTTCTGTTCGGTACGGAACTTTAGCTGTTCCTTACCGAACTAAAAACGGCTTAAAATGATTTTGTAAGTATAAACTTTGATACCTCCCTAAAAACGGATATTTTGAAGATGAGTTCTGCACAGAAAATGGCCCGATATACCATAAAATAATTATAAATAAGCTATTTCGCCGAGTTTCGAAATTAGGCAAATGAGTTCTGCATGGATTTGCCGATTTTCGAAAATAGGCAAAAACGAAAATCGGCACAATATTCATACGTGTTGAAAGCGTATAAAGATGAATGACATTGTTACCATAACTAGCGATGCGGTATACATGTGATAGTGTGTTTCTATTTGTCCGGATTTTTGTGGATCATAATTGTATTTATATACAGATATCACACCAAATTTACACAAACGTACCACCAATAAACACATAGAAATGAACTCTGTAAAATACTTTAGGCCGGTAATTATTTGCATTACAGAGGTTACAAATATCCGATTGGTTAATGCGGAGAATAACCCGACGTATGGGCGTGTAGAGGTGTATTTATCCGGAGCAGAACAATGGGGTACTGTGTGCGATGATTACTGGGGTGATACAGACGCTTCTGTGGTCTGTAAACAGATGGGCTTCGCCGAGGGGCGCGGCGTCAAAGGTATGTACAATATCGCAGATGGGCTTAGCGGCTTAGCCATCAATGATGATACGAGATATTTGGTTCAATGTTTCTAAATATTCGCAGGAACATATTTTTGAGTAAAAGATGTATCTATTGAGGAATCATACTAAAATTCGAGTGTCGAATTAAAACGTGTCTGTAGAACCTTCCTGATGTTAAATTTTGTGACTTTTGATATTTGGGGGTTTTTTTGTTATTTATATACTTATAATATTTACTAAGAAACTACGTTTTCTTGTACAGGCGCATATTTCGTTCGAGGTAAAGGTCCTGTATGGCTAGATAACCTCCGATGTAAGGGTAACGAGTCACAAATACAAGATTGTCCACACAATTTAATCATATATATCTATATATCTACAGGGGCATATTTTGGTCGAGGTAAAGGTCCTGTATGGCTAGATAACCTCCGATGTAAGGGTAACGAGTCACAAATACAAGATTGTCCACACAATTTAATCATATATATCTATATATCTACAGGGGCATATTTTGGTCGAGGTAAAGGTCCTGTATGGCTAGATAACCTCCGATGTAAGGGTAATGAGTCACAAATACAAGATTGTCCACACAATTTAATCATATATATCTATATATCTACAGGGGCATATTTTGGTCGAGGTAAAGGTCCGATATGGCTAGATAACCTCCGCTGTAAGGGTAACGAGTCACAAATACAAGATTATCCACACAATTTAATCATCTATCTCTATATATCTATAGGAGCGTACTTTGGTCGAGGCAAAGGTCCGGTATGGCTAGATAACCTCCGATGTAAGGGTAACGAGTCACAAATACAAGACTGTCCACACAATAGTTATGCGGTACAGAACTGTAACCATGGTGAAGATGCAGGAGTCTTCTGTACCGGTAAGGGAGTTAGTTTACTCTAAGGAAAAAATTTAATGTATTAAAAATAAAAGACTTCATTTGCACTTTTTGATCCATGATTGGTTAATGTTTGTCTTTAGTTAAATATTATTGAGTTATATCATTAAATATATATCCATAATGATTAAATATTCGTTCCTTGTGTAAATACTAGAATCGTTAAGAATCTCAATTTATTACTAGCTCAAACTTGTATTCGATGACTAATTCAACCGATCAAAATGTTTCCTTGCTAAAACCTGCACTTCTAGATGGTACTATCTCTAAAAAGAAATTTGGATTTGGATTTTTCGATTTGATTTTCTATTTATATTCTAAATAGACTCCTGTAACATTCTCATTTATCTTTTGTTTTTGTTGTTCAGGTAATTTTACTCCGTCAACATCGACTCCTACACCACTAGAACCAGCACTAGCAAAGTCACGCCTCGAGTCTGACATACTCCAGTCCGGTAACAGCATCATTATTGCGGTGTCAGTCACCATCATCATCATCCTGATCGCCATTATCGCGGTAGGCGTCTGGTACATCATGTCCAGACGTGCCAAACCAAAAGGTGAAATTAAGAAAGTGCTTGTACAAAATGACATGAATGATCCAAACGCCCCTCCTCCTGTTCCGTCAACAGACGGACGTGTGACTTTGTCCAAATTAAAGGCTCACTTCTCCAAGTCTAAATCAGGCGGGGATAAGAAAGAGGCGGAGATAGAGGGCGTGTCTAATCCTGTATATATGGAAGGGATGACTAACCCGGTGTATATGGAAGATCAAAATAGAAGTGTAGTCATGGAAGGAGAGAGCTCTATAGAACAGCCACCGCCGGGATTCGATGCTTGAGAACCCTAGCTGTGGACCGACCACAAAACTTTACACTAGTCCAATTTGTAATATTTCAATGCTTAATACGAAATTGTAAGTGTGTTATATACTTACAAATGCTTTACGAAGCAACAGATGAGAGACGGTAAAGGCATTGTATATTTGTTATTTCAAATCCAAACCCTATGTTGTGACTACTCCTTGGAATCGTCTCAATGAGACGATTCCAATGAGTATCCACAACATAGGTTTTAGATTTGAAATATGAGTACCCAATGAGTACCCACAACATAGGTTTTGATTTATAATAAAATGGAACATTGCATTTTGAAATGCTTTTATCCCCCTCTTTTCTATATCTCTGTCTATAAAACAACATTAGATGCTTGAGAAATCTAGCTGTGGACAGACCACAAAACTTTACAATAGTCCAATTCGTAATATTTCAATGCTTAATTAAGTTTTTTAAGTATGTTATATACTTACAAATGCTTAACGGAACAACAGATGAGAAGGGGCAAGGACACACTAACCTTTTTATCCCTAATATAAACCCTATGTTGCGTGTACTCATTTAGTATCCAAGACTTCAGGTTTGATTAATAAAAGACGAAATGTTGAAATCTGAAAAGATATTACCGCCGCTTATCTGGATCTCAGGCTTAACACAAAGTATTGCTACAGAGAAGATTGAGAAATTACTTTTCAAAATGAAAAATTTCACTTTATATTCATCAAACCCTATGTTGTGGGTACTCATTTGAATCGTCGAGACGATTCAAATGAGAACTCACAAAATAGGGGTTGAGTTTGAAATAACAAATTTAGAATGTCTTCACTTCCTCTTATCTGTAGCTCTGAATATTTAGCCACCAACATGCAGAGGACAAGATAAATGGTGCTAAAATATGCAATATGTGAGTGGTACCTTTGAACGCATTGATGGAAAAGTGCTGGTTTTAAGCATCGATTCCTTTTACTGTGTTTTAAACGCACATATTCTTGAGAGACATCATAACAAGAATTTCACAAGGAAAAGATATTCCAAATGTTTTAGGATTATTCTTGGCGCAAGATCGTGTGGCACATGTTTACATTTTGTCCAAATGTAAACAATACAGTGTTGTATAAAAGATGAATAAATTCTTTATAAGTAGTGACGTAGACATGTCGAAAATTTAAGTACAGTGATAGAGCGGTCTGTTCACTGTTCAGAGTTTTCTGCGTTTTATCTAAAAATGTTTTGTTTACCTATGAACAAAACGTAAACATGTGCCATACGATCTTGCGCCAACAATTAAGGAACACTTGGCATCTTGGCCTTTCATTGTTCGCTCAGTGAAATCTTTCTTAAAAGAACGAAATATTGGACTTGTCATACCTTAACCCTTTCCCAAACAAGACCTGGTTTTGACGTCCCTATTAGAAAATGCTTGGGAAAACATTGAAACAAAAGAAGAAACTGCTGATAACCAGCAGTTTCTCCTTTTGTCTCAATATTTTCTGTGCCATATTTTACACAAATCCTATCTTTACTTACATCGATTTTGTTGATCACCCTAAATTTTTGTCGTTTGGGAAAGGGTTAAAGGAGTTTCAGACTGTTATGAAAGTAGGCTCATGGGATACAGGTCAAAAGTGTTGCAAATTAAACCACATGTACAGTTAAACCAAAGTGTAAAACTACAAATTCAAATGTATATCTTTATTTGTAAATAAAATATAAAAAATGCTACATATGTTACATATTTTTATTTTTGATGACAATTTAATGACTTGCACAGATCTCTATAAACAAATATACTTAATGAGCTTCACATCTCCTGAGAATTGAATGAATCACAATGTTGCGGTAAAAAGGAAAAATCCAGGGCCTGTATTAAATGTATCAACGACCGCGCGACAATGCCACTTTTCAGTCCGGCAGATATTCCCCATTTTTCGACTGAACCTTGCAGTGGAGTATATAGTTTTTAATTGGACGTCCGAAAGGACGTACAATTCTTATAACCACTTTTGGACAGGCGAAATGGGTTTTCATTACCAAAAAACCCTTTCTCAGACTCAATTGCCAGTTGACCAGAATTCAAAATAGATTTTGCGACCATACAGGAAAACTGTCGTATCTTTTCCTACTTTCTATGTGTTCTCTAACAAATACTATAAGATTCATTGGCCGATTCAATTCATACCACGTCTTAACCAACTTTACGATCTTTTTTCGATTTAATCATTTTCTTGTAGTTTTTTGACTTTCGTAATATTTATTGTGTAAAGGGTAAGATCTTTAGAAAGCGATACATGCATACACTATGGTTATAATGTAAACAGACACCCTATATCATCAGCAGCAGCGATAGCTCAAACGGGAAAGGATTAACCTCGCAACATTTTTTCAGTTTGAAATTTGGAACGCCGTTGGTTCAAAACCAGTTCGGATTATTTCTTCTGTAAAACGTTTGTTTTTCTTGATGTGTTTACTGAAAACACACATTTTAGAATGATTACCCAATTTAATGCACGTATTGTGTATGATAGGTTCCTTTTCTTTGATCATTGTTGTTTAAGTCTTTGACACATTTAAAGGAACGGGGTTTCCACGAGACGTACTTTGGAACCAGGGTTTGTTTTGAAATTGATTAACGGGGAGTGAGTTCATTTCGCAACTCGGGTTCGACTCGATGACAAATCGGGGTTCCATCTGAACAGCCTCAGATGAGACACTAGTGAAATCCACCTATTCAGAAAAATAGTTGCTCTTACGAGTTTTTTTTCTCCAGCATCTGTATCACTGATATTCGACAGTATCATGACCTATTTACAAACTGATCGATGATCATGACAACAATGATTATTACTAGTATAAGACTAAGTGACAGCGATCTGTATTTATTTCGTTTAAGAGACCCGTTTACGTGTATTGAGCTAAGAAGATGAAGCGATGGGTCTGCAACAGATGGTATAGTGCCACCACCGACCTTGAGACTCAAATGTACTTTTAATTGTTGACTAATCCACGTGAGAGGGGTTGTATGTTTATACTGTACGGTGTATTTTTGTCAAAATAATTTAATACTGCGACGTTCACACAAAGTAACCGTGGTCGAGTGGTAAAACAGCGTTACCAACAAATACAAGTTGGAAGATGCGGGTTCGAATCTCATACAGTCGTGTTTTATTTACCATTTTTGTTTTGTTTTTATTCTTTTTATTATTCTATTATTCCTTTTTCCATCACCTTAAATACCGTTCTAAATGATAGCTTTGCACGTTGTTCTGAATAATTCAATTAAAGTAATACAATTTGTTAAATCATAAATGTCAGACATGTCTGATTTGTAGGCTTAAATAGATATAACCCTGATGACAGAGAAATCATTTTATATACATATTTTATATGGACGAAACATATGAAAAGAAAAAGGCACACTACAAAGAAAAAAGAAAATAGATCGAAAAATAAAAAATAAATCACGAAAAAATTATAGTGGAGTTTTCTGGTATCGAACCCTGGCTAAAATATTGCGTTAGATTAGGAGACCACCGCCTTACCCACTTTGCCACAGAGACTACATGTTAATGTGAGACTTGTTTTTAAATCTAATATTGTAACAACGGTCGAATTTAAACAAAGGTGTTCCGAAAACCTGTTTTACCTTCTAAGGTGGACTCGTCTATCCAGAGGTCATGGTTTATTTATACCTGGATGATCGTATGAATATGTTTACAGATAGGGACATTGCTATTCTCAAATTTTCGTTGATAGTGATATGAAGATTTAAATTGCTTATTGTACTCCACTGCCATTTTCCCGACGGCACGTTCCCAATTTCTTCTTTTTATGCACATCTGTAGATGTAAGGATGCTGCGGTAGTACTTATATGAGGAATCCATGGTTAGGTGCTCCAATTCATCTGGTATTTTGTTTCAGGAAAAGTATGTATTGAATTTGTTTTGTAACTACAACCAGGGAAAACTGCTACCGTGTTTTTTTTCTTTTTTTACTCTAAACAGGAATAAAAATCAAAGTGCTTGGAGCACTATATTTAGACGCCTCTCATTGATTGAGCGGAATTGTGTGTAAATGATCGGCGTTTCATTACTTTATTTCGTTGAATTTGTGTTAAGATCGATTCTAAATCACTGCGGTCGTTTTTTCGCCAACGATGGTGGAGATAGAAGTCGAACAAGAGTGCCATGGTCACAATATACGCCGCCACTTATAAAACTTGAGACAAAAAAAATGACATTGACAAGGATTTATAAATATTCACACAAAAACCTGTAAAAAGTTGTGTTCACAAAAAGGTTTTTATAAATATCCAGTCAAAATCTGGAAGGAATTGCGTTCACGAGACTGAAATATAATTAAGCCCTAGAGACTAAGATTGAAGGGGCATAACTCAGGCAAAAATCAATGAACCATAAAATCCTTACTTCATGCACATCTACCAATTAAGGTAATAACATCCACCAAGTTTCATAAGGATCCAGTCAGAATCTTAGAAGAAGTTGTGTTGACAAGGCTGCAATTTCAATCAGCCCCAGAGACTAAGTTTTAAGGGGGCATAACTCTAGAAAAAATCAATGAACCATAAAATCTTTCCTTCATGCAAATCTACCAATTGAGGTGATTGACCAAGTGTCATTAATATCCAGCCATAAACGTAGGAGGACTTGCGTTGACAAGGCTGCAATTTCAATAAGCCATACAGACTAAATTTTAAGGGGGCATAACTCATTCATGCACATCTACCAATTGAGGTGATAACATTGACCAAGTTTCATTAAGATCTAGCCAGAAACTTAGGAGGAGTTGCGTTGACAAGGCTGCAATTTCAATAAGCCCCAGAGACTAAGTTTTTAAGGGGCATAACTCTGGCAAAAATCAACGAACCATAAAATCCTTCCTTCATGCACATCTACCAATTGAGGTGATAATATTGACCAAGTTTCAAGAAGATCCAGCCAGAAACTTAGGAGGAGTTGCGTTGACAAGAAAAGTGGACGGACGTACGGACGGACGGATGGACGGACGGGCGGATGGATGGACGGACGGACGGACGGAGAAGATGACGCCAATATACGTCCGCCTCCGGCGGCGTATAAAAAAAGATGATTAAAAAGAACAATGTCTGAGTAGAATACGAACCCAGGGCCTTCCGAATATAACATGTGTAAAGAGTATAAGGTGAGTGCTCTGCTAAGTGAGCTATCGCGGCTTTCATTTATGTAGCACGTTGGCTTACATTTTGAATAAATTGCTTTGTAGCGTACTTTATAAAATCAATGAAAAGTATAACTGACGACAATACTCATAGTAAACCGAAACAAGAAGACAAAAGTGCTAATCGCATGGCCTTAATTGAATTTGGTAATCAAATTAATAGTGATTATTCATAGCGACAAATCAGTTGTCTTGAAACGGCAATCAAATCAATTTGAAGCCTGAGAAGGGTTTTCTGGTATTAAAGCCGATTTCGTATGTCCGAAACCGATCTTATAGAATTAAACACAGAAGAATGAATAAAATATCTTTCGCTAATGTACAATCCCGCTCAATCAATCAGAGACGTCCAATTACAGTACTCTCAGCACTTTGATTTTCTTTGGTGATTCTTGAAGTAGACATCCTACTGTATAAGAATCTGACGGGTGACATCGTGTCACCCTTTAGCATTTTGAGAAATTCAAGATGGCCGCCAAGATGGCGGAATATCATATAAATAACCAATGTAAGGGTTATATATGCATATGGAAACAGATTTTTTAAGGTAAGATATCTCTAATGCACTTACTGTTGCCCTAAGAAGGAAGAACAATAAATATATGACACATTTCTGTCATTTCAGTCGATGCTGTTGTGTAACTTACGTTACATTATGGTATATTAGATTTATTTATTCACATATATACCATTATTTGGCCACAAGTCGCTTAAACACAACATTTACAGATCTGGTTATGAATACTTGAAGCTTTTGGTTAGAGTAAAACAACAGTTGCATAAATGTTTTTTGTAACTTACATTACTTTGATATTTATGATTTCCTTTCGTGCGGTCGTTGATAATACGGCCCCCTGGTAACATATATTTTAGATACAGCTTTGTATACGGAAGTTTTCTAGCAACAGCTCTCAATTTTGATATACCATTCAGTATTTACTTCATATCAATCAGAAGAAACGAGGATTTTTGAGACATTGAAAATATTAATACATTTCACATTTTGCTATAACGCCTTTCGTGTATATCCTGTCTGATATATACCACGGTGTATAATCACGTGACTCAGAATTTCGGATAATCTTCAATATCTTTTTTAATATTTGACCAGTTTGAAATCGGTTTGAATCAGAGAAGGTGGGAAAATGCCAGGAATAAGCTGGACGTGTTGGATTTTTTCAAAAATCAACTGATAAATAAGTTATTGGAGATAAACCAAAATTTTGGTTTATCTTCAATTTATAAATTTTTTATCAGTTGATTTTTTTTCAAAAATCGACAACGTCTATCTAATACGTGACGTCTGTCCACATTCTCTGATTCAAACCGAATTCAAATCGGTCCAGTTTTTACAAAATTATTGAAGATTTTCAGAAAATATTGTATCACGTGATTATCCACCGTGTATACGTACATAACTGAGGTTGGAAATAGAAAAGGGTACCCGACCTACGGAATTGTGGAACACCAAATAGCAATTATAATGATTCATGATGGCTTTGGCACCTTCTTAGGATAAAAGGGATCGATTTTATCCAGTACACCGTGACGTAATTTCGGACAAACAAATAGTATTTCGACGGTGTTTTAATAAGATCTGTAACTACGTTGTTACGAGATTTTAAACGACACCGACGGTTTATCAAAACATAACAGAAAACCTAGTCTATTTTTGCACAAAATTAATTGCTGTTGTAAAATACCAAAAGGGCCCTTTTCGATATCCACAACCAACTATGAAACTACACATGTATACTTGTCCCAATCTTGAGCAGTTTTCCCCATTTATATGTTTATCAGCAGATCATTTGTCCTATTATCATTATTCAAGAAAAACTCGTATATTTTGTTTAAGAGTTATTCGATCATACGCGGATAAATGATCTACCAGTATACCATTTATGAATCAAATATTGTACCTCTATTTATCTCACAACTTATGTGACTTTAATGGCAATGAATTTTGCGCTAAAAATAGACTTGTTTTACTGTCATATTTTGATAAAGCGTCGGTGTTGCTATAAAATCACGTAACTACGGCTTGATCAAAGCCGTAGTTACGAGATTTTATAGCAACACCAACGAAATAATGTTTGTTTGTCCGAAATTACGTTACGGGGTATTCGATAAAATCGTTCCCTATTGTAAAGAGTAGGCCTACCTTTGGTGGTGGGTTATGTTCTTCTAATTCAGGGTGGATAACCATTTGGAACACCTCGGATAATTCCATCAAATATCGAAATATCGACTCGGAAGTGGTTGTATGAAGAAATTTAAAAAAAAATCGCATTTCTAAGCCGGAAGTTATTACGCTTCATAAAGTAGTTTTCGAGGTCATCCAAATGAACAACCATGGCAACTTACGGGACTTACAAGGTGAAATCATTCAAAAAAGAGAGGACACTGCAACTGCATACAATGCATTTCAGTATCATTGTCGCTATATTGTTGAAATTTGTTGAGGACAAACGTTTTCTGTTGTTTTTCTATTCTATTCTATTCATAATCTGAAAGTAGATCCACGACTTACATCCAAGGTATGATTCGACAGAATTGTCTGTGGTGTTCCAAATGGGTGGCTAACCTCGTGATACAACAATTTCAGAAAATCTTTAATAATAATTTTGTTAATACGGGACCGATTTGAATTCGGACGTCACGCATTAGCTGGACATGGTGGATTTTTGTAAAATCGACTGATAAAAAGTTATGGAAGATCAACCAAATTTTTGTTGATCTACAGTAACTTTTTATCAGTGTATTTTTTTCAAAAAACCACCACATCCAGCTTATTCCTGGCATTTTACCACCTTGTCTTCTTCAAACCGAATTCAAGTTGGTCAAGTATTGACAAAAATATTGATTATTATTTTTTAAAATTCTTAGACACTTGATTAACCACCGTGCATTGAGAGCTGGTCATTAGATCTCCACAGTTATAGCGATTAAAAAATAACTGGGGTGGGGGTTAAACATTCACACAATAATAAAATTTAGGCCCATAAAATGTATTCAGCCCCTATGTATAGCAATGAATACCATGGTAGCTTACATGTCATACTCAATTCCAACCGGGTACATATCATTCTCATTTTCTGTTGGTGTTCATGCAATGCAGTCCTTTATTGCCACAATTGGCATTTTCGTATCTATGATTTGAAGTGTTTTTCTAGCCATTGGTAAATCTCTTCGATCTTGTACCCCCACGGCCCCAATCCGCCCTCGTACACAATAACACCTTCTAGCACTATATATAGCCTCTCGAACATACCCCCATACCGTGAATTAGCCTCGTTATTCATCGTATCCATGACGACCTCACAACGAGGCTCTAGTAACTGAAGCTGTTGTGCTGCTTTACGGCGGTCCTCAATAGTCACGTGGTTATTAATGTCGTAATTGTTATCAAACTTCCAACCATCGCTTGCATGAGCTTCTTCTATGTAAACAATGATGAAGTCCGCTTGTCCACGAAACTCGTCAACGATTTGGTTAAATCGGTCAAGTTTCGCGATGAATGGGTGTCAGGTACAGCTGCCGAAGTTGACCACGAGTGGCCTGGATGACCGCTGATAGTCCAATAGTCGCTTGATGGTCAGTTTATCTATCGTCTGGACGGGAGGATTGGGTGCTGCGTGGTGAAGTTTGGCAGACTTCGACAAGTCCAGATATCTAAAATGTTTGAGAACCTTTTTAATGCTTTATAGGCTATGTGTAATATTAGACTAATGTATAAAATCAATCGTTGATAAAGCGGTGTCGTTTCTTTTCTTAAAAAAAATCTAGTAATTGCAGTTTGTGTTAAGGTATTCGACCCCTCAAAAGCACCAAAGAGCCAGAGGCGAAATTTGAAAAGTGCAAAAAATTCTTAAACTGTGTTATATTTCCATTCCAAATACAAATATAAGCAATTGGCACGGTTTAGAATTTTGAATTAATGCATACTCATGAAAATATTTGACAAAAATGTTAAAAATTACCTCCCTTGCATATGAATATAGAGTAAAATAATATTTGTAAATTATTTCTTCTTGAAGCATAATCTTAAAATCCGGCACGGTGAATCAACTTATGTGAAGTGTATTTACAAGTGTGTGAAATTTGATGCATTTCGTATGGCTAGAAAGTGTAGATTTTTTCAGGGTCTGTAAACCTTAAGCCGCAATTTCGAGGTTTAAGATTACTGAATATGTTATTTTATTGATGTGATGTTTTTGAAAACAGTCAACAACAAAACTTGCCCCATAATTGGCTCGGAGTTAAATGTTTGTAAGATTTAATTGTACAACGTCTACCAGTTTATTCACCCGGCAAAATTCAAATTCGAACATTAGTATTACACGTAGCAGCATATAAGCTTATCCAAACTAGAAGACCTGAAGGTCTTGAGTCGCTCCACAGGCCAGAATTTCTTGAAATATACAACACAGGTTTTGACTTTTGCAATTGATTCACATCATCTTAGATAAATTCTCTAAAATCAAGAGTTTTAAATCTCAGTATGGTCAATATTTGTGGTTGTTAGAATGTAAACAAGTTAGTTGGTTTATTTCTTACATAAAAAAAGCTTTATTCTTTGAGCAGTCTTCGACTTAAACAAGGGAGGTAACTCAATGAGCAAATATCTTGGGCTTGTATCAGTTACATCCCTTGATTCTAATCAAATTCTGAGAGTGAACCTTCAGTCAAACACATACAGTGATTTTGTATAATTCAAGCGCAGAAAGTTTTCCAGTCAAATCAGACATCTGAGATCTTATGGTCAGCAACGTTGTGTCCAAGTTTTATCTTGATTTGTGAGTATTTGATATTGTTAGAGTGAAAACAACATCGGACATGGTAATTTTGTCGAATTTAGGGGTAGGTAACTCAGCATTTACTGGTCCAATCCTGCTGAAAATTACACTAATGCAAGGTCTTACTGTCAGAAAGATTACTATAAAGTTTTGTGTTGATTGGTTAATTTTTATGGTTATAAGGGTAAAAATAAGGTTGAAAACAGCAATTTTGTAAATTTCAAGGGCACATAACTCAAGATGAAAATTCTAGATCTAGCTGAAAATTACACTCTAGCAAGATCGTAATAGTCACCAACATTCTGTCAAAATTTTGTTTTGATTGGTCAATATTTGTAGTTGCTAGAGTGAAAACAAAGCCAAAATGGCCATTTTTTAATTCAATGGCACATAACTCAAGATGAAAATTCTAGATCTAACTGAAAATTACACTCTAGCAAGATCGTAATAGTCACCAACATTCTGTCAAAATTTTGTTTTGATTGGTCAATATTTGTAGTTGCTAGAGTGAAAACAAAGCCAAAATGGCCATTTTTTAATTCTATGGCAGATAACTCCAGATTTTCCTATTCAATTCTAATGAATTGAATGAATCTGATAGAGGTTCACCCAAGGATCATTTCTGAGAAGTGTTATTGAAACACATCTGAGGAGAAGATTTTTAAAGAAAAAGTTGACGACCGGACGGACGGACGCACGCACGCATGAGGACACAACGCCATGACAATAGCCCGCTAGCCTGAAAGGCCAGTGGAGCTAAAAAGTACTATCAGTGTGGTAACGTGATTTTCATAATGTACGGACTGACTTTAAAACACATCACTTATTTTTTCAAATATTTTCGTAGCCATAGCGAATAAGATCAAAATTGTAGTTCTGATATACATTTCAACCAATAAAACACGATATCCAATAAGATTTATTGCAGTCAGTTACCACGTTTTTTCGCACGACGTCGACGTGCAAAATATGGATAACGTCTACGTAACAACACCTTAGGTGACCAACTGGATTTTCGTTTTCATATTCCATATCCCAATGGTCAGAGTGTAGTTTTATTTCTCAACCAATTTGATTAAAAAAAATAAAGCTAAGAGACCAAAGTTCGATGAGCATTCAAAAGTTGTTGGATTATTCCAAGCGGGGGTTTGTCAATGAGAACGAACGAGACGTTTAAATGTGAATCAATCAACGATTTCTCACTGTCATTAACATAGCCAATCTACAGGGACTGCGGCTGAGCATCAGCGTCCCGATCAGCCGTTTATAACGAGCGAGCGTCAATATGATACGAACATACGTTAACGTCACTTACATAATTGGTTTACAACAACGGTTTCCTCTGCAATTGTAAAACAGAGAAAATGCTATTGACAAACTCGTGCCAAATCAGTGTATAAACGAAGAAGATAGTGCGGTGTTTACTACTGGCGACTATGCCTGTCACAGATACTTACAGAAAGTAACCGTCAGATCAGGGTGCGTTGGGCCTAGACATGCTGAAAAACGGACACCAACACTTTGGAATACTCTCCAGCAATATATGGTACATAATTTAAACCCAAACAAATAAAGCTTTTGCTTCAACCTAAGGGTCAACGAGGTCATGACTGTGGAACGTTTTTGATACTCAGAGCGGAATTACTCGTTTTTAGATAGAGAAAACTGTCAAAATTATCACACCGCCTCTCTTTTGATGCCCACATATCAGCCATTGAATCGAGTTTTTGTCTGAAACTTTCAGGAAATGTTGGGAAGATGGTAATCTTTTGTTTAATATACAAAACTACAAAGTTGATTATCTATTTTGCATATTATTGCCAGATGAACTTCAGTGATGCGTTTTTAAAGTAAGTCAGTATATATTGCATAACAAGTGAATGGTAAATAAAGAATTTTGATGAGAGACTTGAGAGCTATAAAATCGCTACAGAGAGAATGGCTTATAATGTGTAATAATATGGCTTAAAATGTAGTAAATAATTATGTAACGTTACACTAAATTTATATAGTCAAAATTAAATTCTCTGCCAATCCGGACACCCCCCCCCTTCAAAGACCCCGCCCCCTCTAGATCCGCCCATTGGGCTAAAATTTTAAGAACAAAAAATGCCATAATGTACCTGATCCTATACCACAGTCTTATATGTCCAACCGAAAACACGGAATCTGCGTAATCCTTTTCCGAGAATGGAGCGTCATACATCACGCTCTTGATATTATCCAGGTAGTACTGGTGTGTCGGGCCATGGAATCGAGCAATGGCTAACCAGATAATCTGCAGCGGTAGCTGCAAGCATGTCAGCTGCACCAGACGACAATAATAAACTATCGTCTGCCACATCGTTTGACCCAGACTAAACTGAGAATAATAAAATACAGCTTTATAATTATGTGTTAAAAAATAAGGTCGAACGATTTCGCCTTTTTTCCATTCAATGCCCTATTTTTATGCTTCTGGTATGAAAGGCTTGGAAAATATTTAGACAAAAGAAGAAAATGCTGTAACCAGCATTTTTTTCTTTTGTCTCAATATTTTAATATACCATTATATAAACAAAACACCACCTTTTAAAACAGTCAACTGTGGTTTACAGCTGCTTTCAATTCAAAGTAGAACAGTATATTTTTGCTGTTTGGGAAAGGGTAAACGGAATGTCAAATGAATCTAAATACCGTCACGTTGTGTAGGCATGTGCTTTTACCTTTTTGCACACAGTGGCGGCTTTAACCTCTCCACAAGTTAATTGCTTTAGAAAACATTTTCGAAAATGGAGAAATTGCTCGTAATAATAGCATTTTCTTATGGCGGACCTAAAATGGAGTTCTAAACTATCTGCATTAATTGTCTTTAAAGGATTTGTTCGGTATGTGTAAAATAATGGTACGAATGCAAAGAGACAAACGAAAAAATACATAAAATCGCTAAAATCTAAGTCAGAAATCATTTTTCGCTTCACTTCACATCCAACATGACAATCTCCGTCTGAGTTATCTCCCCTGAATTGGGATTGGGGAGATATCTCTGCAGGCATAGTGTGGTTCCCTGTCGTACTATGCATTTTAGTACGTCTGGCATTCAGTGACAATGGCGACCTCCAGTGGGGAGATATTACTACAAAGATAAAGAGCAAAGTCTTTTAATTTTGAGAGCAGAGATGTCACATTTATTTTATTTATTTATTTATTCTCTTTATTTCCCCCAATATACTGGAGATTTCGATAAATAAATATTATTACATAGCATACATTGTGAAAATAACAAAACTGTATGTATATGGCTTAAACAGAACGAATATCACTCTGTATGTACAGTAAATGGACATAATTATTCGCCACCCTGCTGATCTTAGCATAAATTTTATGCATAATTTTAGACTAAAACTGATGTTAAATCCTCATTTTCTCACACACCAAACAATGTTAGATATTATTTTAAAGTATAACCAATTGCGGACAAACTCTGTGTAAAAACTTTTTTTCAAATGGTTTAGAGACATGGTTGCTAGGCAACTTAAGAAAATCGGTGAAAATTTCTGACCAGTCTCCATAACATTGTTGCCATGGTAACATAATTTTTACTAAAGACATGATTTCATGAAAAATCGATCTACAATAGGTAAACTATTAAACTATTATGTTTGCTTCAATATCCATAAAGTTTCCTTCGAGAAACAAATGTTTGAAATTCTATTTTTGTTGTAAAAATACCAAAAATTCAAAATTAATATAGCATTGAATTGAGCGTTGCATTTTTCTGTGGCAACTTGGTCAAATAAAATTGTAGTACTTTGTAAGTAGCCATCCAATCTCATGAGAAATTTGTCACTTTTATATCTAGTATGTTGTGCATATTTTCATTTGCTTAGTTATCCAAAAAAAATCACTATCTGTTGCCATGGCAACTGGTTAAAGGATGATTGGCAGAAATTTTCACCGATGTTCTTATGTTGCCTCGCAACCGTTTCTTTAAAACATTCCAAAAGAAATTTCAAGCAGACTTTATCCAGTAATGTTTATAATACTTTTCAGTCATATCTATATTTTTCTGCTCAGTGAAAGAATAAAGGTTCTGTGACAGTTCTAGTCCAGAAAATCACTCAATTTTTCAATAAAAAATAGGTGGGTGGTGAATAATTATGTCCCACGAGTGTATATGGCTTCAACAGAACGAATATCACTCTGTATGTATATGGCTTCAACAGTCAGGGGCAGTAACTCTGAATTCAATGGTCGAACCGGGTAACCCCGACGATATGCGCATGTCCTCTTTGTAGTGAAGCTGTGCACAAAGTTTCATTGAAATCCGGTCTATAGTTTTCAAGAAATAGCGCGGAAACGAATATCACTCTGTATGTATATGGCTTCAACAGTCAGGGGCAGTAACTCTGAATTCAATGGTCGAACCAGGTAACCCCGACGATATGCGCATGTCCTCTTTGTAGTAAAGCTGTGTGCCAAGTTTCATTAAAATCCGGTCTATAGTTTTCAAGAAATAGCGCGGAAACGAATATCACTGTATGTATATGACTTAAATAGTCAAGGGCAGTAACTCTAAATTCGACGGTCGAACCGGGTAACCCCGACGATATTCGCATGTCGTCTTTGTAGTGAAGCTGTGTGCCAAGTTTCATTAGAATCCGGTCTATAGTTTTCAAGAAATAGCGCGGAAACGAATATCACTCTGTATGTATATGGCTTCAACAGTCAGGGGTAGTAACTCTAAATTCGAGGGTCGAACCAGGTAAACCCGACGATGTTCGCATGTCCTCTCTGTAGTGAAGCTGTGCACAAAGTTTCATTGAAATCCGGTCTATAGTTTTCAATAAATAGCGCGGAAACGAATATCACTCTGTATGTATATGGCTTAAACAGTCAGGGGCAGTAACTCTAAATTCGCCGGTCGAACCGGGTAACCCCGACGATATGCGCATGTCCTCTTTGTAGTGAAGCGGTGTGCCAGGTTTCATTGAAATCCGGTCAATAGTTTTCAAGAAATAGCGCAGAAACGAATATCACTCTGTATGTATATGGCTTAAACAGTCAGGGGCAGTAACTCTAAATTCGCCGGTCGAACCGGGTAACCCCGACGATATGCTCATGTCCTCTTTGTAGTGAAGCGGTGTGCCAGGTTTCATTGAAATCCGGTCTATAGTTTTCAAGAAATAGCGCGGAAACGAATATCACTCTGTATGTATATGGCTTAAATAGTCAAGGGCAGTAACTCTAAATTCGACGGTCGAACCGGGTAACCCCGACGATATGCGAATGTCCACTTTGTAGTGAAGCTGTGTGCCAAGTTTCATTAAAATCCGGTCTATAGTTTTCAAGAAATAGCGCGGAAACGAATATCACTCTGTATATATGTATATGGCTTAAACAGTCAGGGGCAGTAACTCTAAATTCGACGGTCAAACCGGGTAAACCCAACGATATGCTCATGTCCTCTTTGTAGTGAAGCTGTGTGCCAAGTTTCATTAAAATCTGGTCTATAGTTTTCAAGAAATAGCGCGGAAACGAATATCACTGTATGTATACTCAGTTCCATAAATAAGTGTGCACTTTCTTTCGTTTTATTTCTTTCCTCATTTTCACTAAAAATAAAAGAGTTTGCAATCAGATTATAGCTTATAGTGTCAACTAAATGTCAGACATTTAAAATTTGGGCAAAATGTAGATTTAAATTTGTTTTCCTAAGGTTAAACGAATGTGGTACAAAAATAAAAGTTGCAAAAGTACACAAAACTGGTAAAATTAGAATTTTGTTTAGCCCTAGTTAATCGGAGTTCTTCGTTGAATATCACTCAATATTGAATTTAATGTTAATTTCCTTACAAACGTTCTTCCCTGGCCATCTTTGCCATGAATATGTATCCGATTTAACACTTGTGGGGTCATTTAGAAGGAATGTTCAATTTCATCGAAACATTAGGAAACTCAAGGACTTTGCTATTTCACTCACCAAGGAATGAAATAACATACCAAATGTAGTGTTGTTGCGATGTTTGAGATCCATGCGACCGTCACATACGCGCGTGTATCGGCAGCATATGTGACCATACAAGATATTCAAAACAACTCCAGTTAACTTCCTCTAATCAAAATCTAAATGTGACCAGTTTGTATGTATTTTTGCAACTTTTATTTTCATACCATCTCCATTTAGACTAAGAAAAGCAAACTAAAATGGTGTTTTTGCCAAAAGTTAAAGAGTGTGACATTTTAGTCAATCTGTTAGCTACAATATAATAACAATTTGTTTTATTTTTAGTTAAGAATCGAAAGAGAAATGGAACAAAATAAAGTGCACACTTATTTATGGAACTGAGTATATATGGCTTCAACAGTCAGGGGCAGTAACTCTGAATTCGACGGTCGAACCGGATAACCCCGACGATATGCGCATGTCCTCTTTGTAGTGAAGCTGTGTGCCAAGTTTCATTAAAATTCGGTCTATAGTTTTCAAGAAATAGCGCGGAAACGAATATCACTCTGTATGTATATGGCTTAAACAGTCAGGGGCAGTAACTCTAAATTCGACGGTAAAACCGGGTAAACCCGACGATATGCTCATGTCCTTTTTGTAGTGAAGCTGTGTGCTAAGTTTCATTAAAATCCGGTCTATAGTTTTCAAGAAATAGCGCAGAAACGAATATCACTGTATATATATGGCTTCAACAGTCAGGGGCAGTAACTCTAAATTCGACGGTCGAACCGGATAATCCCGACGATGTGCGCATGTCCTCTTTGTAGTAAAGCTGTGTGCCAAGTTTCATTGAAATCCGGTCTATAGTTTTCAAGAAATAGCGCGGAAACGAATATCACTCTGTATGTATATGGCTTAAACAGTCAGGGGCAGTAACTCTAAATTCGACGGTCGAACCGGGTAACTCCGACGATATGCGCATGTCCTCTTTGTAGTGAAGCTGTGTGCCAAGTTTCATTGAAATCCGGTCCATAGTTTTCAAGAAATAGCGCAGAAATAATATCCCCCCCCCCGATGGTCTCATCGGCGGGGGAAGATATAACTTTAACACTAGCAGTACCAGTTTTAAACGATCATCACGCAAACCCGAACCAAAGCGGTAATAAATTATGAACATTTAAACTACGCGTATATTATGACAATTTGGACTTCTTCGTATCCATATGTCTGATTAGCTCAGTGGTAGAGCGTCAAACTTATGTTTCAGAGGTCCTGGGATCGAATATCACCATGGGTACATGTTGTTTTCCTAAAAAAATCTATTTATTTTACATTTTCACAACTAAACTATTCTAGAAATAGCAAAGACACAATAAAAATAATAATTGGTAATTATGTTTTTATTGCGTCTCTGCAATCTCTAGAACAATTTGGTATAACATGTACAAAAAAATGTATCCGAACTGAGATTCGACCAAGGGATCTCTGAATTGCAAGTCGGACGTTCTAGACCACTGAGCCAATCAGACAACTGAACTATTTAACTTCATATTTCCATAATATAGTTTATATGTTCATAATTTAAAACCGCTTTATTTCGGGTTAGCGCGATCTGGTCGTTTAAAACTGTAACTGCTAGTGTTAATTTATACAGAAAACTATCTACTCTTCAATGACCCTTCTCTGCTCTCAAAATTAAAGGACTTTGTTCTTTACCTTTGTACAAATATTACCCCAGTGGGCGCCGCCATTGTTGATGCATGCCTGATCCAATAACCCAGTATTAGGGGCAGGTAAGCCAGACTATCTGCAGGCACAGCTTGAGTTACCAAGATTTTTGGTAATTGAACTTTATTATGAATCCAAATAAAAAATAAAATTGGATTTGAAAAATTATTACAGAAATATAAATAAATTTCCGCCGTCTTTACGATATCACGTTACATGATTCATATGCCTGCAGTGATAATGTAAGGCATTGTCGCTGTGTTGAGTTTGCCAACACGGCGGCCTCCATGGCGCTAAGAGTAAACAGAAAAGTCACGTGACAGTAGGCAACGTCGTCTGCCCATGCCTCCATCATTTGGAAAACATTCGGAACAAATACGGCGATTTAATTGGTCGAAAAGAGATTAGCTATTATCTAGAGATTCTCTGCCAGATCATTTATTTTAGCTATACCCCATGAGTATACCTCAACACAACAATGAGAAATGTGTTATTAGTAACAGATTTTGAATCGTTTATAGCTCACGATAGGCTGGGCTGCTCTGCCAGGTCATTTATCGTGAGCTATATATGCAATTATTGTATTTATTTTTTATAACAGTTTGAATTGGTTTAGATGTAGATCTATCTAATATTCAATAACAGACAGTGATTTAAGCTTCATATAACTCACAATAATTGAGCCGGCAGAGCAATATTAGCTATTATTAGTCTAGGGGCCCGTCCCGCAAAATGAATTTTTATTGGACCAATCGTCCAGAAAAAATCTGTTGGTACCAGGTGATTGTTAGTTCAATGGGACGTTAGAATAGGGTGGATGCCATAATCAAAAGTGGTGCAATTATTTTTACAAGCACTTTTCTTACCCCACCCACTTGAAATTAAGGTTAAATAGTAGTCGTCAGAAATTGTTTTTATACTACCATTTTTATCTAATTGATAAATTATTTTTATGGAAAGAAATCACATTTGAATAGTCTTCGTGATTGTAATTTTTTTATACCAAAAATCATCTTGAATTCTAAGAAATCTACAATTGTCCTTACCCCACCCACCAGTTTAAGCTATGTCTACCCCCTTCTACTTCATGATGTCGTTTAAAAGCAAAAAACTCATAGATCTGCTTAAAACTATGAAAATGCATTTCCAAGTACCCGGAAATGTTTTTAAACTTCTAACATGACATGTCATTTGATAAAAAACATGTTTAATCCATGTCCGCAAGTTGATATATTTTTTGAAAATTTGAAGTTTTCTGTCGGAAATGGCTGATTGCTTATTTATTGGCCGACAATTCAGATAAGTCACAATTTTGCACCCAAATCTTCGAAAAAGACTGATAGAAGTAATGTAGAAGGAGACAATTTAGAAAATGTTAATGAATTCTACTGTCCATTTTGTCCGTCCGATCGTCTGTACGTCTTTCATCGCCCAGACTTTGTGTGCTTAAAATGTAATCAATATTTACCTGTAACTTTCGAATTTCGCGTTTTCAAATGACATTTAACGCAAATCCTTGAAAAAGAGTTTCGATTGTCAGATATTCTTAATAGATAACATGAGGACCACGATGGTCCTAAATCGCTCACCTGAACCAAGATAATATGAGCTCAAGTTTTATTCGAATCAATTAATAGTTGTGACTGCAAAACTGAACACTCGTAAACAGCAGTTTTGTCAAGTTCAAGGGAAAGCAATTAAAATTGCTGGATCATGATCAGGCTGAAAACTGAACCATATCTTGTGGTCACTTACATTTTGTCCACGTTTTGTATCGACCGATCAACATGTGTGTCTTTTGCAATGAAAACAAAGTCAAAAATGGTAATTTTGTCAAAATTAAAGGCTTATAACTCAGGATGTCAGATTCACATTAACACAATAAAATATATCTCACAGTCACAGACTGAGATTTGTCTAGCTTGGTCAATGTTTGTGGTAGCTAGGGTGACAAAAGGGTCAAAAAAGTCAATTTTACATAATTCAAGAGCAAATAACTCTAGACTTTCTATCCTGACTAAATAACTGAATGCCAAACTAATCCAAAATCTCGTTGTCGATATCTTGGTGTCTAAGTTTTGTCTTGATTGTTCACTACGTGTGGTTTTTAGAGTAAAAACAACGTCGGAAACATTCTACCTATCATATATCGTCTTGATTTGTCAATCTATCTGGTTATTTGACTGAAAATGAAGTCAAAATAGAAATTTTGTCCAATTCAACGGACAGCTTCTGGTCCAATTATGTCGAAATTTGTATTCATCTTATAAGAATGGTCACCAACATTATGTTTTAGTTTTTTGTCTCGACTGGCCAAAATCTGTGGTTGTTAGAGTAAAACCAAAGTAAAAAACATCAGTTTTTATCAAATTCAAGGGCACAAAAACACAGCTTTCTGATCCTGCCGGACTGAAATTAAAATCATTCTATATCTTATGGTCACCAAGATTGTGTCCAAGTTTCATTTGGATTGGTCATTAAGTGTAGCTGCTAGAATCGAAAATAGTCTATAACAGCAATTTTGTAAAATTCAAGGGCATATTTCATGACTTCCAGTCCCGATCATTCTGAAAATTATACTCGTCCTAGATCTTATGGTCACCAACATTGTATAAAAGTTTCATTTGGATTAATTAATAATTGTAAATGCTAGAGTGTAAACCAAGTCAAAATATTCGAAAACGGCAATTTTGTAAAATTCAAGGGCATATAACTCATAACTTAATGTCCCGATCATTCTGAAAATTGTATTCAATCGAGATATCATAGTCCCAATCCTTATGTATAAGTTTCATTTGGATTGGTCAATTATTATACACGTTAGAGTGTAAACGGAGTCGAAAATAGTCGAAAATGGCAATTTTGTCAAATTCAAGGGCATATAACTCATGGCTTTATGTCCCGATCATTCTGAAAATTGTACTCAATCGAGATATTATAGTCCAAATCCTTATGTATGAGTTTCATTTGGATTGGTCAATAATTATACACTCTAGAGTGTAAACGGAGTTGAAAAAAGTTGAAAATGGCTATCTTGTAAAATTCAAGGGCATATAACTCATGACTTTATGTCCCTATCATTCTGAAAATTGTACTCAGTCGCGATCTCATGGTCAACAATATTATGACCAAGTTTCAAATTGATTGGTCTCTAGTTGTAGATACTAAAGTGTAAACGAAGTCGTAAATAGTCGTAAAACGGCAATTTTGTAAAATTCAAGGGCAAGTAACTCATGAATTTATGTCCCGATCATTCTGAAAATTGTACTCATCTGAGATCTTTTGGTTCCAATCGTTATGCATAAGTTTTATTTTGATTGATCAATACTTGAAGATTCTCGAGTGTAAATCAAGTCGAAAATAGTCGAAAATGGCAAATCTGTTAAATTCAAGGGCATATAACTCGCGATGTTCTATTCTGATCATTCTGAGAATTACACGCCTCAGAGATCTTATAGTCAGCAACATAATGTCCAGATTTCAACTTGATTGGTCAATATTTATATAAATGCTAGAGTGTAAACAAAGTCGAAAACAGTCAAAAACGGCAATTTTGTCAAATTCAAGGGCATATAACTCATGGCTTTATGTCCCGATCATTCTGAAAATTGTACTCAATCGAGATATTATAATCCCAATCCTTATGTATGAGTTTCATTTGGATTGGTCAATAATTATACACTCTAGAGTGTAAACGGAGTTGAAAATAGTTGAAAATGGCTATCTTGTAAAATTCAAGGGCATATAACTCATGACTTTATGTCCCTATCATTCTGAAAATTGTACTCAGTCGCGATCTCATAGTCAACAATATTATGACCAAGTTTCAAATTGATTGGTCTCTAGTTGTAGATACTAAAGTGTAAACGAAGTCGTAAATAGTCGTAAAACGGCAATTTTGTAAAATTCAAGGGCAAGTAACTCATGAATTTATGTCCCGATCATTCTGAAAATTGTACTCATCTGAGATCTTTTGGTTCCAATCGTTATGCATAAGTTTTATTTGGATTGATCAACACTTGAAGATTCTCGAGTGTAAATCAAGTCGAAAATAGTCGAAAATGGCAAATCTGTTAAATTCAAGGGCATATAACTCGCGATGTTCTATTCTGATCATTCTGAGAATTACACGCCTCAGAGATCTTATAGTCAGCAACATAATGTCCAGATTTCAACTTGATTGGTCAATATTTATATAAATGCTAGAGTGTAAACAAAGTCGAAAACAGTCAAAAACGGCAATTTTGTCAAATTCAAGGGCAAATAACTCATAATTTTCTTCTCCGATCAGGCTGAAAATCACACTCATAAGGGATCTTATGGTCCTCATTATTATGCAGAAGTTTAATTTTCATTGGTCAATATTTGTGGATGCTAGATGGTAAACAAAGTCTAAAATAGCTATTTTTGATGTTCAAGGGCAGATAACTGGACTTTCTGGTCCGATCTGGCCAATAATCAAAGTAATTGAAGAACCTATTATCATACTTGTTCTACTTTAGTTTAATGAATATTGGTTTACTTTTGCGAGAACTAGATTGTAAACATGTTTTGTCATAAAGCCTTTCTTTGAACATGCCCTTATTGGTGGTAAGAGTTGTCTGCCCCCAGAAAAAAATCACACCGACATTTGTTGCAAAAGTCATCCTGGAACAAAACCTAATTGACTTCAAAATATCCCTATGGTGTCTAAACTTTTCTATCTTCAACGTTTAAAAAGATAATAAAGTTCGAAAACTTTTCTTAATTATTTTAGAGTGATTTTTCTATTTTGGTGAATGAACATTTATTAGGACAATTACGGTAAATGTGTTTTAAAAACCGACTATTCTATTACTAATTATTTTTGACATACATAATATTTCAATTAAAACATAAAGTTATTGAGGAAAAAAGTAACAGAAAAAATTTTGACGACAATTTCGATTCATGGTCAACTAAAAAACTGTTTATTTCATTTTTAGTGGGTAGAGTTATCTGCCCCTGGAAAAAATCTGCACCACTTTCAGTTCTGGCATCCATCATAAAATAAAGCCCCAATGGTTACCCTAACTCACTGTACCATCGGAATCTTTCTGGACTATTGGTCCAAAGAAAACCACTTTCTAGGCCTCTTTTTGGGGTTGGCCCCTAGGCTATATCTAGAGATTCTCTGCCAGATCATTTATTTTTAGCTATACCCCATGAGTATACCTCAACACAACAATGAGAACTGTGTAATAGTAAAAAAAAATCCTGGTTACCATCAGGCCTGGTTACCATCTTGTTTTCCTACACTTATGAATCAATGTTTGCAAATACACAGTGTAGGAGTGGAAGTGTGTGAACACTTGTCTTTGAGTGATAACTTGTGTGTCTGTACATCGAGGAAATGCAACTTGGTAAACATCAGCGGTTGACATTGGTAAGAATTTATGTTTTTTCTGGATAAACACAACACTTTTGTCAGATCATTGTACCAATCTCTGTATTTATTATTCACTGTAACATTTATAGAGCAATCGGAGCCATTGGTTCTAGATTTAAGTCATTTTAGGCCCGATTCACTTGGGCATGAACTAAAACGGGTGATTTAGCTGTTACGAATCGCAGTTTTCACTCGAATAGATGCATACTGTAGGGTATTTCGCGACAAAATTTTCATTCACAGCTCGTGCATATGTGTGTGTTGAGACTTATATAATTATTTGGTTAGGAAACCGTCTAAAACTTCCCATTTTTGCCGTTTAAAAAAATATTTTTTTGTACAATCGTTTGTCAAGTCCTGTACAATAGCCTGACAAGAAATACTTACTTTTGTACAACGGCTTGAATTGCATATGTGTCATATTGATTGTAATAAATGTGTCTTTACCTCTTTTTGCATTTTATTCGAATGATATTTTCATGATATTATGCTCGCCCGTAAAAGATACAGAGAAAAAATGTCGGGAAAATAAGAAATTTTTGCATGATGGAGAATCACGTGCCATAATTTTATAAAATCTTCCATAACTAACCTAGTATTTGATTTACACCGACGTAATACTATACTAAAGTATAATTGAAGTCTCAATCTTTGTCAATCTGCTCAAATTCGGCTTTAAATAACCGATATCAACATTTGACAGGGACCAATTAATAGTCATCATCCATGACCCTTGGAAATCCAAGATTATTTTTTACTGTAACCAAACAGATATCCTGTTTGGATCTCCTGTTATATATAATTTTACAAAGCACAATTGTAAACACACGATTTTGCACTGAAAAGTGATTTCATCGAGGCATTCCTAACAGTTTTTAAAAGTGCGTAGCCTGGCGAATGGCACGATCAAATGCGCGTTCTGTACACTTTATCCCACCAAATCCGTTGAGTATACACGCGGTATAGCCACGTGACATTTTCCATGGACAGCAAGCTGAGTTAAGAGTAGTGTCTTTTGTGGTGTAATATGGCAACGACCTGTGAATGATAGAAAATTAGCGAGTCTAAATTGGCGGGGAAAAGAGGGATTTCGATTGATAGAAATATGTGTTTCGAACCCACTATCCTTAAATAAATCGACGTAATACTATCTATAGACAGCTACTGTACTATCACGGCCACCGCGGGCAGCAAATGTGTTATTATTCGTCATCTTTCAGTAAGAATTATGCTTCTCTGCCAATTTACATGTATTGGAATATATACAGTAACCTTTCGTCACGGCACATGGTTCGATGTAAGATAGGGCACAATTATATTTAGTAAACAGTGACATAATTTCGGACAAACAATATTATTTCGAAGTTATTGTTACATAATCTCTCAACTACGGCTTGATTCTAGCCGTAGTCAAGAGTTTTCAAAAAGGCACCGACGGTTTATCAAAACATAACGTTTCGCAAACCAAGTCTACACGTTTAGCACAAAAAGCGTTGCTATTATATAAACTCATTCATCACTCTAAAATGAATTTTGAAATATGGGTAAAGAAAGAAGCCTATCCAGTAGAACATTGGATAACAAATTAAAGAAGATAAACCGAAATTTCGTGTTTGTGTTGATATTATAATCCGTGTGAAATATAGGCAAGTGACATTACAAACTGCTTGTAAGCGATTGTACAATGAATTCATAAGGGAATCGTCATTAGCCAAATGATTGTACATAAAAACTGTCAAAACGCGGACTCTTAAATCGGGAATTCTATTGGAATGGACATCATTTCGTCTGAATCATGTTCTTAGTGAAAAAATACATACATAAAGGCATTTAATTTTGGGAATAAACAATACGATGAATGTTTAAAAAGCGATAAAAATGGCAATTTTATGTGGTGAAAATCATGCTCCAATTTTCCCATCCAAATGATCAAGGCATTTTGTATGGTTTAAACAGCTCAGACCGGGCGCATATGAGGAGGATGCCTTCCATGTTTATTCAAGATTACGACATTACAACAAAATATAAGATATATGTTGAAATAATTATCAATCATTAACTTTTTCTTACCTATGTCAACCGCTGATGTTTACCAAGTTGCATTTCCTCGATGTACAGACACACAAGCTATCACTCAAAGACAAGCGTTCACACACTTCCGCTCCTACACTGTGAAATAGAGTCTCGCTTTATATCCACGGCCTGTTTAAACCTTTCCTAAACAAGACCTGAGGTGCGTTCTCTTTAGAGCGAGATTTTTTAAGATTTCTTAAGATGTTTTTGATACAGCGTTTTTAAGACCGAGATTATAAGCGATGTGTTCCGAATGTTCCATACTTCATACAAATGACGTCATTATGACGTCATTTGTATGAAGTACGGGGCATTCGGAACTCCACGGTTTATGAATCATGGAGCATTCAGAACAACTCGGTCAATTCTCTCCCATATAGATTCTACAGAATTTACCGAGGTGTTCCGAAAGAAGTATAGAGTAATGGCGGCTCCCAGTGATCGTCGTAAAAGTCTTGCTCAGAGGAACGCTTTATCCTAAAACATCTTAAGAAATCTCAAGATATCTCAAGAAATCTCGCTCTAAAGAACGCGGTTCTGGTTTTGACGTCCCTAAAAGAAAAAGGATTGGGAAATATTGAGACAAAAGAAGAACTTACTGATAATCAGCAAATTTTCCTTTTGTCTCAATATTTTCTGTGCTATATTTTACACAAAACCCTCCTCTATGGACAACCATTTTGACATCTCCAGCCGCTTTAACAAGGAAGTGTCCAATTTCTCGTCGTTTGAGAAAGGGTTAAAGCCGTAGTTACGAAGTTTTGGTAGAAAAGCATCGATATCCATCTTCCATGTATCTCCTTTTTTGTATATCTGTAATTCATTTGTTCTCAATTCATTTTCACGAAAAACTCGTATTTATATGTTTAAGAATTATTCGGTCATACGCGGACAAATGAACTATCAGCATACAAATACGGTGGATAATCATGTGGCACAACAATGTCAGAAAATCCTCAATAATTGTGTAAATACGGGACCGATTTGAATTCGGTTTGAAGCAGAGAAGGTGGGCAGACGTCATCCATAAGATAAGCATAATTGATTTTTTTTTTTTTTTTTTTTTTTTTTTTTTTTTTTTTTTTTTTTGGAAAATCAACTGAATCATGACAAATTATCCAAATTTTTGGTTAATATTCAATAACTTCTTTATCCGTTGATTTTTCAACATTCTTCCGCGCCCAACTCATTCCTTCCATTTGCCCACATTCTCTGCTTTAATTAAACCGAATTCAAATCGGTCAAGTATTAAAGGCAGAATAACAATTAACATCTTGCAAATTTTCCGAGAACTTTGTACAAAAAAATAAATATGTATTATTAAAATATGGTCTTTGAATTGCATATATGCCAAATCTTAGCTTTCTACCTTGTGTATTGGCTTAGATGTCGACGGATTTAAAACCCCATGATTTGTTGTCCCGGGGATAATATTTACAATAATGGAACATATGGGGTTTTAAATCTGCTTAAATATGCTTAAAGGCCATATTTTCATAATACATATTTATTTTGTACGAAGTTCTCGTAAAATTTGCATGATTTTAATTGTCATTCCCCCTTTAATAAAATTAATATTGATGATTTTATGAACAGTTGCAAACATTGATTCATGAGTGTAGAATAACACGATGGTTACCGTGCTTTGTCTTTTACTTCAGTAATATTTTCCATTGTTGTGGTGAAGTGTGCCCATAGGGGTATGAGGCTTAAATCTCTGTTATGCTATGTTTGCTAATACATGGTGGTTAATCACGTGACTGCCATTTGCGTAACTATGATTTGAAGTGTTTATCCAACCATTGGTGTACCTCTTCGACCCTGTATCCCATCGGCCCCCTTTCTCCCTCGTACACAATCACACCATCTAGCACTATATATAGCCTCTCGTACAAACCGCCATATTGTATGTTGGCCTCGTTATTCATCGTATCCATGACGACCTCACAACGAGGCTCCAGCAACTGAAGTTGTTGTGCCGCATTACGGCGGTCCTCGATAGTCACGTGATTATTAATGTCGTAATTGTTACCAAACTTCCAGCCATCGCTGGCATGCGCTTCTTCTATGTAAACAATGATGAAGTCGGCTTGTCCACGAAACTCGTCAGCGATTTGGTTAAATCGGTCAAGTTTCGCGATGAATGGGGGTCAGGTGCAGCTGCCGAAGTTGACCACGAGTGGCCTGGATGACCGCTGATAGTCCAGTAGTCGCTTAATGGTCAGTTTATCTATCGTCTGGACGGGAGGATTGGGTGCTGGGTGGTGAAGTCGGGCAGACTTCGACAAGTCCAGGTATCTAAAATGTAATCAGTGTAAGTTCATTTTGCATGGTTATAATGAGAGATATTATAGGGTTAATTCACGTTTTTGAGGTCGTTAACATTCTCAGAGGCCCAAAAAATGCGTTATAGCGATAACCCATTTTGTGGGCCTCTGAGAATGTTAACGACCAAAAAACGTGAATTGACGCTATTATTGCATAAAATATGAATAATTTGCAAAGAAGTATAAAAAAAATAAGACGAATAACTAAAAAACTTTGTGAAAATTTAGCCACATTTACACCGACAGATACCAGAGTTTTCCGGCATTCGACTCGACATATATCGAGTAAGTGCGATATCCACTAGACGGGCCGTTAGATTTTCATCGTGTAGCTATGTAGTCAAGTTTCATCGCATTTTTACTGACATAATCTTCATTTGGGTTGGCGAAATCTTAACAATATTCGACTTAGTTTTCTTTTGGAAACATACTCTGGATATTCTAACGTTCATTTCAGTGCGAGTAATAAATTAAAAGGTCGGAATTTCCGAGGTAGATCTCTGGACCGTCTGGTTCGTTTCAGACATTCGTTCATTTCAATAAAAACAAAGTTGTAAAGGAAAAATTGCAGTAACTAAAAGAAAGAACAAGAAACACATAGGCTTACCACCACATTTGACCTAGACCACAACCACTCAATTCTAATTTCTATCCTTCCATGTCCACGAAATCCACTTTTAGTTTAAAATCTGTCAGCTGCCCGTTTGTTTACTTTTTGATTCCAAGAATTAAACCTACGTCACTAGCCTATATTACGTCATCAGATATGGTTACACTGGGAGACCTAGTTTTATTGGGATGTAACATGGAAATGGGGTCTTACAAGAATTTACATCGCGGAAAAGGGAAATGACAAAATTTCGGTTTTATTTCAATTTTTTGAAGCACTCACAACAAATCCCCGATCGAGGATATTTGAGTGCAAAACTGGTCCGATATCGCACGTGAATCTGTCGATTAATGCACGATTTCTCTGGATATCCGCCCTGTTTCTGCCCGTTAAACAATGCCAATAACAGACTGAAAACACACATTTTAGGCAATAATTCTATATATACACTTCGTTTGAAACAACATGACATAGATATCAAAGATGGCAAAGAAGGTGGATTTTAATATCATACTAGGCCTATATGATACTTCGCAAAGTGAAGTAGAAAATTGTAGACAAATATACATGTACATGTGTATACCGTTGCTCCGATAAGAGGATTTTTTATCGAGTTTAAGGCATTTGTCTAACGATGTCTAAAAAATGTTGAATCTTTTAGCAATCTCCTATTCAGAGAAAATCTTAAAGCGCAATTACGTTTATCAAAATCTTAGTTCTTAACGTATACAACCCATCATTAGCACCAAAGAGCCAGGGGCGAAATTTGAAAAGTGCCAGTAAATCCTAAACTGTGTTATATTTCCATTCCAAATAAAAACATAAGCATTTTCAATGGTTTAGAATTTTGAATTAATGAATAATTATGGAAATATTTGACAAAAATGTTATAAATTACTTCCCTTGCATATGAATATAGAGGAAAAAGATATTTGTAAATTATTTTCTTCTTGAAGCATAATCTTGAAATCCGGCACGGTGAATCAACTTATTTGAAGTGTATTTACAAGTGTGTGTAATTTGATGCATGCCCCATGGCTAGAAAGTGATGTTTTTGATGATGGGTCACCTTAAGAAGAAGAAAGTACACAGCCTTAATAATTATTATTCTTGCTGCTGCTGCTGTTGCTGCTGTTGCTAAAGCTACTGTCTTGTTGTTGTTGTTGTTGTTGTTGTTGTTGTTGTTGTTGTTGTTGTTGTTGTTGTTGTTGTTGTTGTTGTTGTTGTTGTTGTTGTTGTTGTTGTTGTTGTTGTTGTCCTCTATCTATGTTTTCCCTAATATCCTTATTCTTAACTATACCTGCTCCTATACCACTGTCTAATATATCCAACCGAAAACACAGAATCTGCATAATCCTTTTCCGAGAATGTTGTGTCGTACATTACGCTCTTGATATTATCCACGTAGTATTGGTGGGTCGAGCCATGAAATCGAGCAATGGCTAAACGTAGAATCTCTAGCGGTAGCTGAACGAAAGTCAGCTGGACCAGACTATAAATATAAACTATCGCCCGCCACATGTTTTGAACCCAGACTGAGAATAATAAAATACCACTTTATCAGTGTTCGAAAAATAGGTCGAAAGATTTCGCCCTTTTCTGTTCAATGCCTCGTTTTTATGTTCCTAGTAGGAAAGGCTTAGAAAATATTTAGATAAAAGAAGAAAATTCTGTAACCAGTATTTTCTTCTTTTGCCTCAATATTTTCTAATGCCATTATATAAACAAATTTCACCTTTTACAACAGCCATATGTGGTTCGCAACTACTTTCAATTCAAAGTAAATTTGTTTGCTGTTTGGGAAAGAGTTAAGTGAATGTGATATAGAATAAATTTTAGTTGCGCTGAAGTCCAAGGATATGTACGCACATGCTTAGATATGCCAAACGACAAAGTTTTATGGTAGTCCGATTTGAAAAGCTGCAGCAGATGACAAAATGGATATTACTAAATGTTTTTTTTTTTTTTTTTTTTTTTTTTGTTTTTTTTGTTTTTTTTTGCAAAGCCTATTCTTCCAGGGGCGTCAAAACAATGTCTTGTTTCGACAAGGGTTAATTAATATATGCACAGTACTATACAAACTTTTTAACGTGAATGAGCAAGGGTATTTTCTGGCCGAGTGTGTTCGCGAGCACGTACTTCAAAGCTTTTTATCAGCACGTCTGAATTCACTTGTATTTTATATTTCTTAAGTTTTTTTTTTTTTTTTTTTTTTTTTTTTTTTTTTTTTTTTTTTTTTTCACAAATTTTTCCACAGATAATTCGATTAAAAAATGAATGACTTTTTTTATTCCATCTATTATTTGTTTTCGTCTTCTCGTTCATCAAAATGACAATTATATTTTATCCGACCATGATTGGTTTCTTATAATAGAATCTAGCTACAATAGAAATAAACCGTTTTTTCTCGTTTACGAAGCCTTATAGAACTTAATTAATGAGACTAAAATAGTATTACAAGAACACGCTGACCATTGGATCTTCTTTAAAGTGCAACCGATCAAATTGTAAAGGTTTAAAAGTTCTTCTAGATAAAGTACACATATACTGAAGAAGAAAATATATAGTTGGGGCAAGATCGTATGGCAAGTGTTTACAGTTTGTCCAAAATGTAAACATGACAGTGTTGTATAAAAGATGAATAAATTCTTTATTAGTAGTGAAGTAGACATGTTGAATATTCAGATACAGTGATAAAGCGGTCTGTTCACTGTTCAGAGTTGTCTGCGTTTTATCGAAAACTGTTTTGTTTACATTTGAACAAAACGTAAACATCTGCCATACGATCTTGCGCAAACAATAATTGTCGGCATTCAAAGGTATACAATAATAATCAATATTTTGTATAGCGGACGAGAATTGACCTGGCAGAGCATTCCATTCGATTAGAATGGGCTGCTCTACCAGGTCATTTTTCGAGGGGTATAAGCGAAATCTCAAACCTTTGCATTTATTGTGAATGACTATTTTAGTTAGATAGTTTAAATACGAGCTCCTGTAAAGTGTAGAACTTGACGTAGATTCCATTGACCTGCCGCCCTCTCTTTATAGACATGGAGCGCGATACTTCTAAGATCACTGGTGGTGAACTCGGCCAAAGCGAGGGACGTTCTTTTCCCGAACAATGTATTCCGTCCGTGTTGTTATAAAATCTCGCAACTACGGCTTCGATAAAGCCGTAGTTACGAGATTTTATAACAACATCGACGGTTTGTAAATTTTTAGAAAAAATTCTTTGTCATTAGAAAAAAATCTTTAAACTCACATTTAAACGCAAAATATCTATACCCTGTTGTAGCGAAAAACGTCTCTCGCTTTGGCCGTGTGTTCACCACCAGTGAAGATAGTATGACAAGACATTAGCAAAGGCGTCTACTTGCTGTCGTGCTGTTTTGATTTAATAAACAGCAATGCTAAATGTTGACTTAATTTTTATTAGACGCATGATTTAGGACTGGAAAATCGTAATCGCATGTTTCTTTTATCTTAATCAGAAAAATATGTTTACTTTAGTTGGCATATTAAGGACGGAATTGCACAAAGAAACTCAATATGGAAAATATAAACGTTGGTGATTTCATTTTTACTGCATTTTAAAGGGACATTTCATTCCAATTTCAATTTTTTAAAGTATGTCTTGATGCCAAGATTGGTTATTCTAATGAGTATAAATACTATTAGTTTTTTAAAGTTGTTGCCAATAAGCAAGAAACACGCATTTAAAGTTGAGACATAATCGATAAATTGCATATAAATCCGAACTGTTGTCCACAACAATTTGTTCAATTTTAACACAAAAATATGAATTACTCGTAAACGGCGCAATATTTTGGCTTGAAATTTTCAGAATTTTCATAAGGAAATATGCTCTTTCAGATAAAAGTAATAGTAAAATTTATGACAAAAAATTCTGAAATGTCACTTTAAGTAGATCCTTAATTAGTACTCAACCCTTGAATCAAACTATGAATCGTTTCGAGTTGAAATATGTATATTTTCATGAAGAGCTTTTTTATTGTCATGTTAATTCCCTGTTTGATAGACAAATCCTATCAGAGAGTGCGTCATTCGATACTTAATTGACAAGTTCGGTCTCCTATTCAAGCACCGTTTTTTGTTGTTGTTGTTGTTGTTGTTGTTGTTTTTTGTTGTTGTTTTTTTACATCTATCATGCTTTTGACCAAAACCCTCGCATATTCAAGTCTGAATTGTCATCGCTTGGGAAAAAAACTATGTGAAACTGAAAACTAATCTTTCTCGCAAGACTTTTACGTGAATATTACGTCTCGTTTAGAATTAGAATGCAACATTTCAAATCAGATTCAATGTTTTCGTCTTTCCGGATCTATATTTCCTTGTTTTGATTGACAAATCCTCTCAACCACTGCGTCATACAATACTTTATAGACATATTCGATATCCTCTTCAAGTGCTGTGGGAATATCACATAACGACAATCGACTTCGATGCTTACTAAAACACAGATTGTCTCTTTATAATGCACGGTGGGCAGTTACATAACGATTTCAGAAAGCAGTGCCCACAACACATGGTATGGATTTGAAATAACAAATTTATAATGAATTTACCCCCTCTTACCAGATGCTCTGACTCAAAATTCTAAGCTGTTATCGTTTGAGTGATATTGGTTCATGTGAAATAAGGAAGTCATTACATAATACTATGGTTTAGGCCTTTGGGGAAAGAAAAAAAAACCTAAAATATAAATGTCATTATTTTAAAAAAAAGAAATAGCTTGGTGTTCTTGTTACCGGTATTTCCTTGTTTGATTTGGCAAATCGCATCCTAAACTGCGTCATCCATCCTTTAATAGGCATAATCGATCTTCTGTTTATGTACAGAGGGAATATAAAATAACTACATGTGACTTCAATATAGGTCCTATGCAAAATGTAATACTTTATACAAATGAAAGCTAAGCACAAGCAAAGCTATGGTGGATGCATATGATTTTATATAATTATAAGTGTACTCAAAATAGTTTTTTGTCAAGCCATCGAATATCAATTGCTTGTTGTAATAAATAGCAAATGTATTCAAAATAGATTGAACATTACGAATAAATCAGCGGAAATGCATGTAGGTTTTAATCAACATATGAATCCATAAAGGTCTGCGACATTCAAATAAAACAAGCCCCTTCCTACATTGCACAATTGTCCGTGAGACAACATAAATATATCTGACCAGTGGTGAAGTATATGACAGACAATTAACACCAATTTTCAGGTCAAATAGCGATCCACTCCAGTCTTTATCCGATTGACGACTCTCTGCTGTCGATCAGATGGCACACGTAAGAACACGTTTCTCCTAAAAATCGACAATACCACAGACGTCATCCAGTTGTCACAATGTTAAAAATAATGTACTAGATCTTGTAGATCTATATTATAAATATTTCGAAGAAAAATATCTATATATTCAGAAAACCTTTTTCGATTGGAACATTTTTGACTGATACTTTTTTAAGTACGCAATTGTAGAACAATTTCTTGTAGTCTAAACACTTTTAGTTCTCGTCAATTCAGAGAAACTTTTCGGGGGACACAACACTCGAAATAATCATTGACTAAATACTTAATCCAGTCTATTGTTATGGTTTCCAATCTAACATTCAAGAAAGGACTGACTGATTTGACGCATTACTTTATCTATTTTTGGCTTAATCACTCCGCAGTGAGCATAACTCTGAAATCCTGTCGCCAAAAAGTAGCAAGTAGAAAATTACAATAAAAACTACATTTACTACATAATAAAGTTTACTTTTAGACTCAATTTTATCAAATGAAAACATTAATTCAAATCTGATTATTCATTTTACTTGAAACAAGTGTCTGAAGCAAATGTGCCGCGTGACAGGAAGTACCACGTGTATGCATTTTAAAGGCGCCGACATCTTGAAAGTAGTTAACCCAGAATGCCCAAACCAGATAGATGATAATCGACTGAGGCGACATCTATTGGTTGATATTGTCGAAATGATAAGTTGAACTCATGGATTACGTAATAGTCTTACTAGAAACTAGATGTACCCTGACACCTACTGGTATAGAAAGTGCAAAATTGTAGGCCAGTTTCTTTTTTAAATGTACTCTCTAGAACTTCATTAGTTTATAGAGACTTGTTGGGAAAATTGACTTATGGACATACCACGCGACGCCTCCGCTTTGGAAATAATTAGTCCTGTCAGGTTACTATTATTCTGTGTAGCAAATCTTAAATTCTTCTAAGTCCCTATTCACGGTAAAGTGAGCCATAAACAATGAAAAATAACTACATTATGTTTATAACCACCTTAAAATTACTAAAATACTGATGTGTCAATCAAATTATGACTGTGAAACGTGTTTTTACTACAATTGGCAAGCCTGTCGGCCATCTTACTTTTGTGTAGGGTTGTTGGAAATTTGGTTGGATTTTTCATAAAACAAGGTAATTTTTATTTCAAAATTATACTGAAGTGAAAAACAATTGATTTATCTTTCAATTCATACCATTTTTAGATCGAAATTTTGACTTCAAATGTAGTAGTTTGAGGGCTAAACCTCCGAAGTTTTCCGCACGGCGGAAGTGCTATAGACAAAATGGCGGAAATGATAAGACCTGGCATGACTTCAAAGATAAAATATGCCAGGGCTTATAGATAGGACTATGGAAATAATTAGTTGAATTTTACAGCAGAACGTCTTACAAGACAATAATTAGACTTATTCCATCACCTGCTAGAATATATTTACAATTATGTTATCACCCATGAGCACGGCGGAGAATCCCGTGACAAAACAGCAAATATAGCAACAACAGTTGTAGAATGTCTTATCAATTCAACCGGAATGAGAAATAACAAGAATGGTTATATGTTCCAGCCGCCGCGATATGACCATAGCAGTTGAAGGAGACGTTAAACCCCCGACCAATCAATCAAGTTTGAGTTTATTGGGGTTTTACGCCGTTTTCAACTACCAGGGTCATATCGCGGCGGCTGGAGCACCTACCCATGGATTCCTGTTGTTTCTCAAACCAGTACTACCACAACACCCTTACCGAGCCTCCAGCTGCTCGCCCACTTAGGTTAACGATTTCAAACCCATTGGTGGGTGACAATTTTGTCAGAAAGGGTATTAGCCGCGGCCGGGTATCGAACCCAGGACCTCTCGTATGAGGGTCAGATGCGCTACCAACTGCGCTAAGGCCGCGGCCTGACCAATCAATCAATGTAGTGCAGATGTGAGCTTAGACTAGTATAGCTCATAATTAATGAAAAGGCAGAGCATCTTTATCTAATCGATACAGATGCTCTGCCAGGTCATTCATCCTGAGCTATAGGCCCCTAACCGCCCTGATACTACTTCCTCTTTACTAATACATGTACATAACGTAATAGCAGATGCGGTACAGGTCACAATAAATGACCCGGCAGAGCATCTCTAGCTATTAGCTAGAGATGCTCTGTCAGGTCATTTATCGTGAACTATAACCAGTCAGAGCTCGTGTATGTGCTAAAGGACTTCCGTAACTCAAACAATATGGTAAAATAACTAGAAAGGGTCTATATTGTCTCGGTGGTTTATTGACGTGTCACGTTCCCTTGTTTTTTTGTTAATTTCCTGATATTTTTCTCATAATTACAAGCGACAATATCATCTGGACAAAAACAAGTCTCCCGGGTTTCAATTAATTGTGGATATTTTTTCGAGATTTCCGCTATTTTTGTCTTTGTTATTATCAGGACGTCGATTTGTAATTATCTCCTTTATCCGGAGTTGTCATTATCTCACAATATGTGTGTTTTCATTTTGGGCTGCGTGGCCAAACTTGACTCTGTGGTGACACAAGAGCGTATTATGTAACATTGTCTCCAACCGCCGCGATATGACCCTGGCAGTTGAAAACGGCGTAAAACCCTTATAAACTCAAACTAAATTATATTTGTTGTAATGCTATACAAATGGGTACTAATTGAAATCCTTCAGACGATTTCAATTGACATCCATAAAAATATTATCTCTTTACGGTAGTCATTTGATACCAAACACTTCGAGCAAGTTCGACGTCAGTGACGTCAGTGGCAACGAAATTTGGCGAGGTCATCCGGATTCTTAAAATCCAGATGACATCGCCAATTTCCGTTTTTACGGAAAACGATGGTGTAAGAGACGAAATTGTACAAAATGTATTACTATGGGTGGAATTAGTCAAGTACGAAATATTTGATGACGGTCGATATCAATTTTTATTAATTAACTTCTGAACTTTTGAACATACCTCATATGTTTAGTTTTGTTTGTTTAAACCATGCTTTAAGGTTTACAGACCCTGAAAAAATCACCGCTTTCTAGCTATACGAAATGCGTCAAATTACACACACTTGTAACTACACTTCACATACGTTGATTCACCGTGCGGGGTTTCAAAATTATGCTTTAAGAAGACAATAACTTACAAATATTATTTAACTCTATATTCATATGCAAGGGAGATAATTTTGAACATTTTTGTCAAATATTTCCATAAGTATGCAATAATTCAAAATTCTAAACTGTTTGTATCTGGAATGGAAATGTAACACAGTTTCGGAATTATTTGCACTTTTCGCCCCTGGCTCTTTGGTGCTTTTGGTGCTTTTATAGGTGAGTTGTGGACACCCATTTCACAGACATGTGAAACCAGATTGGGAATTTTAGTAATATTTGTTCTAAATAAAACGAAATTGGAACAGACATCACTGAAAGAAAAGTTCGGGAACGCCGCTGGCTTAATTTTGAGCGAAGAAAAATTTACATGTTAAAAATGTCCATTAAGGTCATTTTCATTCGTTGAGATATGGATTCCATTAGACTCATTTACATTTTATAAATACTGGATAATGCGATCCTCATGATTTATGTTGTGGGTTTAACACTTTTTAACATGATCTTAGTTTTAAATCGCTATTAGAAAAGGAAAGAGAAAACATGTAGGGCGAAAGAGAAAATTGAGTTTATCAATATTTTCTGTGTAATCATGGCTATATCGTACATTCGAGTAAATCCTATATTTATCAACAATCATTTTGTCTTCTGCAGCAACTCGCAAATCTTATTAGCCAGAGCCTTTGGCAGTGAAGAAAGCAACATTAGGCCTCTTTGAAATTTACATAATCATTTTAGAGAGAAAAAACAACTTTCGACATTGACGCTGACTAATTTTACACGCGCTGAAAAAATACACGATAAAATTCCACGCAAGGTCATCTATGCGCGGGAATATGGGGGCCATTAGACACATTTACATTTTGAAAATACTCGGTAATGTTGCTCTCATTGTTTCATTATCAGCTTAACGCACGGTGAGGAACCACTTGACATTACAACAATATCAACAACACTAGCAGAAACTCTTGAATTATTCTGTTAATAAGTGACCGATTTGAATTTGAAGCAGAAACTGTCATGGATTTTCTATGTGGTGGATCTTTGAAACAGCACATGATAAAATGATGCAATTTGTGTCTGGTCGTCAATTTTTATCGGGTTGCGTTCCTAGAACAACAATGCTTACTTTGGGCGACTTTCCATAAGTCTATTTGAGTCGGCTTAAAAATGGGTGTAAGTGAAATGCTTTCTTTCACATGATAAAACTTTCCACTGACCATTTTCAACGGATAAATCCATTAATAAAGAATGGAGAGCATAACCATGGACAAAACTTTATCAAAAATTAATGTTGTGCAAGTTTATTGCATTTGGAGCAAATGCATACATATATATGGCATTGAATAAGCCAAATGCCTCATTGTTTGACAATCCTTTCGTTTGATGGCGACTCTACTTTATTTTTACCGCTAAATTTGAGTAGGTCTAGCTGGGGAAGAACTAATGCTGGTCCTCGCAAGTTCATATTTTGTTCCGTTGGTGGTCACACTTACAAATGCTGAATCTTCCCTTCTTGAGCAGCCTGAGAATATAGAATTCACTTGTATCCGGAAATATGGACTGGTTGTGTAGTAGATGAAGAAATAACTCGCAAAGTTCGAGAAACAAACCTCTTCGATAATCTTCCGGATGTGAAAGTAGGTCAAATATGTCGTCCATGTTGGATCACGTGACCAGTGTTTTGGATGGACGTGCATGTTTCCCGGCTCGATACTTAGTTGTATGATGTAGACTATTGTAGCCGGGAGCAAGGTGCAGATTAAATAAAACGACACGGACAATAATGTAAATGTCGATGTTTGTGCGGACGATTTTTCACTGTCCGTGCCTATTGAAGGAACAAACTTGTTTATCCGCCTGATTTCACGTATGACCAAAATATTTATGATAAGAACGGCTAGAGGAGTGACAGCAAAACACAGCATTTCTGTAACCCAGGTACATACTTCATTAAACAATCTGACAGCATGTTTAATCTCACACACACCAGTCTGATCATCGTACGTCCATACATAGCCCTGGAATAGTGAAAACAACGTGGCAACAGACGTCAGGGAGAGGACTACCACAAACGCTCGCTTCACTGTGCAGAACCTCTCCTTGTGGAATGGAAAACACACGGCTATAAACCTCTCACATGTAAACCCCAGTATAAGTAATGGTGCCAGATACTGTGGTATCATGTACACAGTCATAAACACCTTACACAGGACCGGACGGTTGATTGTTCGAACTGCCCAGGCCTGCAGTAACTCCATCCATATATGTAAACATATAAATGCTGTATGTACGATTGCTATAGATCCGAGATATATGGCAGAAGTGTTCGTCCGCCTGACTTTCTTTGACAGCCATATTTTGATACTAAGTGGATTACCAATAATACCAATGATGTACCATATTGGCGTCACTACACGGTCAACAACAAGTAGTTCTGGTGCGGCGATACGGTGTATGTCGTAGGTGTTTCTGTAACCAACATCGACATTGTCTGTGTTGTTGTGTAATCCAGTTAGATTTTCGAATATTGGCATCGTAATGTTCATTCCAGTCATTTCTGAAAAGAAACGACAAAAACTAGAGATTTTAGATTAAAAGGATTATGTAGCTAGGAAGTGGAAAATGCCTTAAAAATGGCATTCGCCTGGCCTTATCGGGTACTATACTTTCGGTCCAAAGGTTAAAGGAGGAGCTATTAGAGAACAGCGTGTATCTTGATCAGACTGTGCGTATGCACAGGCTGATCAAGATACATGTTGATCTCGAAGATTCCATTTTCCACATCTGAGCTGAATTGATTAATGTTGTAGATCCTACGTGTTTCTGTAACCAAGTATTAGATAGAGGCTGTATAGTAGATTCTACGCGACATAAACATTCAAAGGGCGCAGCCTTTGAACGTTTATGTCGCGTAGAATCTACTATACAGGCTCTATCTGACTTAGTGTTCGTCAACCAATGAAAACATACCCTGTTCAAACCACGCCTCAGACCGGAGCTACTATCAAGCGGATATTACTGGAATTACATCATTTTCTCAAAAGTTACATCATTTTCCCAAAAATATTACATCATTTTTCATAACTGCACAGGAAACGGGCCGTGGCTATGTATAAACTGACCGGCAGTGCGTTTATGTGAAATATAGCGCCGAAATTTTCAAATATACTGCAATTTCATTGGCCCAAAAACTAGGACGAACACTAACATCGACATCGGCTGTGTAGTTTTGTGATCCAGTATAGTTTTCCATAAATGACAAAGAGCTGTTTACCCCATTCATCTCTGGAAAAGAAAGATGGTGATGAAAATAAGAGATTTGTAGAAAAAAGAAAGAAAGAAAACTTGAACGCTGGTGCATTGTTGGCTTAAACTCGTCGACATTTTGTGCCAACAAAGAGCTACATGTACTTAGATAGCTTATAAGGTCGATATCATCTTTTGTTAAGAATAATTTCAACTAGATGGTCTTAGCATGACAGTTTCAGCTAAATCATGATTCTTTAGATAAATATAAATGATTTTAGATAATTCTCCGACAAGACAAATAAGATAGAGAATACAAATAGTTGGTTTGTTTACAAACAATTGACGTTCTGGGACAAGATTAATTTTTATTTGCCTGAATGTCTAGACATCCATGAACTTGAAAAGATAAACGCCTAGCAAAGTACATAATAGGTTCTGGTTGAAATTGGATAGACCCTTTCACGCTACATTTTTTTCGTAACATTTTTTATCTGGACTTTTAGCGCATGCGCAATAATAGACTGCGTTAAAATGCTCCCGGGTAGAAAATTGTATGGTAAAAACGTAGCGTGAAATGGCATATTCCCTTTTTATCGAGAAATTGGGTTCTACCCCAATGTTTCTCTGGCGTTTTCAATCAGAGACGTCAAAATAGTGCTATATTTCCGTTCTGAGATGGAGTCTCTAAATCACTTGCATTCATCCGTAATTTATTGGAATTTAAGGCATCTTTTTTTCCTAGATAGATCTATAGAAAATCTTATTTATCTGAGAAATGGACGTAATTTAGATCTGACAACCATAGAAATATTACACAATAGATCTAGATTGTGCAATCATAGAATGCAAACATTTCTATATTCCAATTAACCATTTCCCCGTCGAAATTTGAATTAAGGGAGATTACAGATAGACATCTAAATAAGTATCCTTCACTGAAGAAATATACATTGAGATCTGGATTAGCACCTTACTTTGTCAGCCTTGGTTTGGGGACCCATGTCGGAAAACGAATGGATGATCACATATTAGCAAGCAAAGGTCCACATCCGTCAGCTATATACGAGAATCTGGGGAGCCAAATTATACAGTTATACTATCAGAATCACATAAACTTAGCAACTAGCCTTTACTCTCGATTATTATCTTAAGTCACATACGTGTTCAAACTGCAGTAACATGGTTTTGAAAGAACACCACCACCACCCAATCCCCCGCCCCACACACACTGACGATTATATTATTATATTCGCAGGCTGACACAAGAGACACTACGAACACTGTATAGCTGTTTGTAAACGAGGATCTTGGGAGTCGTAGCTCTCCAACCCAATTATACAGTTAAAGCATCAACATTACAGAAACTCAGAATGTAGTCTTAAAATCAATTACCACATATTGGCGATTCTTGACGCCATTATAAGAAAATGGCTTTGGAAAACATTGTGGGAAAGAGGAAATTGGTTGCCACGAGCAATTTCTTCATTTCCCATAATGTTTTCTCTTCATGAAGACCAAAAACTGTAAAATTCTATTCGTTTAAAATCGTCCTCTGCAATATCTGTGAATTTGGATCATCATAAAAATATTCTTGGGAAAGTATTAACTTTCGATAAATATTTCGCGTCTCACGTACCTATATGTGATAATTAATTAAGTAATTATGGCCAGATGCTTGCAACAACAAATAACAATTTTAATTTGGGTCCTTTTTTTCTACATTTCGTTGTAATGCTTGTTCACCCTGAATGATAATCACTCGACGTGCAAATTGTTCGTGTGACAACGTCGACATTCGTTACGTATCCGAACCTTTTCGGGCGACGTCGTAAACATTCGGCTTCCAAACGTTCCACTGCCGGATATTAACGACGTCGTCTGAATAATTCCCGACGTCGCGTGAATCTCATTAGGAGTAGACAACATTAATCAGTGCGTGCTTTAGTGCTGTACAGGTCAACAGAAGCTGTCCCAGGACGACCATTCGTATTCAATTCTGTATGATTATTGATTGCACCATCTTACTACATCTTAACATCGAGAGATTGGATGTCAAAAGTCAAGCTGAAAAAAACTGTGTAACGCGAGAGTTGCATTGCTCATTTAACCCTTTCCCAAACAGCAAAATTTTAGGGTGATCCACTTCAAAAACTGCCACAATTGACAAAATGGAAGTTATCAAAGATATAATTTGTGTAAAATATGGCATAGAAAATATTGATACAAAGGAGAAACTGCTGGTCATCAGCAGTATCTTCTTTTGTTTCAATGTTTTCCCAAGCCTATTCTACTAGGGATGTCAAAAGCAGGTCTTGTTTGGGAAAGGGTTAATTTAGTAAAATAGTATAGCCATGATCACGGAGAGAATCACAAGACACAACTGTTGCAGAAAACTTCTAATGGTTTTCCAAAACACAACCAATTAGAATTCGATTTAAACCACAGAAAGTTGAAAACGTCCGGAATTATCTGGATGTAGTCAAACTTAAAAATCAGCTGATAAAAAAGTTATTGGCGATCAACCAAAAATTAATATTTTTGTCATCTGCAGTAGCTTTCAATATATGTCAGTCAAAAAACCATCAATCTCGAATGGATTGGGTAGGTTGACAGATTAGTATGAAAAATGATAAATTGAAATTTGATAAGATGTGTCAGCTGCGTCAATGAGTTCATTATATTCTAGACAAGTTAATGAAATAGGCGATTTCTAGAATTACATGGATAATGCTTAATATAGAACGTTTCATTGATGTTTTATCTCATATAACAGAACGCAATATGCGTATGTCTGCGTTCACATATTTATATACCATAGTTATTTCATAACTTGATTTTAATCCAAAATCATCCTCCCTAAACCAAAATGAACTATCTTTTGAAGGAACATAATTTAGGGGGAGCCTTTTTAACTTTCTAATTAAGAATAGAACCTAGTGACTTGCGAAATAATCCCCAGACCCCCCCCCCCCCCTCCCCTTGAAGTTTTATTGCTTCGTTGACATCACACATAAGTCAGTTCCTAATCGACGATTCGCGAACTTTTACAAATTGAAATTTGATGCAGATGACACCAAAAACATAATTTTATGACCCGTCACGCTAAAAGGAACCTTCTCTGAAGTTCATAAAACCTAGTTTGGAGAAACGGAGCAGACTCAGCAGATGTCAACTAGATGTCATATTTGGAAAATTAACATTTAGTATATCTAATGTCGGTATATGGAAAATAGTATACTCAGAAAAAAATCGTGATATGTCTATAGAGAAAAACATCGACAACAGTCAGTCTGTGCAGTCAATAATTCAGTTTGCAATTGGTTTGGAGCAGAGAAAGTTGTAAACGTCAGAAAATAGCTGGATTTTGTAAATCGTTTAAAAAAAATAGCTCATCTAGGACGTTCGCCTGCCTTCTCTGTTTCAAACATTTTTTTTTCAAATCGCTAATACCCCGTAGCCTATTTAACAAAATTATTGAAAATGTAAATGGTATAACACGCGACTCCACGCCGTGTTTATAAACTGACACGATTTAAAAACGCAAAATCTACTTTAACAGATGATATCAACGACATAATCGGTGTTAAGTCTTGTGAAATTGTAATGCAAGAATTGTAAACATAACAGGGAATAAATTGAAATGTCATGAATAATGTCTGAGTGGACGTCCGTTTATGCGCTGCCTCTAAAGGTGGTGACGTTGGGCGAGATCCTGGCATCGAGAAGGAGGACGACAGCGAACCTGTGTTCTCGCAGATAATTTATCACCGTGTCACGATGTATAGGCCGCCCGCGATTACCAACTATAGCATTTGCTGTAGACTGAGCCGTCACAAATATGTTGCGTCAGTGACGTTAACGTATACAATTGTCTTGACGTAGGCCTACAGTTGTTACACGGAGCTGACAGGGACGAAGGCGATCTTATGCGTTCTCGTATCGTTTAAACGTCCCACTAACCTTGGAAAAGTGGAGTCGGCTACATAAAGCGTCTAGCTACCTCCTCCTACAAAGCATCGCTGACCAAGAGCCCCAAAACTCGGTCCATTTATGCCAAGTAAGCCACGGCATTTTACATTCGAAAATTATCCGCAGTTGTTGTGTGTTTTCGATGAGCAAATCAATGAGGCAGTTTGTACCACAAAAATCTTAGTGATTTTTGACGTTGTCTAAATGTACGAAACACATAAGCATTTCGGGATGGGCGATTAAGATGTCTGCTTAGTTTACAGAGAACATGGCAAAATTTGTGGAATAAATGTGAAGGGTATACATTAACTCATGGTGCCGATTGAAGCTGCAGGAAAGGAATGGTTAATGAAAATGTCTTGCTTTTTTTTAAATGGTGTCAGTTTAGCCAATATACCTCCATTGGTAAAATTTAGTTTTACTATATTCTACACAATTACCAGTTCTCTTAATCAGTTATCAGACGGCAAAATTTCGGATTCTTCCAATTTGAAGGTGTTGCAGATGGCAATTTAAAGTTGATGTTTATTTTAAATTCTGTTCGTTGTCAAGATTTATTCCTGAAATTACATTTTCTCTTTTATTATATATGAGCCAGGATCTGGAAAAACGTCCATTATAGCATTTGAGACAGTCAAGTTTTAAGATCAGCCTGTGTCTAGATGCAGTCTAGCCATCAGCCATGTTACTCTCAAATGGTTACTACAGACCACGTGGAAGCTATTGGAGAACAGCATGGTTCCTGGTCAGACTGCGTGTATACGCATGCTGACCTGGAACCATGATGTTCTCAAATGCTATAAGGGACGTTTTTCCAGATCATGGCTCATATATATATTATTATTTTCGTTTCGCTTTATCCTTTAATTAATAATTCATTACCATACAGTGACGTATTGTGATTCTCAATGATATTATTGGCTTTTAAAAACATCATGACGAATGAAGAATTTGCTTGTAACAAGCAATTTCTTCATTTTTCACAATGTTTTCTACACCCACAGACCATGTATAATATGTATAAATGTATAATACACTTGAATTTGTCGTCTGCGTGCTCTTTGAGTTTGGAACATCCTAAAATTTTCTGTTTGGTAATGGGTTAAAAATTAAAACAAAATAATTTACCTTTTAAGTTTAAACATTCGCACCCTCAACATCTATAGATGAGATTCTAGTCTCATACAGTCTGCTAGAGATATCCAATATAATGAAGCCACATATCTTGTATGAATACAGTCACGCTTTGTGAGATATCAACTATATAACCAATACTCTGACAGTTCATCTTTGACGAAATTAACCATTTCCCAAATAATTCCTGCTTCTGGCGTCCATAATCATGAACTTTTTGTTGAACGTATAGAGTAAAGAAAACATTAGGCCTTCTTCGATGGCATTACATTCCATACTTTTACGCATTAAATCCCTTCATTGATCTTATCGTATTTTTAAAGTTACTTTGAATTTGAGCCATTATCAAAATGTGTTGATTGGGAAAAGATTCAAAAGAAGAATGATCAGCTATATAAATCATTTTCTTTTCCTTCAGCATCATCAATGTATCCAAAATCATTTCCTAATAGGAAGATTAGATCCGAAATTCACACGGAATTGATAAGGCTTACGATACGGGTTCGAAAGGGTTGATTTCCGAGCAATAGGTTTGTCTTATTTCATATTCGAATTTTGACTTTTTGGGAAGGGTTAGCACCATTCTTAACCCAATACCATATTGCAGAGTTGATTGGTATTGGGCATGAAGCACATGACAATTTCAAGAGAATAAAATTTTAAATTTCCAAGTCTTACGATCTGTCTTGAACACATAGCCGAAAATGAAGAAATTGCTTGTCACAAGCAATTTCTTCATTTTCGACAATGTTTTACAAGCCCCTTAAATTATTGGGTGTCAAAAAAAACGCCTTTATGAGGGAAAGGATTGAGATCTCAAGATCACAATGGCTACGTCTATTATTATAACACTAATGGACGAAAATTGACCATACATGTATTCGTATCCTCCTCGATGATATATGAAACTATAATTACAACATTAATCATCTTATATTAGAGTTCCTCGTTACACAAATGACTTTCTGTTGTCAGAGCACTGTAACTGTGACCCATCACTCTAAAAGGAACTTTCTGGGAAAAGATCGAGATCTTAAGATCATAACTGACTACGCTTAACTAGTATTGTAAAGAAAATGGGCGAAAATTGGTCAAGAACTCTCCGTGATGATATATAGAACTATAATTACAACATTAATCATCCAGTATCACAATTTCTCGTTACAGAAATGACTTTCTGTTGTCATAGTTCCATATTTCTCTATACGAAAATGTCAATTGTCTACAGATATACAGATAGGAAAATGTTACAGGTCTGGAGGTGTACGCGAACAACGTAGCACTCCTATACCAAAATCCTTCGCCGTGAACTCCTTAAAAGTAGTCCACCTCTTATGACATTCATGCGACGTCGGAATTATTCGGGTGACGTCGTAAACATTCGGCGGTGGTCGGCGGTGGCATGTGCACCGCCGATTGTTTACAACGTAACTTGAATAGGTTCGGATACGTTACGAATGTCGACGAAGTCGCACAACAAATTGTTACGTCGCGTGAATTATCTCATTAGGGGTAGACTACCTTAAAGTAATCTAGAGCGAGTAATTACTTTTGAGTAGTAGTGAGCTTCTTTATTCGTCTAAACTACTGCTAAAAAGACTCTTTGGACATTTTTTCATCGGTACGGCACAGGATACAAGATTTCCGATTAGACAAACCTTTCTCAACCAAGTGACTCCTTTTTGGTGATCCAACTGAATATGGTTTTAGAAAACCTTGCAGAAAAAGAGGAAAATGGTGATAACCCGCATTTTCCTGTCTCGTCCGAGGTTTTCTATATTAAGGTAGAAGACCCATAATGAAAAACACCACTTTCTAGCCATACGAAATGCATCAAATTACACACACTTGTAAATACACTTCACATAAGTTGTTTCACCGTGCCGGATTTCAAGATTATGCTTCAAGAAGAAAATAATTTACAAATATCATTTTACTCTATATTCATATGCAAGGGAGGTAATTTTGAACATTTTTGTCAAATATTTTCAATTATTAAGTAGGGGAGACCGGGGCTAGTTGGTCCATGGGGCAAGTTGGTCCAAGGCCATTTTCTCTAAAGTGATAACAATTATGACGACAGTATTAGGCAGAACATAATCCTTGATTACAGCAAATTTACTGAAGAAAACAACATAGCTGTCTCTGATCACGTTAGAAAATTAAAAAAGAAATTCTGATTTTGCACCACAAAAGTAACTTTCTCGCACCTGCATATTTTTGTTTTTGACTTCTCTATGTTTCTAGTAACATGCACATGTTATACATTTTTAGAAAGCTAGTTATCTATGAAATTCAACAGTATGTCTTTTTTTTCTTTATTCCATGACGCTCGGGTAATGAGTGAATATTTACAGTGTGGTATGGTCGGGGCAAGTTGGTCCATTTTTGATGGGGCAAGTTGGTCCAACGGAATCATTGATAAAAAGTGATTTTATATCGAATTTTCTTCTGTCGCATGCCGTGACAAATTTTCAGAATCACTTTTTGCGAATAATATCAACTTTTTTCGAGTAATTTAGTGGAAATCTTTGTTTCAAAATAATTCACAGAGTAAGGCGAGCACACTGTTTAGTCATTCAATATGGAATTTAGTATTTAAATGAGTATTTACGAACAAGAGGACCATGATGGTCCTAAATCGCTCACCTGAATCAAGATGACAAGAGTGAAAATGGCAATTAGGTCAAATTCAAAGACATCAAACTAAGGGCTTTCTGTTTGAAAACAATTAGGGAATAATTTTGTTCGAATCGATCCTGTAAAGTTGGGTATGAATTAGCAATGGTTGATGTTATTTTTTGATTTCGCAATATACAACATAGGGCTAATTTTCAAAGCATACTGATCTGTTAGAGATTGATCATTTATGATATATCATTATAACAAATTATGAGCACAATTTACAAGATTTGGTCTGTTATTTGAAAAAATATAGCGAAAGGTCAACATCTGATAAGCTAAGCTAATCCCTTCTTATTTGTTTACATAAGATAAACATAGAGACAGCCAGAGCAACAGATAAGAGAAATAGATAAGAGAAATAGAAATAGCACTCTAAATTTATTATTCATATCCAAACACTATGTAGAATGTATTAATCTTTTCAAGCAGATGATTGAAATGATCACCAATTACATAGGATTTGATGAATATTGAAACAAAATGTTGATTTTTGAAAAGCTATCATCTAGCTCCTCTTATCTGCAGCTTGTATGATTCCCAAAGTAAATGGTTCAAAATTGGCTTGTAAATGTAGAACCAACAATATAGGGCTTAGTTTCAATGTATAGTGATGATTTCTTGTATTCTGAAAGCCATTCATGACATGAGGACTTACACAAAGTTTCAAGGTTCTAGGCCAAACAGTTTAGAAGAAAACTAAGTATCTCTGTGACAACCCGCAGTAAAGTATAATTTTCAATGCACAAAATTTTGCCAACCCTGCCACACCTATATACATTTTATAAAGCCAAAAATTAAAGATACAATTTTGAAATTAGTCACTCAAGGATCTTTCCTGCTACGTTTGATTTAAATTGGCCAAACGGTTGATTTTTAAAGAATTTTCTTAAGATTTCTCTAAGTCTGAAAAGCCCCTTCCTCCCTGCCACGCCCACATTTTTGAACAAATGTAAACATTTGTGAGCAAATATTGAAAAGAGTGACTCAAGGAATATTCCTGCAAAGTCTGGTTTAATTGGGCCCAATGGTTGATTTTTAAAGAATTTTATTATGATTTCTCTTAGTCCGATAAGCCCCTTTCTCCCTGCCACGCCCACATTTTTTGACAAATGTAAAAATTTGTGAACAAATTTTGAAAAGAGTGATTAAAGGAACATTCCCCCAAAGTCTGGTTTAATTGGGTCCAATGGTTGATTTTTTTAAGAATTTTATTATGATTTCTCTAAGTCCGATAAGCCCCTTTCTCCCTGCCACATCCACATTTTTTGACAAATGTAAAAATTTGTGAACAAATTTTGAAAAGAGTGACTCAAGGAATATTCCTGCCGAGTTTGGTTCAATTGGGCCCAATGGTTGATTTTTAAAGAATTTTCTTATGATTTCTCTAAGTCCGATAAGCCCCTTTCTCCCTGCCACACCCACATTTTTTGACAAATATAAAAATTTGTGAACAAATTTTGAAAAGAGTGACTCAAGGAATATTCCTGCCGAGTTTGGTTCAATTGGGCCCAATGGTTGATTTTTAAAGAATTTTCTTATGATTTCTAGTCTGATAAGCCCCTTTCTCCCTGCCATGCCCACATTTTTTGACAAATCAAAAATTCATGAACAAGTTTTGAAAAGTGTCACACAAGGAACATTCCTGCCAAGTTTGGTCAAAATTGGTCCAATGGTTTAGGAGGAGAAGATGTTGAAAGAAATTGTGAACGGACGGACGGACGGACGGACGGACAGATGGACGGACGGACGGACAGACGGACGGACGACGGACAAAAAGCGACCACAATAGCTCACCTTGAGCACTTCGTGCTCAGGTGAGCTAAAAACGCATCCTTAACGAGCGTTTTGATAACAAAAGTTAAAAAGATATGTAGAAAATGTCCGTGGTTACCACCTGTAGGGTACTTTATTGGCTACTTATAAATTTTCCAAATGCAGGATAAAGACACTAAGTAGTGACTCGAATGTCTTAGTCAACTTCAGAAAAAGAGAATTTTATCAAATTGGTTTCTGAGAGTGTATGTGTTATCGTAGTGCTGAGGATGTACACTATTTGGAAACAGTTTTATGTTAATAAATGCTTTTGGAAATTGATATATGTTTGTTTTAGGCTGACAACCCATTTTCTTCTATATATATAATCTATTCGGACCAACTTACCCCGCTGTCCGGACCAACTTGCCCCGACATCGGGGCAAGTTGGTCCAGTTGACCGCGTCTCGAAAAACGACTATATTGCCAATAATATATCATTCTATGACCCCAAAACTACTTAAAAAGTTAGAAAAATAATCATACTGAGTGTCAAAAGCAAAAATAATAACATTAAATTAATACTAAAATCAACACCTCGGAAAATGCATTTTTTGGACCAACTAGCCCCGGTCTCCCCTATGCATGAATTCAAAATTCTAAACCGTACAAAATGCTTATGTTTATATTTGGAATGGAAATGTAACACAGTTTAGGAATTACTGGCATTTTTCAAATTTCCCGTCTGGCTCTTTGCATCTTCGCTAGCCAAGGTTGAACCCACCTACGTTTGTATTCACCCTTGGCGGATTTAGTCCGATTTTCTTGAAATCGTGAAGCGCCGTCTAGCGGTTGTTCTGCTGGTTGTTTACGTCAATTATTGATGACGTCATTAACGCGCGTTGTCTTTCGCGTCATACGTCGTGTGGATTTAGTAAAAGCTAGCTGGGTTTTTTTGGTCGAATTGTCGAAAGTATAATAATTCGTCGATTAAAGTTAGGGAATTCCTGTCTATTGCAGTGAAATCCTTAGGAAAAATCGCCCATCTTCGCGTTTTTGAGTTGCAAATGCCATGCTTTTTCCCGCCCGTTGTCATGATTTGTTCACTCATAACAAATGTATCAGTCGGCAATCTGATTGGTTCCAGCGAGACCTCGCTGGAACCAATGAAAACGCTTTCCAGGAGACCAAGAAAATCGGACTAAATACGCCAAGGGTGAATACAATAATGACGTTACGTCGTATATGTCCCCCTTGGCTTACGAAGATGGGCTCTTTGGTGCTCATTTTAGGTCTTCTACCTTAAAGCATGGGGAATTTTAACGCTAACTCTTTCCCAAACAAGAACTGTTTTTGACGTCCCTAATACAAAAAGTTTTGGAAAATACACGTGTTGGAACAAAAGAAGAAAAATGTTGATAATCAGCATTTACTTCTTTTCCCTTTGCATTTATGATCTACTGTAAACAAATTACAGCAGACACTCGTTGTGTTGAAATAACGTAAGAAAACGAAATGTGACCCGTCACGCTAAAAGGGACCTTATCAGAAGTTCAAGAATCCAAGTTTTGACAAGCCGGTCATGCTCAACAGAGGTCAACCAGAAGACGTATTTGGGAAAAGAACACATGCTAAGATAGGTTAAACATTCTAGTTTTCGACAATTATATTAGAGTGGAAAATATCGGTCCTAGTCTGGCTGCGCGGACAGCGCAGACAAGCTAGGGTCGGTATTTTTCACACTTCCTATAAGGTCCCTTTTAGCGTGACGGGTCAAAAATAAATTGCTCGTGACCAGCAATTTCTCTCCTTTTCCCACTATATTCCAATAGCAATATTAGAATCAAAATTATGTCGAACAACTTTGGATTTATCCATTGATGAGAATGGGTCTGATTTTCACTTCGATTTAAGCAGAAATTCGACTCATTCAATGTCGAAATTATCACATAACGAGTGTACATTGCAGCAAATTGTTTTAAACGTGCATTTTATCTTCTGCATCTGTATCTGCCTCTAATAAATACCCAATCAGTATCACAATTTACCATTTTCAATTCAAACCCTGGTTTTAACAAATCCGAGACTAGGAAAACACAAACGAGAAAAAAAATGTTGATGATCATTATTTTCCCTCTATTCATATTGTTTTCTTATCATATTCCTTCAGTTCAAATCATTTTAAAGTCTGAGTCTCTTCTGGAAACGTTTATGTATAAAACTGACAGAAAAAAGCAGATACAACATGTATGAACATTTATTTACACACATTTTCTCACAATAATTCAGATCACACAAAATCACTTTATCACACAATCATAGAAATATATGCTAAACATTATTGTCAGAGCTACTAATAAGTGGGAGTGAAGACATTCTAACTTTGTTATTTCCATTCCAAAACCTATGTTGTGGGTACTCATTTGAATAGTATTATTATTATATTAGAGTGTTTATCCCAACTGTGTTGCCTCTTTAAATAAAGTCTTTATAGTTTCAGTGGTGACCAAGAAATGGAATGTTGCATTTTGAAATTTCTACACCCTCTTATCTGTAGTTCGGCATCGTCACTTTTCTGTGACATTTCAACAAGAAGCACATTCTGGTCCAGTCACCGAGTCACCACTTACAAATAGCCAAAATCAAAAACAGATACACAATTGAACATGGGTGGAGCAGCGACGTCAGACCAAAGATCGAACTCACAACCCCGAGATCACAACATCACCTCTTTTCAACAAAAACCTTGTAACTGCAGCTTACTTTAGCTGCATTTACAGGGGTTTTTTTTTTTTTGAAAAGCAGTGATGTCCTGTGCTCTTCCATTAAGCTAACAAGGCTGAATCCTTTGCCTAAACTCTCACATACTAAACACCCACTGGTGGTGAATTCGGCCAAAGCGTGGGACGTTTTTTCCGTCGGTGTTGTTATAAAATATCGTAACTACGGCTTCGATAAAGCCGTAGTTACAAGATTTTATAAAAACACAGACGGTTTGTCAATACATATCGGTATACCCGGTCTATTTTTAGAACAATTTCATTGTTATTAGAAAAACTATCCAATCAGATCTTTAAACTCACATTTAAACGCAAAATATCTGTACCTTGTGGTAGCGAAAAACGTCCCTCGCTTTGACCGAGTTCACCACCAGTGACACTACACATAAAATTCGAAATTTTGACATGTCAAGCGAAAAGAGACCATACAAAAATTGTAAAATCAGTGCATAGATTGGACCCAGCAGAGGTAAACTTTTAGCTAGAGCTACAGATAAGAGGGAATGAAGGCTTTTCAAAACGCAATATTTTATTTATTGTTCATGAAACCCTTTGTTGTAGGTACTCATTGGCATTTTCTCATTATGACGATTCAAATGAGTACCCACAACATAGGTTTTGAATTTAAAATATATTAACAAAGATAGAATGTCTTTACCCCCTCTTATCTGTAGCGGCTAGCTCTGCCTGGATGATATTTTACAGATCAGATGGTCCCTTTTTTCAAGACAAATCATAAATAATATAGAAACACAATCACACAGATTTCAATCATACTAAACAAGAGATGTTTGTAAAACATATATGCCCCCTCAAGGGCCTACATTTTAAGTAGGTCAAAGTCCAAGGTCAAGTTAACAAGGTCCAAGGTCATGGTCAAATATGAAAGGTCTTGGTAGGAGGTGTCTATGTGTGAAATATCAAGGCTGTATATGTAAAAGAAAATGAAATATATGGCCAGGTTAAAGTTTTTAAAAGTAGGCCAAATGCCAAGGTCAAGGTCATGGTCAAATGTAAAAGGTCTTGGTTGGAGGTGTCCATGTGTGAAATATCAAGGCTGTAGGTGTAAAAGGACATGATATATATGCCTGGTTTAAGTCTTTTTAAAAGTAGGTCAAACTCCAAGGTCAAGGTTACAATATTCAAGGTCATGGTCAAATGTTAAAGGTCTTGGTAGGAGGTGTCCATGTGTAAAATATCGAGACTGTATAGGTAACAGGACATGAGATATAGGCCTAGTTTAAGTTTTTTAAAAGTAGGTCAAACTTCAAGGTCAAGGTCCAAGATCATGGTCAAAAGTGAAATGTCTTGGTTGGAAGTGACCATGTGTGAAATATCAATGCTGTATGTGTAAAATGACATTAAATACAGGCCAGGTTAATGTATTATAAAAGTAGGTCAAACACCAAGGTCAAGGTCACAAGGTCATGGTCAAATGTGAAAGGTCTTGGTCGTAGGTGTCCATGTGTCAAATATCAAGGCTGTATGTGTAAAAGGACATGATATATCAGCTAGGATAAAGTTTTTATAAAAGTAGGTTAAAGTCCAAGGTCAAGGTCACAAGGTCCAGGGTCATTGTCAAATGTGAAAGGTCTTGGTAGGATGTGTCCACTTGTGAAATATCAAGGCTGCATGTGTAATAGCACATGAGATATAGGCGCAGTTTATTTTCTTTAAAAGTAGGTCAAACTCCAAGGTCAGGGTCACAAGATCCAAGGTCATAGTCATATGTGATAGGTCTTGATCGGAGGTTTCCATGTGTCAAATATCAAGGCTGTATGTGTAAAAGGACATGATATATCAGCCAGGTTAAAGTTTTTAAAAAGTAGGTCAAACTCCAATGTCAAGGTCACAAGGTTCAAGGTCATGGTCAATTGTGAAAGGTCTTGGTAGGAGGTGTCCATGTGTGAAATATCAAGGCTGTATGTGTAATAGGTCATGAGATATATGCCCGGTTTATTTTTTTTAAAGTAGGTCAAACTCCAAGGTCAAGGTCACAAGGTCCAAGGTCATGGTCAATTGTGAATGATGTTGATAGGAGGTATCTATGTGTGAGATATCAAGGCTGTATGTGTTAAAATACATGAGATATAGGCATTGTTAAGAATTAAGTGTAAAAATCAACAAAGGGCAATAACTCCAAAAAGTTGATCGGCAAGGTTATGGTTCTTGTACACTGCACCTCTCCATATTGAGATCTATCCACCTGTAAAGTTTCATGATTCTACCTTACATACTTTTTGAGTTGTGCTCCGGACAAGAATCTAGTTTGAAAATCATCAAAGGGAAATAACCCCAAAAATATGATCAGCAGAGTTACAGTTTTTGTGCACTGCACCTCTTCATAATAAGAGCTATCTACCTGTGAAGTTTCATGATTCTACCTTACATACTTTTCGAGTTATGCTCCGGACAAGAATCAAGTTATAAAATCAACAAAGGGCAATAACTCCAAAAATTTGATCGGCAGAGTTACAGTTCTTGTGCACTGCACCTCTCCATAATGAGATCTATCTACCTTTAAAGTTTCATGATTCTACCTTACATACTTTTTGAGTTATGCTCCGGACAAGAATCAATTTATAAAATCAACAAAGGGCAATAACTCAAAAAGTTTGATCGGCAGAGTTAAAGTTCTTATGCACTGCAGCTCTCCATAATGAGATCTATTTACCTGTGAAGTTTCATTATTCTACCTTACATACTTTTTGAGTTATGCTCCGGACAATAATCAAGTTATAAAATCAACAAAGGGCGATAACTCAAAAAATTTGATCGGCAGAGTTACGATTCTTGTGCACTGCAACTCTCCTTAATGAGATCTATCCACCTGTGAAGTTTCATGATTCTACCTTACATACTTTTTGAGTTATGCTCCGGACACGAATCAAGTTATAAAATCAACAAAGGGCAATAACTCAAAAAATTTGATCGGCAGAGTTACGGTTCTTGTATACTGCACCTCTCCATAATGAGATCTATCCACCTGTGAAGTTTCATGATTCTACCTTACATACTTTTCGAGTTATGCTCCGGACAAGATTTGGTCTACGGACAGACTGACCGACATACGGACCGACCGACCGACCTTCCGACCGACACTTGCAAAACAATATACCCCCATTTTCTTCGAAAGGGGGCATAATAATTAAAGCTAAAAGAACTGCACATATTAACACTCCCCCCCCACCCACCCCAAAAAAAGAACTTGGAAAGAGCATGGGAAAACACTGAGGGAAATGAAGAAACTGCTGATCAGCAACTTCTCCTTTTCTGTCGGTATTTTCTATCCTAAAACACAGTGACACATAGATCGAATAAAGTCATAAATTCTTATTTCCATATCACTTCATTTGTCGCCTGCAACACCTTTCAATTTGGACCAGCCTATTCGGAAGGCTATTCCTATATATTTATTTAGGAAAGGGTTAATGGTAATCCATTACCAGTGTTTGGTAACAGGTATCATTTTTAGATTTACTCTTTGTGAAATCTGTTTTACTAATGAAATCAAATAAGGTGGATTTTTCTAACATCACACATAAGTATTATAACATTACTTGAATAAAATTATTATATATCATTAAGTTATAAACTATGTTTTAAAATACATATGAATTGTGTATCTAAAACCATGTTAAAGCATAAATTAAACCTTCTAAGGTTTCACAAATACTTTGGTCCAGTTCAGGTCAACCAGGATTTGAGGCGAAGTAGACACCAAATTTTCTATATTTCTCTATTAATGGTACCCCATGCAGTATCTTTGAAACGTAGCAAGGTGATACTATCAAAATAGATGTGAAAAATCCTTGCTAAAACTCCTGAATCCATTTATGTAAATTCGTCAAATTATGAGGTACATATCACAAACATTAACTTTAACTCTGTTTAGATATCTTCGCTGTTCCATTTATTTGATTAAAATTTATTCCATCACATATAACACATTGCGTACACCATAAAGTTTCAGTTATTTTTCTTGTCCGTTTGACCTCCGCTATCTCCGGCAGTTACTTCGTGATGTGGTACAGTTCCGTTGCTTTCTTTGCTACCAAAACTGAGCGGGCAAGTCTGAAATTAGAAAAATATATTGATTTAATCATGTTTCAAACGACAAAATTTAAGGGTGATCCACTTCAAAAACTGTAAAAAATAACCAAAAGGGTATTATCAAAGATGGGATTTGTGTAAAATATGACACAAAAAATATTGAGACAAAAGGAAAATTGCTGGTTATCAGCAGATTCTTCTTTTGCCTAAATGTTTTCCAATATGTAGTCTATTAAAGGCTAACCTTAAAAAATTTACGATTTCGCGGTTCATCCTTATAAATCGCTCAGAAATGGGCCAAATTATCGATTTTTATCAATACACAAAATTTGCCGCATCAATTACTTCCCTTGGATTCTGTATCCTTGGATACGAAATAGTCGAACCTGTCTACTTTGACAACTGCGTCATTTATCGATAATCGAGTGATCTGATATAGATGTTTATGGGAATATCGCTTCAAAATCCTGTTGTGTGAAGCTTACGATTGCAATATTAACTTAGTAACCCATAAAACTTTATACATGTAGTATAAATATTATATTTGCTTTTCCGAGAAAATCAAGTTGAAAACGAAAGTGGATTCTGAGATTGAACCAGGACCGTACAACTTCTATTAACTTGCACCGTTAGGTCGTTCAAAGATTATGCAAATTTTGATGACAAATAAATTATTATCCAAACGCCGTGCTAAAACATAATTATCAAAATTGCGTGTTCATGAGTGCTGCTCCTAAAATGCGATATTCTCTGCCGTTCGAAACAGGCATTGTTACAATTCACAGGCTTTCATCTTACCCATTACCAAGGCAAACGCTAAGAATTAAGACTGGTCTAAATTCAAAGATGTTGCAGACGAAAATAACAAGTGAATGGAATTTTACTTTTTGTCTCTTTGGGTAGAAAACATTTTATGAGAGGAAGAAATTGCCTGTCTAAATCAATTTCTTCTTTTACCACGATGTTTGCCGAAGCCATTATTTAAAATAGCAAGTGAATGGAATTTACTTTTTGTCTCTTTGGGTAGAAAACATTGTATGAAAGGAAGAAATTGCCTGTCTAAATCAATTTCTTCTTTTACCACGATGTTTGCCGAAGCCATTATTTATGAAGTGGAAGAGAAATACAATCTATGTGTGTTGGTTTTCCCCTAAATTTTTCATTTAACCCTTTCCCAAACAAGACCTGGTTTTGACGTCCCTAATAGAAAAGGCTTAGGAAAACATTGAAACAAAAGAAGAAACTGCTGATAACCAGCAGTTTCTCCTTTTGTCTCAATATTTTCTGTACCATATTTTACACAAATCCTATCTATAATAGATCTAACATCAATTTGGTCATTTGTGACAGTTTTTGAAGTGGATTACTCTAAAATTTTGTCGTTTGGGAAAGGGTTAACAAAACCTGATGTTGACTCTCAAAACAGAAAAGGCTTGGTAAAAACATTGAGACAAAAGATGAATATGCTGATAATCGACGTGATCACCTTTTGTCTCAATATTTTCCGCGACATTAGAGAATCCCTCTTATATCAGCATCCCTTTGTTATCTGCTGCGGCTGTCAAAATTGAACTCTAATTTTTAGCTATTTGGGAAAGATTGTTGAAAGCGCATAAAGATCGTTTGTGGCATTTATCGAACAGATTTGATATAATGTAATATTGTATCAAGGCGAGTAGCGGGCGATTAAATTAAGATTGTTTGGGCAATTTTTCAATTATCATGAGATATCAAAGTATTGCTTAAAGGAGAAAATGGTGACCTCAGCATTTAATCATTTTCTCTCTCTCTCTTTTTTTTTTTTTTTTTTTTTTTTTTGCTTTTCTTATATCACCAAAAAAAAAGGTTCATTTTTGAAAAATGATTTGAATCGAAAATAGCATTAATAGTTTTTCTTTACATAATGATACATTAATTGGAAATAAACACTTTATTACATAATGAGCTGATTAATTACTCAAACGGGTGTAAGATTCAGGTCAATAAACACGCGGGTGTCAAAGATGTCATAAAACACATATTTATTCGCTCCCTTTACTCAGTACAACAATTATTGGGAGAAGTTTTCAAAATTCTATTGCCCTTTTCTAAAACATATGATCTGGTGAAAACCAAGAAAAAAAACGATCATGGTTTTCCCTTTTTAATTCAACAATCCGAATCTCCTCGCTATATTGCAAATAAATTCTCTCTTTATCAATATCAAATTGATCTTCTGTAGCTTCGGAATTGGAAACCTCTAAAACATGGTAGTTTTGGAAAGGATTAACCCATATCCAAACGGCAAAAATACTCTGGTCTCGTCTGAAATCAAAGGTGTTGCAGACAACAATTTCAAGAGAATTATTGTTATTTTATTCTGTGTGTGTTGGAGGTAGAAAACATTGTGGGAAATGCAAGACAAGCAATTTCTTCATTTCTCACGATGTTTTCCACAACCTTTTTTTGAAGGGGGTGGGGTCATTGTGAGGGAATGGGTTAAAGCAATATCGTTGAAAGAATGAAATCCTGATTAATTGTCTATTCAAATGAAAACGTCAGCGAAAATCAAATACTAATTTTTAAGAAGTCATCAAATTATTTTTTATGACCGGTTGACTAATCTGTTTTTCACACTAAGTAACGAACAATGGAATTGATTTCCTTGATTATGGAATAATAATTGATAATGTCTAATTGACTGATGTAAAGTTGGTCAATGTCATACGATCAACTGGATTTTCGCCGACATCGTGTCATCTTATTAACCCATCACTGAACAGCGAAGGTTGAAAGAAATAAAAAAAAATGTCTGTCCCACAATGATATGCGTCATTTATCGACAATCGAGTGATCGGATATCATGGTTTTCGCTAATTAGTGAGGAAATTGTATCAAAATGGTGAGCATGTTTATTTTTCCGATTTCCTTTTCAATATTTTCTGTGCTAGGTTGCATAAAAACACATTCGTTCCTTCAATTTTCAAAAAAAAAATATATAATATAATTTCAACCATTTCGTGTTTGTCCACCATTTACTCTAGTACGATCACTTCATTACTAGATAGTAATTGAAAACGGCGTTAACCCCCAATAAACCAAACTTATATCGCTGAAATTCAGTGCCATTTTCTACTTCGAAAATTACGTCACTAGTCACGTGACCGATCAAGTGCCCCGGTCGTATGAATATAATATATTACCAAAGGGAAGTAATTTACAAGGGAGAGGAAGTAATTTACAAGGGAGATAATTTTTCGCACAAATTTTAATACGGAAAAATAAAATCTTGAAGAATTTCTTTTTTCATTCATAATTTGAAAAATGTTTTTACTAAAATTATTCATTGGATGATGTTGTTTTGTAAAAAAGAAAAATCAGACGCCTATAATATTACCCTTTAAGGACATCAAAAGCAGGTCTTGTTTGGGAAAGGGTTAACCTTAAACCATTTTCCAGACAGCAAAATGTTTAGGTGATCATCATCTTATTTGAAAGCTATAGTGGGGCGCATAACTCATATAATCGTTCAGTTTGTGATACAAGCATGAAATTTGGCATATATATAGTTTCAATAGTATATTTTCAGAAAAAAGTGCTAGCCACTTGAAATTCAATATGGCGGCCATTTTCTGAGATGGCCGCCATCTGAGCATTATAGAGCTTCCCTGTGCAATGATATGACGCACTAAAACTAATAGAAACTTGCATTTTTCATTTCAAACACTCAGACATAAATGCCAAATGTAAAAAAGACAATATTTGTGCGTGAGATGGCAACCAAAATCTCATATGGCAGCCATACAATATAAAGTCCTTCATTTCTATATGAAAATTGCGAATTTACCGCTGGAAAAAATCTTTGATTTGCTTTTTCGACTTATTAGCTCTACTGGCTAATTTCATTAATAAATTTAAGAAAAAATCAACTAACTTGATAACAGATGGCAGCCAACCAAGCCCGTGTAATAATTATTTTCTTACTCTTTTAATCGATTGCCATAGATATCTGCAAATGTAATATGTAGTGTATATCAGTTTGGTAAGACAATTAATTTAGAGCCACAGAACTTACTATAATAAGTATATAAATATATAATTTCAAGTGTATATTTTCAGAAAAAAGTGCTAGCCACTTGAAATTCAATACGGTGGCCATTTCTGAGATGGCCGCCATCTGGGCATTACAGAGCTTCCCTGTGTAATGATATGATGTACTAAAACTAATATAAACTTGCATTTTTCATTTCAAACACTCAGACATAAATGCCAGATGTAAAAAAGAGAATATTTGTGCTTGAGATGGCAAGCAAAATCTCATACGGCTGCCATACAATATAAAATTCTTCATTTTTCATATGAAAATTGCGATTTTACCACTGGAAAAAATCTTTGATTTGCTTTTTCGACTTATAAGCCCCACTGGCTTATTTCATTGACGAATTATATAAAATTCGACTGACTTGATAACAGATGGCAGCCAACCAAGTCCGTGAAATCATTATTTTCTTTCTCTTTTAATCGATTGCCATAGATATCTGCAAATGTAATAATTATGTAGTGTATATCAGTTTGGTGAGACAATTAATTTAGAGCCACAGAACCTACCGTAACAAGTAGACTACAAGATTGGGTCCCTCAACAAAGAGAAATGGTATGTAGAATACAAGTGAGATATAGTGTTTGAGGGCCCGAGATGGCAATCATCTGGAACAAGTCCCCAGTGATATAGTTTTCAAATTTGATAAGATCCCAATGAGAGATGGCAGCCAACCGGCTTTTTTCAAAGAAGGTCTCTAAAAAAATGTAGCAGACGATTTTCAATTTTGACATTATGTCTACAAGAGATGGCAGCCAAACCTACTGAGGCTAAATATTGTTTTAACGCCGTCTCAGTTGATTCCTATTTTCAACATCCATGTGTCCGGTGTATTCGTTATTTGGCCAGAATAGTTCTGTAAATCAACAGCCTTTACAAAGAAACTAGCCCTCACCCCATATGGGGTCCCTCGACAACAAGAGATGGTATGTCGAATACAAGCAAGGTTTAGTGCTTGTGAACATAGTCATATCAACACTGAAGAAGCTGTACAACATAGATGGCCGCCACAGCTTATTTATGATTTTAACTTTCATGTGATATTTCACAGACGCAGATATAGAGTGACGTGCAGAAAAGCCCGGCTTTCTTGAACTTACACCGTCCACTTCAAGTTTTTGCACCCATTCGTAGCCATCTCTCTGCAGCATTACGAAACTGGGTCCAAACAACTCTCCAACATTTATTTTCTTTTGGCAATCCCCATTTCGACCGGCATTAATAATTCGGTTGCTGAAAATTACACAGTCGCTAAATATGGCCAGCTTTGTAAGTTTGTATGCAACCTGTTTTGCGCATTGATATGTTGCTTATACAAAAGGACTAAGTCATGAAGTTTGAAAACTGGACTTTCTCAGAAGCCACGAATTCCATGATGTACCGGTATATAACAAGTTAAAAAGCCACATGATACTTGTAAATCTTTTACAAAACTATTGTTGTATCATATTTTGTTAAGACCTTGTCGAGTTATACAACTCTACTAAGCTGTTTAGGTGATACTTTAACTCTTGAACGACAACACGTACAACTGCGCTGAGTTTTACAAGCAACTTCCCATTGTCCATAGTTTAAACGCATTGATAAGCTTGTCTCAAATTTTGTGAATCGTGCTACGAATGCATAAGAAACGTGGCAGACCTTTTACAGCTGTCTCCATCTGTAATGGAACCATGTTTCTGTGCCCGTTTGAGCTTTATATTGTAGATAAAAGACAGTATCTATTATGATGCTTGGCTTATGCATTGTCAAAGTTTTCTCTTTGCCCTTATTATCATCTAATAGAGATGGATTGAATGAAGTTGGTATATCATTGAAGGCAAGGTATAAAGGAATATCTGTTGCAGTATTATTGTACATTTGTATCCACTAAGATCTTGCTCTTTCTGTAAATTACTCAGAAGAGAAATAAGCAAAATATTAGATTTGTCCTCTTGGCAGGGATAACATTCACTTTACATATTTTTGTTGATTTGTTTTACAATCATCCTTTATTAATGTAAGAAAGACTTCTTTTTACCCTATCTGGTTTAGAATGCATGAGTTTTCTGATATTTGGTGTGGACGATTCCAAGGAACACTAGGTTTTGACTTACTTAGCGCAAAGCGACTAATCACACGATTCAAGTGCTTTAAACCATGTAAATTAAGCTGCTGGGTTTTTTTAAAAGTAATCGACGATAATCGGTATTTGATTATGGAGGCCAATAAGACAGTTAAGATAATACAAAAGTGGTCGCCATTTCAATAGCAAAATATATATTCTCTTAGAACAATTTTGATTGTATCTCATTCATTTTATTAGCTGATACTTAAAGAGAGGGGTTGATATCTTTTTTGTTAAAAGTAATAAGATTTCCTTGAGGAAACTATGAACATTTGAATATTTTGGCGGCTATCTTGGAAAAAGGCAGCCATGTTGTACAGACATCAAGTTGGCTTATATTGGTAACAAAAAAGACTATGCAGGAAAGGTATATAAAAATCCCGACGAAAATCACCACTTGGGATTCATTTCTATTTGATATTTTCATATATAGGCCTTATCAATACATGAGAATGGCGGCTATTTTGAAAGATGGCCACCGGATGCGATTTTCATGTGGCTAATTCGGTTTGTGTTTCATTCCATTATGCTGGTTGAAATTTTATGACAAGGATTGATAATATCTTATTAAAAAATAGTATCTAATTGGAGAAACGGCCATTTTTGAGTATTTTGGCGGCCATCTCGGATAAACGACCGCAATGTTGTAAGAAAGCCATGCTAGTTTATTAATTAATTACAAAATTGACTATATTGGGATGATTTATTAGAAAAATCTCGGCGGATTTCAGCATTTGGAATGTCTTTCTATCTGATATATAGACTACATTTATCCGAATGGCGGCCATCTTGGAAAATGGCCACCGGATGCGAATTTCAAGTGGCTAGCACTTTTTTCTGATTCAGGGACCCTCAATGACTTACCATACCAACATTCATGCTTGTATCACAAAGTGAACGATTAGGCCAAATTTTCGGAGTTGTGCTCCCCACTACAACTGCAGATGACAAAGTTGATGTTCCAGTGATTTTTTTTCTTAAAAAAAACGGTCGTTATTGGGCCCCTTTCCCCTCTCTGAGGAATATACTTTTTTCCCCCATTTTAGAGAAATTTTCCCCTCCTGGAACTAGATTTTTTCTTGCAAAGAAAAATACAAATCATAGTCAGATTCTTGGCATCTCTAACAGTTCTGATGGTTGTTTGAATGTCCCATTATGATATACAAGCAAGTTAAATGCATCTATAACACTGTATTTGAGAGTATAATCATGTATTGAAATTTCCCCTTTTTGGGCTTTAACGCGAAAATTTTCCCCCACCTTTGGGCCTAATCCGAGTCTTCTCTGATATAAATACGCTCTTTGATATTTTGATTTTTCGCTATTTACATCAGAGAGCGTTGCTCCTTGAAAAAATCAAGAAGTTCGCAACAAATTGTTGCGCATCGTTCACCGTCCGATCTTAAACGCTATCGTTAAAACCCCTGGTGATATCGATAAATGAACCATTTATTGTTATGGCTGCTGAAAAAATTACGACCAAAAAGTATTTCTAAAAGGTTAATAGGCAATGTTTTGCAACAACCCTCACCTGAGCAGCCTTTGTTTACCTTGACCTTCCATTCAAAACCAAAGGTTATACTCATCCAGCAGGCCGATTTGAAATGAAATTTTTGGTCAGGTATGACAAAAATGATTTATTGATTTATACCCTACAGTGTTTTACCGAGTGATTCGATATGATACACAAAAACAAAGCTTCAAGTTACTTGTAACGTTACCGAACTTTCCGCTGTTTTCAAAGAGCAACGCTCTCTGATGTAAATAGCGAAAAATCAAAATATCAAAGAGCGTATTTACATCAGAGAAGACTCGGATTACTTTGGGCCCTGACCGCCTTCCCCCAAAATTAAAAATAAACACTGTGTTCATACAGGTAGTATTTGTGCATAAGATAGGAAAGACAAGATGTGTTGGTGAAACACAAATGTGATCGAGATTGCTCGGCAAGAGTGATCGGGACGACCGAGCGTGGTCGGCAAAAATGATCAGGAATTAATCGATAAGAAATAAAGAAGAAGTCGTGTAAATACATTTGGTTGAGTTTAATCAGGTTTGGTTGGGGAATTTAGGCGATCGAGTTGATTTGGTCGGCAATGGGAACGGGGTTTAAGTTTTTGCTTCGCAATAAAATTCGCACGAAAACCGATGACACTTACTTTTGGTGCTCCATTCTGTGATTCCTCGGTTATTGGTTTCTTGAAGTAGGGAATATACTTTCCCAAGAAGGGTTGAATAAATTTGTGGAACACCCATAACACGAATGGGATCACAACGCAGGATATGCAAACCATTTTTCGACTTTGTTTTGGTTTTGGCTTTTTGACAGTTTCCGGAAGTAGATAATGGACACGTTTGCGGATCTTTGGAGAACCAGTCCAATTCTTATGACTTTTTTTATCCGACCATTTCCTTTTCAAAAAAAGTGCATAGTAAATGCTCCAAAAATTAAAAACAATACATTCTCTGTCATTTATTGAACACAATCCTTGCAAAAAATACGAAATGCCTAAAAAAATAAACGCTTGATTTTTCATATTCAAGCATCTGGGTAACTTGATTGCCATGCACTTCCGGTTATATGTCAAAGTCTCAAAAAATACTCAAAACGTTAAGAATCCATTCAAAAGACAATGATTAAACCATGAAAGCAACAGAGATCTTTTAGAAGTGAATGTAAACTTTCTAACAACAATGGGATCAAGACGTGGCATTACCAGCCTCTTCAGGAGAAGCAACGATTACGAATACACACGTCTTGGAGCTCAAGTCCAAAATGTTCCAAATAAAACAGTTTATGTTTTTGGTGATGGAGATGTTGCTGAAGATGACGTCGTGGAATTTGAAATGGAAACTGTCAGATCAAGGAAGAAAATCCGATCGCAAAGAGAGACTGACAAGCCATTGTTTGTAGAAAGACCAATAGCTGAAGGGGACTCCCTGCACTCCCTTTGTTTGCAGTATGGATGTCCAGTAAGGATTTGAAACTTTCATGAACTATTCGCTCTAATAAAAAATTGTTTTTTTTTTTTTGTTTTTTTTGTAAATTTTACCATTCATTGAAGACAGTCCATTCAAAATGACAATTCTGTTTCGGAAAGGTTTGACCGCTTTAATGTTATATGCCTCTGGGGTGTCAATCTTTTCACTATTTAGACGTTTCACTACGGCCCTATGGGACGTTTCACTAAGAGACGTTTCAATTTTGGTAGTGAAATGTCTCAACAACTTGATTTTTTATATACATGTTTCCATTGTTATTTCAAGAATTTCTTATTCTTTCTTTGCATTTTTCATGAACACAGATTTCCTTTCAGCTCGCCCGAGACGAAAGTCTCGGAAGAGCTATTGTCATACCCTCGGATGTTGGCGTCAGAGCCCGCAAAAACTTTTACCTGGCCCACACACCCTGACCCCTCTGGATCTGCCGTAATCCGAGTTTTCTCAGATGAAATTTGCTGAAAATGTTGATGTTGCTCATTTACACCAGAGCGCACTACCACTGAAAAACAATTGAAAATAGGTCATTGTAATCAATGGCTGTTCAGGTGAGGGTTGTTGCAAAACATTGCCTATAAACCTCTTAGAAATACTTTTTGGTCTTCAATTTTTCACCAGGCATGATAAAAATGGTTCATTGATCGGTATCATAAAGCGCTTTAAGGATATTGTTTAAGATCAGACAGTGAACAAAGCGCCACAACTTGTATCAAACTTTCCATTGTTTTTGAATGGCAGTGCGCTCTGATGTAAATGAGCGACATCAACATATCAAAGAGCGAATTTCATCATAGAAAACTCGGATTAGATCTGCCACTGCTCGTTCTGTATGTATGTCCATCTATATGTCTGTCATTCTGTCCAAAACTTTAATGCCAGGGCACAAACACATCTTTTTTGTGTTGTATTATATAAATATTAATATTATTTTCATTCTTTGTAAATTGAAAATTGATTTTAAGATTTTATTTATGGTCTTGAACTTCTCTATCAATTTTAGGTTTCCGAGATGAAAAGAGTGAACAATCTGATCAACGACCAAGACTTCCATGCATTAACAAGGATAAAGATTCCAGTGAAACACAACTCATTCCTCATTGAACAAATAGAACGGGACTCGAAAGACATAAGTGCAGACAGAACTAGTACTAGTGCTCAATTAAATGGTGCTGCGGCTTATATAGGGAGCGATGACGAATACGAGATTAATAATGAATCAGACATGGACAGGTCAACTACGGACTTGAGCGATCCTGAAACTCAGAAACACGTCATCAGAAAGATCAGTATTAATAGTGCGGCAAGAGGTAATAACTCAGAGGCACGGAAATTCTTAGAGAATATGGATAAAGATCTTTCAAAGATTATGAATTCAAAACGGACAGACAGACATTCATTAGATGAAGTGATCTCAGTGCTAACTAACAAATCAGTTCATCCTCTAGTCCCGAAGAGACAAGAAACCTGGACTGACTTTAGTATACGATACAGGTCGGCCATTGTGATATTCGTGATTGTAGCTATACTTTTACCATTAGCTGCTTTGGTTTGGTATCTTTATAGATCTGGTCATAATGGGTCTTGACGAGTCACAGTAAATTGTTACGGCTAGCTTATTGTGTTACTTTTAGTATTGTCTTTCACCAGCACTCTAAGTGCTTTTAACCCTTGTCCAAACAGCGAAAAATTAGGCTGATCCAATCCTAAAGCTGCTAAAGTAGACAAAATGAGATAAAATTTCTGTATAATATAGCCTAGAAAATTTCCCAGCAAAAGGAGACAATGCTGATCCTCAGCATTTTCTTCTTTTTGCCTCAATGTTTTACCTAGCCTATTCTCTTCGTGAAGTCAAAACCAGGTCTTGTTTGGGAAAGGGTTAAGGAGTGAGTGCCAAACTATTTTATGTGCACAAAGTATGCCCTTGAAATAGCTTGGCTCTAACTGATCATTATGTGTATACAAAATTAAAGTTTTTGAAGAACTTATGTTCTAGGGCAGATGAGATCTTTTTTTCTTAGAAAAACATAACTTACTGGATTTCTATTATCAATTGTATTTTCATGCCAATTCTGACTTACTTAGAAAGCATAAATAATTTGCAGTTTGATTACTTTAAGACAAGATCGTTATGTATTTAGCATACATATTAATCTTATAGCAGATTTTCAATTAGATCTTGATTTGCTGTTCATTCTCTAATCTGCTTGATTTGATTACAAAATTACCATCAAATGACATTGACTTGCTTTAGTTTTGATTGAATAGCCATACTTTTATTACCAGGAGTGATTTTTCTAGACTCTGATATGATGAACTGCTGTTATGACAAAATATAAGCAAAATGGAATAGCATATCAATTTATATATTGTAACCAAGAACTTGTCATTTTAGGGGTACAGATGATAAATTTGTGACAATAAAGTTTACTTTAGTGTGCTAATATTTTTTTCACAAAAATAAACTCCACTTTAAGTGAATGCTATTGATCACTATCCACTCCTATATTTATGCCCTTTCTAAATCATGGATAAAGAAGAAAATCCTGGTAACCCGCTTTCTATGCTAAGTTTGCCAAAATTAAGATTTTTTCAGAAAGTGCTAATTTGTACTTCACATAACAACATCATCACACTGATTTCATATGAATGAAATTAAATATGTTTAATGTCCAACTGAATCTGAAGACCATGTGAGCACTTCAATAAGTTAGTGCAAAACTGTTGTAAAATTACACTTGTTCCAATATTTTCTCCTTTTCTGTCTTCTAGTCTTTTCCATACAGTTACTTTCAATTTACTACCTTTGAAACTTAACATTATACTGGTACATATACATACATGAATTTTGGCATCTGTATTTTGCTTCCAGTTTGACCATTCTAAAATGTTGTGGTGAGGGAAAGGGTAAATGAAAGATTTAAAGTGATTGTCTACAGACCAGTGATATTTGTTTTGTGTTTACATATCAGGTCCAAGCTTTATTCATATAATATTGAATCACTTCCAGAGCTACAGACAAGAGAAGAGGGATGAATAGATTTTCAAAGTACAATATCTCATTTTTTTTACCAAAAGCTATTTTATGGGTGCTCATTTGAATCGTCTCTCGGAGATGATCTAAAAAGAGACAATTTAAATGATTATCCACAACATAGGATTTAGATTTGAAATAACAACTTAACCATTTCCCAAAACAAGACCTGGTTTTGACATCCCTAATACCAAAGGATTTGGAAAACATTGAGTCGAAAGAAGAAAATGCTGATAATCAGCATTTTCTCCTTTTGCAACAATATTTTCTATGATGTATTTTGTACAAGTTTCATCTTTATCAACATTCATATTGTTGTTTGCAGCATCCTTCAAATTGGAAGGCCTAGATATTTTCCGTTTGGAAGAGCGTTATGAATGCTTTTGCCCTTCTTACCTGTAGCTCTAACACCATTTGTTGTTTACATGTGTAGAATCAAGCCAGAATCGGGAAAGGCTGCCTTTGTAGTATCAGAGACCATCATATTAACCCTTTCTCAAACGACAAAATTCTAGACTTGTCCAAATTTAAAGATGTTGCAGACGACAATTGCAATTGAATGAATCATCAAATTATTGGTCTTTTGTGGTAGAAAATATTGTGGGATATAAAGAAATTGATTGTCAAAAGCAATTTCTTTATTTTCCACAATATTTTACAAAGCCTTTATCTTTTGGGGAGTCAAAAAGAGTCAAATGTGTAGGAATGGGTTAACAAATCTGATCAGTATGTACCTAAGTGAATGTTTCTATTTTACAATGACTTGACTTGAAGAAAATGTATTAAAGATCAACAAAGATCTAAGTGAAGTCTGATCAGGATCCATGCTTGTCTTTTACAATAATACATGATGGTCTCAAATGCTATATAAGGGCCTTGTCTCCAGCTCATTCATTTTGAACTATAGGTATGTTAATTAATGTTATCCACTTTTGGGATCAAACTAAGTTGAAGACTGTAACTTGCATCAGTTTTAACATTTGAAAACAAGAATGTCATGTTTTCTTTGCTACAACTTACAGACTCTAAATGTCTTTTCATAATTCATGTATTTTGTTGTCTCTATTTGACATGTTTACAATTGTATTGTCTGGTATTGAGTTTTAATTATCAATCCTTTTCCAAGCAATAAATGGTTTTGACTACCCATACACAGGAGGCTATAGAAAACAGAATAGAAAACTTTGAGGAAATCATTATTGAAGAAAGTGCTGATAACCAATAGAGTCTATTTTGTTCTTATAAATGCTGGTCATGATATTATTTCCATCTTTTGCCTCAATATTTGGCAATATATTCTCTTTCCTTCACAACACCAAAACCATGTCTTGTTTGGTAAAGGGTTAAGAAATTTCAAGATCAGCAGGCTGATCTTTAGCTGTACATATAAATTTTACATGTGTGTGTCTTTAACAATAATTACGGTAGAATACTTGTAATGTGGCCATTTTTAGATTCATAAAACATAGGCTTTTTTCGAGCAGCGTCATTACGTATCCGAACATTATTCGGGCGTGGTTGTAAACATTCTGCGGTAGAAAGTTCCATGATGACGTCATTTGTATGAAGTATGGAACATTCGGAACACCTTGCTTTTAATCTCGGTCTCAAAGACGCTGTATCAAAAACATCTTAAGAAATCTTAAAAAATCTCGCTCTAAAGAACGCGCCCCTGGTTTTGACGTCCCTAATAGAACAGGCTTGGGAAAACATTGAAACAAAAGAAGAAACTACTGATAACCAGCAGTTTCTCCTTTTGTCCCAATATTTTCTGTGCCATATTTTACATATATCCTATCTTTATTGGCATCACTCTTGTCATTTATGGCAGTTTTTGAAGTGGATCATCCTAAAATTTTGTTGTTTGGGAAAGGGTTAGTGTTGTTTTGTTTTCCTCTAACAAATGGATTTGATGGTTCCTATAGGTTGTAACATTAGAAATGCTTGAGAGAAAAGAAGAACATGCTTTTGATTACCACTTTCTCCTTTCTCCTCAAGAATTTCTGAATTTTTAATTGGATTTAACTTGAAGCAATCCCCCAAAAATTGTGTAGTTAATCGTTTATATTGTTATACTTGAAAAATCAAGATGTGATGTAAAATGAGTTAGAAGCAATATTTGATTTTCTTGGTGAATATCCCCGATTAAAGCTTTAGCCCTTTCTCAAACACAACCAAGTTTTGACTTTCCTTTGAGAAAAGACTGGGAAAAACATTGAGGGAAAAGAAGAAAAGGCTGATATTCAGCATTTACTCCTTTTACTCCAGTATTTCTCATGCAGTACTGTACAAATTTCTTGCATTTATTTACAAATTTTTTTGTCTGCAAGACTGCAACCCAAATATCTGTTGTTTTGGAAGAGTTAAAAAAACTGAAATTACAGGATTTTTTTAAAGAAATCAACATGATAATAAAATTGATAATTATGTGTTTGTGTGAGGGTAATCCATCCATCATTAGATACCAAACACTTTGTGCAATTTTTGGCATCATCCAAGGCAATTAAAATTGAGTATGGTATATCCTAGTACATTCTGGAGCGTCATCAGTGGCAATGGAAATTGACGAGGGATACCCTCGTCAGTTTCCATTGCCACGGATGAAGCCCAAAATGTCACAAAGTATTTGGTTTCTACATGTAATGATGGATGTAACACCTTACAAAAAATTGTGATGGTCTTTATTGTAGAATAATATTACACAATGAAAGAAATGAAATAAATTTTATTTATTTTACATTTTGTATGTGGACCTTTTTTATGCCCCTTTATCAAAAGATCAGAAGCATATTGTTTTACTTGTGTTTGTCCATCTGTCAGTCGGTCCGTCCATCTCTCTGTCTGGAAAATTAACATGGGCCTTTTTTCCAAAAATAGCCATTTAAATTGCATTAGTGTTTCACAAACACATCTTGTTATGACATGATGTGGCTCAAAAGTGACATGCTCTGATTCAATCACCACACTCTGGGATCTTTCTGACTGTTTGATCTAGCCTGATCAATATCCCTTTGACATCAGACAACAGTCATTTGTCTGAAGTCATTACCAAACTTCAAAAAATTAGACATCCAAGTTGATAGCTGCTGCAGACGACAAAATAAGTGTAAATAAAGGTAAATTTTGTGAATGATATAGATCTAGCACAGAAATCATTGAGGCAAAAGGAGAAAATGCTGATCAGCAGCATTTTCTTCTTTTGCCTCAATGTTTTCTCAAGCCATTCTGATATGGACGTCAAAACCAGGTCTTGTTTGGGAAAGGGTTAAGTCATTTTGTCTATCAAGAATGGGTGAGTGATCTATTTGTGTTGAACAGCTGGTGGATAGACGTTGATATCGTGTTTGTCAATTTGTAATGTTGGGAGAAAATTTTCTATTTTTGACTAAATGTTCCCTCAAGCCCTTTCTATTTAGGACATCAAAAGCAGGTCTTGTTTGGGCTAAATCAGAAATCATTGCTACCTATATTGCATTTTTATGCCCCCATATCGAGAGATCGGGGGTATATTGTTTACTTGTGTCTGTCTGTCTGTCTGTCTGTCTGTCTGTCCGTCCGTCTGTCTGTCCATCTGTCTGTCCATCCAAAAACTTAACATTTGCCTTTTCTCAAAGAGTATTTGACAAACAAAGCTCAAATTTGGTATGCAACTTCCTTTCAATGATATCTATCTGTTCCATGCAATTTGACCTTCCTCAAGGTCATCTGTTAACCATTATCAACCCTTTACACGAAAACTTACCATTTTAGAAAAATGGCCATTCCAGGGGCATTGGTGTTTCACAAACACATCTTGTTTTCCTCATATTTTTGTCATCTCTGAGAGCATGGTGGATAATCACGTGATACAATATTTTCAGAAAAGCTTCAATAATTTTGTAAATACTGGACAGATTTGAATTCGGTTTGAAGCAGAGAATGTGGACAGATGTCAGGCAGTAGATGGATGAGTTGATTTTTGAAAAATCAACTAATAAAAAAGTTATTGAACATAAACCAAAATTTTGGTTTATCTTCAAAAACATTTTTATCAGTTGATTTTGCAAAAATCCAACACATCCAGCTTATTCCTGGCATTTTCCCACCTTCTTTGCTTCAAACCGAATTCAAATTGGTCCAGTATTTACAAAGTTATTAAAGATTTTCTGAAAATATTGTATCACGTGATTATCCACCGTGGAGAGGTTATTAAAAAAAGTTGCATTCATCTGTTCCCAAACATTGACGCTCCACAAGAAACAGACTTTGTGACAATTTCTTCGTCTTCCACATTGTTTTCTACCCAGAAAAAAAGGTAAAATTTCATTCACTTGAAATTGTGTGCAGCATCTTTGAATGTGGACATAACTTTGTAGGTTAAAATATGATAAAAAGATTAAGGGAAGAACTATTCTAAATACATATAGTTCTCTATCCATTTACAATAGTTTTGAGTTAACCCAATACTGCACAGTGACGCCTTTTGACTCCCTCACAAGAAAATGCTTGGGAAAACATTGTGGAAAATGAAGAAATTGCTTATAATAGCAATTTCTTCATTTACCACCATTTTTTCTTGCCCAAAATCGAAATATTTTGAAAATTTCATCAACTAAAAATGATGAAATTTTCAAAATATTTCGATTTTGGGCAAGAAATTATAAGCAATTTCTTCATTTACCACAATTTTTTCTTGCCCAAAATTGAAATATTTTGAAAATTTCATCAACTAAAAAACGCCATCCGCAACTTTTTTCAAATTGGACTACCCCAAAATTTTGTAGTTTGGTAATGGGTTGAGCCTTTTATTATGTGCTCTTTACCACTAAAGAAACTATGACCCAAAGGAAGTAGGATGTTTCAAGTTACAGGAAAAGCAGAACATAATTAACCCTCTCCCAAAAGAAAAAAAATTAGACCAGTCCATTTTGAAATGAGTTGCAGATGACAAAATAAGTGATGTCATCAAAAGAATACATGTATTTTGTAGCATAAAAATATTGAGGGAAAAGAAGGAATTGCTGATAATCAGCAATTCCTTCTTTTCTCTCAATGTTTTCCCAAACTGTTTCAACAAGGGGCATGAAAACCAGGCCTTCTTCAGGAAAGGGTTAACTCTATTAATCCATTCTGAATTTAGAAAAGCAGGCAAGGAAGAATTAGGTTCATTAGAAAAAGTGTAGAATGAGGTCACACTGCATTGCATATCTGTATGTGGCCTTTAGTTAATCTTTGCTGCCTACTCGAACGATGTAAATATTTCAGAAATGAAAAGGACAAGTGCCAAATTTCATCACACAAATCAAGAGGAATAATAGCAATTATAGGTAAGATGTGTAGTGTGCAGTTATGTCCCTTTCATTCAACCTTCTCGCAAACTGGTAAATTGTTTTTACTGTTCCAATTTGAAAGCTGCTACAGATGACAAATGGGTGTGAATAATTATGGTATTTGTGTGCGATATAGCACAGAAAATAATGAGGAAAAAGGAGAAAATGCTGATAGCCAGCATCTTCTTCCTTGCCTCAATGGTTTCACAATTGTTTACGGTTTGGGAAAGGATTAATCAGAACATGTATAGTTACCGTCATGAGGTAATGAGGTGAGAGCAAATTAGATTCAGAGCAGCCAGTTCTTATAAGCATCCTGATCAAGATCTAGACAGTGGCACAGATTCTGATCACAGCATTATGTACATGTATATCACGGTGTATAATCACATGACATGAATTTCCGATAATCTTCAAAATCTTTTTCAATTCTTGACCAATTTGAATTTGGTTTGAAGCAGAGAATGTGGGAAAATGCTAGGAATAAGCTGGACATATTGGATTTTTGAAAAATCAACTGATAAAAAAAGTTATTGAAGAGAAACCAAAATTTTGGTTTATATTCAATAACTTTTTTATCAATTGATTTTTCCAAAATCAACCATTTCCATCAAATGTGTGACGTCTGACCACGTTCTCTGCTTTAAACCGAATTCAAATCAGTCCAGTAATTACAAAATTATTGAAGATTTTCTAAAAATATTGTATCACATGATTATCCATCGTGGTATATGCATTATGATCAGGTTTCATTGTGGGCACAAATACATCGCGGCCCCTTTTCCCACAACTCATCTTATATGAGTGTTATAAGCAAAATATGGTGCCCAAAATACTCTCGCACAACTGTTCAGGACCTGCGCTACTTAGTACTGCGTCAGCATTTTAGCAGATTACCTAAATTCCTTACGTAAGCATTAAAACTACAAAACCCCAAAAAGTAATTAAAGTCAGTAATTGGTTAATAAATAACTATAAAGTAAAGTAGAATTTTTGTACTTTTAATTGCTTCTAATAACTTAGTGTAGGTTTTTGGTTTGCCTGTAAGACATCTGTCTACCTCTAAGACATTTGTTTTACAAATTGTCATTAACTGTAACCGCCTATTGCGTAAAAGCAGTTGTGACCCTCACTCAGTCGAATCATCATAGATTAAAACAATTACATCCAAGATATCGTCGGTGTAAATGCAAAACCTCGTATGTCGATTGGTCCGATTTTCAAAGCACAAACTTATGTGCCCAGTGTAGACGATTCTCGCAGGTTTTGAGATATTTTTACTGATCAGTATTGTTGACACATTATTCGAGAACAATGTGTCCAAATTTCAAGTAAGACATTTCAGTTTCGGAAAAGTTACTACACCTTTTTCCCACCCCTTTAGAATTTTCCCAACGACGATATGCATCATTTCCCGCACACAAATCGTATAGACTTGTCTAAATTAAAAAGTTTTGCAAATCAAAGAAAATACTGTAAAATTACATTTGAATGAAATTGTTGCCAGTAACAATCTAAAATTTTGTAGTCTGGTAATATGTCAAGGCATATGGGAAGGATGATCTTATTCATGTTCAAGTTAAAATCATGGGTTTAAAGTCCATAAATCTGCAAGCAGGTTTCATAGACTTTCCCTTTCTTTACACCACAATTATGAAGTCTCAAGTCAGCTGCTCTAAAACACTTGGTGCCTACAGCTAGCCACAGCACATTGACTTCTGCTCTCATGTGTACCCATTTATACATATTCATTGGTAATGAGGTTGGTCTCAAGTGCAATAATGACCTTTTTTCAGGCCCTAGCTCAGATATTTCTTGCACCAGCAAAAATTTGACTTTCAATCTGGGGAAAGGATTTTTTATCCTACCAAGAAATTTTTTTGACATTTCATTCATTACTGAAATATAACTGACTTGTTTAACATCAGAAAGCATATTGGCAAAGATGGGATTCAACACAGAGCAAACTGGGATTCTACAAAATGCAAACTGGGATTCTACATATTGCAAACCAAGATTCTACACAAAGCAAACTTGGATTCAACACATTGTAAACTGGGATTCTACACAGCACAAACTGGGGTTCTGCACATTGCGAACTAGGATTCTACATAACACAAACTGGGATTCTACACAATGCAAACTGGGATTATACATGGCAAAAATTTGGATTATACACATTACAAACTTGGATTCTACACAGATTACCGGTATACACCATGCAAAATGGGATTCTACACAGCAGAAACTGGGATTCTATACATTGCATACTGGATTCTACACAGTAGAAACTGGGATATATACCATGCAAACTAGGATTCTATACATTGCAAACTGGGATTATACACAGTGCAATTTGGGATTTTACACAATGCAAATTGGGATTCTTCACATTGAAGTGGGATTCTGCAAAATGCATACTGGGATTCTACAAAATGCAAACTGGTATTCTACGCAGCGCAAACTTGGATTACACACAATGCATACTGGAATTTTACACAATGCAAACTGGGATTCTACACATTGCATAGTGGGATTCTATGCAGTGCAAACTGGGATTTATACACAATGCAAAATGGGACTCTAGATGTTGCAAACTGGGATTCTACACAGTGCAAACAGGGATTCTACACAGTGCAAAATGAGATTCTACACAGCGCAAAATGGGATTCTACACAGCGCAAAATGGGGTTCTTCACAGTGCAAAATGGTATTCTACACAGCGCAAAATGGTATTCAATACACAGCAAGGTTAAAAAACCTTGCATTGATTTCTTCTCGGCTATGGAATCAACTCCAAAATCAAAATATTAGGCGATCCAATTGGTCAAGTCATAGATTTGTGCCAGATTGGTCATCATACGATTGAAAGATCAGGAGCCAGTCTTATCAAAGCATCTAGGGCATTTTTTTCCTACAGTATGTTAAGGCAAAGAATCTCATATAATCAATCCCTCAAAACCTGAAATGTGATTTTTTACCTAAATTTTTTGTATGACAAAAGTATGCCCAAAATATTGTGCTGAAACCGGGCTCTTCATCAGTCCCAGCGACCATATGGCTCAAATGAAACTAGGGGCTGTATTCACCAACATTTTTAAATTAAATGTCTAAAATAAAATTACACAACAAGCTATCTGATTGGACGAGAAGTATGTCTCAGTCTATCTGATGGATTGTTGTGTTATTCTAAAGGTTAACTTTGAATTAGAGTTGTCGGTGAATATCACCTCAGATACATGTTTGGGAATTGGTCGATGGATTGATTGAATGGGGTTTAACGCCACTTTCAACTTTATTGGTCATAAGGAGCACCTAACGATAGATTCCTGTTGTTTCTGTCTCAAGAACTACCACCATATTCTTTCCAAGCCTCTAGCTGCTCGCTGGTATAGGTTCCATCCATTTCGTGGGAGACCAATGTCAAAAGGCCCTGAATCAGACGTAAGACCTCATAAGCAGTGATTTTGTTACAAATTTATGCGGTAGAGTCCTGTGACCCACTTGTTCCCAAAACAATGAGTCCAATATTGAAACATATGGGTCTTTGAAAGACAATGTCGATTACACATTGAAAATGTTAGCATTCTGGGACTCACTGAATATTTTTCAATGAGTCCTGAGAAAACAAGAGCCGTCACAGACGGATTATGCTCCCCGAATAAGTGTTTGTCACAAAATAAAAACTATCATACATTAAGCCCCCCTTTTCCCATGACGGATTTTTTGTCCACACATTATTTATAGAATATGATCTAGAACATCTCACAAAATTACAAAAATTCATTAAATTCTGCCCATTAGATGAAGAGAAATTAGAGAAAAACTAATTTTTACATTAAGGCCCCTTTTTCCATGACACAGCCTCAAATTAAGAAACGGAGAAGAAGGTCTCTAGGTATTATCCCAGGGAGTCCACATGTGAAGTTTCATTGAATTTGGCCCAAGGGTTGCTGAGATCTGGCTGTGGACGGACGGACAGACGGACGGACAGACGGACGGACGGACAGCATGGCGAATATATGCTCCCCCGAAATTTTTCGGGGAGCATAAAAAAAGTGAGTCAGGGACTCGGGACTCGCAGGTAACAAAATCCCTGCATAAGTGAGTCTCATTTCCCATTTGGGGAAAGTAGAAACGGGAAATAAAATGACAAGCCACAAAGTCAATTTCTGTTCATCAAAAAATAATTTATTTACAATACTTTCTTTACTAACAATAATATAGTCTTTCAAACAGCAGTTATGCAAAAGGAAGAAAAGTAATGCTCTTTAAAAAACAAAATTTACTGAACCATCTGACCTTCTTCTATTGGTACTTTCCCAAACAAGACCAGTTTCTGATGTCCCTAATATAAAATGCTTGGGAGCACATTTCGGCAGAAGAAGAAAATGGTGTGATCAGCATTTTCTTCTTTTTCCTATATGTTCCCTGCCATTCTAAAATTCAATTTTATAAATTTTGATAATTCTGTTTTTTGTCTGCACATACTTTCAGATTGAATAAGTCAGCTTTAATATTGCCATTTGGAAAACGGTTATAACAAGTAGAGTTTGGGCTAAAAATCATTTTGTTGCATAATATGATTTATTGAAACATATTGATCCTGATCAGACTGTAAGATCATCATAGACTGACCAGGATCTAAACTGTTTCAATTAACCCTACTTTCATGACATGCAGCGCAAAATGACAATTTCTACAGTTTATAGTACAATGTATCATACAATAAATTACATATTGCTGCTTTTCAACCAAAACCTCGTAACTGCAGCTTAAAACAAGCTGCATTTACGAGGTTTTTGTTGAAAAGCTACCATATTTTCAAACAATCGAAGAACATCATGTTCAACTTTATTCATACTGACCAGAATCCATTTGCTTTAACCCTTTCCCAAGCAAGACCTGAGCTTGATTTCCCTAATTCACTGACCTGGGAAAACATTGATGCAAAAGAAGAAAATGCTGATATCAGCATTTTCTCCTTTTGCCTCAATATTTTCTGCGCTACACCAGAAATAAATACTTTCTATATCAAAGTCCATATTCTGGTTTGCAACAACTTTCAAATTGAAAATCTTAATGTCAAATGGGAAAGGGTCAAGATTGCAGACTTTTCTTTGTCTACACTTATACAGTGTTACATACACAATATTACAACATAATAGATCTACGCAAGTTGACTTTTATGGTAGTCCACCAATAAGGAGATTCACACGACATCAGAATTATATGGGTAATGTCATCAACATTTGGCGGTGGAATGTTCCACAGCCAAATGTTTACGACATCTCCCAAATAGGTTCAGATATGTACCCAATGTTAAAAACGTTGCATAAAAAATTCTGATGTCCCATGAATCTCATTAGGGTTGGACTACTTTGAAACATGAAAGATCTATGCATTTTGACTTCAATGATAACTAAATGCTACATTCTACATATTATGACTTCCATGTATTGTTCAATTACATTTTCAAAATTACAAAGAAATCTTACAGGAGAAAAGAAAAGAATGAAAATTGAATCCGTTATGTCATGCCATGGATTATTTTGACAGTTGCCTGCAATTTTCTTATTTTCTCACAATTATTTTCCAATCTTTACACTTAATAATGCAGGAAAGGGTTAATGAAGGGAGTTGTAAAATAATGTTCAAAGTGAATAGTTGACAGATGGGTGACGATAAACATGAAGCTCAAATGACGTCATTTACTGTTGACTACAGTTGTCAAAATTAATGTAACTAGAAGCTTCTTTACTTACAATATTTTCAATTCATAAACCAAGATAATGCAGAAAAGGGTAAAGCCATTACCACACAGTGATGCCTTTTGATGCCCAACAAGATTATGGGCTTTAGAAAACATTGTAGAAAATGAAGAAATTGCTTATGACAAGCAATTTCTTCATTTCCAACAATGTTTTCTATGCAGAAAGACCTAATAATGTAAGATCTTTGCATTTGGACCTGTCCAAAAATTTGTTGTCTGGTAATGGATTAATAAAGGGAAATCCAGTTCAAAGTGTGAAAGTTGACAGGTTTGTGACGATAAACATGAAGCTCGAATGACGTCATTTACATCACTACACTTGTCAAATTTAATATAGGTAATATGTAATGGATGTTAAAATCTGTACTGGTTGTTTAACCCTTTCACTCACAGCAAATTTATAGGATTTTCCAAACAGAAAGCTACTGCAGATGACAAAGTAGATGTTTTAAAATAAGAACATTTGTGTATGATATTGAAGAGAAAATATTGAGGAAAAGGAGGAAATGCTGATTTCCAGCATTTTCTTCTTCTGTCTTGATGTTTTTCCATGCAATATCTATGAAGGACGTCAAAACCAGGTCTTTATTTTGGAATGGGATTACTCTTTCCAAATCAAGTCTTGGTTTTCATGTCAATCAACAAGAAAGCTTTGAAGAAAAGAAGAAAACGCTGACAATGAGCATATTCTTCTTTTCTGGCATTGCTTTCTAAACCATGATATTTCAACTTTAACATTAATTTTAGTAACATGAATTTGTCATCTCCAACAGCATTCAGTTCAAGCCAATCCATAATTCTAGCATTTGGAAAAGGGTTTATATAGGTAATATGTAATGTATGTTAAAATATGTGATGGTTGTTTAACCCTTTCCCAAACAAGACCTGGTTTTGACATCCCTATCAGAATTGGCTTGGGAAAACATTGAGACAAAAGAAGAAACTGCTGATAACCAGCAGTTTCTCCTTTTGTCTCAATATTTTCTGTGCCATATTTTACACAAAGTATGTCTATAATAACTTCAGTTTTGTCATTTGTGGCAATTTTTGAAGTGGATCACCCAAAAATTTTGCTGTTTGGAAAAGGGTTAACTAGTGTAACAAGACCTAGATTTGATTAATAACGGGGTCAAAACATGTAAACAAGAAACAAAACAACATGAATTGACAAGATGGACAAATTCTTAGCCAAGTTGTATGTTTACAGAAACTTTCTGTCAAAATTCATTAGTTTCTGATTTCACAGTAATTTTCATACTTTTTGATGCCTGTTTTTCAACAAATAAGTACAAGCTAATGACTTTGTATCAAATGCTTTTTATACATTTTCCATGGGCAAAGTTATACTTCAAAAGATATCATCAGCTTTGTTCAAAAATGTTGAAACTATATCTTATTCAAGCTGTTGTTACAACATTTTGGAACCGACAATATGTAGTTTCAAAGCTGAAATTACACAGTAATTTTGGCTGACAACCATGAGACCATTATTCAGATTGAATAATATGAAGCTGATATTTAGAGACAATGAAAGCCTTTACATTTGGTTACATAAAGTTAGAGAGAGCAAAAGTGAGAAGACAGAAAATTCATTTTTGCACATAAAAGAAATGAAAGACTAAGGGTAGACTTAATACAAAACACAAAAGAACAAAAAATACATTTGTGATACAGAAAACATAATTGATAAGTAGGGGAATATGATTTCCAGAAAACAGTCATAGTTATATGATATGACATTTAATATATCGTTAGTGTAATACAAAACCTTGTACGTCGATTTTTGAGATTTTCAAAGTAAAATCTTCTATGTCTAGTTTAGACAATTCTTGCAGGTTTATAGATATTTTAAATTATCAGTAATTATAAAACATTATATGTAATCAATACGCCCAGATTTCAAGTTAAACCTTACAGTTTCGAAAAAGTTTTTAAAGTTTTTTCTTCCCTCTTAATATTTTCCAAAAATCAAGATACGTTTTGCATTGATATCGACTATATGATAGGACATTTTCATTTCGTCATTAGCACTAGATTTCATGTGAATCAGCTTACATTTTAGTCGTCCGGTAAAAAGTTAAAAATCCGCAGACAGCGAACCATTCATATTTTTCTCGAGATCCAAAAATAGAAACGAACATTTCCTCCAACAATTAAAACTGATTACATGTCAGTTTAGTGACAAACTACTGTAAATATTCATAATTTTACAATCACATACACTAGTTTTCCGTTAATGCCTCGATGTGACAAAAAGCACATACATTACCGCAGGATGACGACAGTTTATTACTTCATTCTTTATTTAAGCGATAAAAAATTCGAGCTGGCTGTCAAAATTGGCGAAGACCCGCATCATCTTCGAGTCAAGAAAATTAACCATTTACTAAACGATAAATGAAAACCTGTCTAGATTCAAAGGTGGTGCACACTTGAAATGAAAGTTCTTATTAAAAGATTGGAAAATATTGGTAGAAGAAATGGTAGAAAATGCCAGTAATTAGCATCTTTTTCTTTTTCCAATATTTTTCAAAGATTTATTACTTATCAGCATTGAAAGATGACATTCGTTTTGGAAAGGGTTAAGGAAGGTCTTGAATTTCATAATGCAAAGTCTAGGTTTTCAAGGAGTTGTATTTTGCTAAATATTCATTGTTAAAGGAAGTCTTGAATTTCATTCTCAAAATTTCAGAATCATTTAGATTCTCTTTTTTAAAAGGTGATGCTGGGGAAAAAATAATTGTAACTTAATGTGAGAAAGGTTTATGTTCTGGCATCAAAAGTGGTGATGGAAGAGAGAAAAATTCTGTAAACTTTATAAATCAAAATTTCTCTTTCATCTTTTTCGAAAGCTTCCCCCATTTTAGCCACCAAAGGCAGCGATTGTTTAGGAAAGGGTCACATTAACCCTTTCCAAAACGGCATAATTTTAGTTTGATCCAAGTTGAAAGCTGCTGCAGATGACAAAATGGATGTTCCCAAAGAAGGGATTTGTATATAATAAAGCATAGAAAATATTGAGGCAAAAGGAGAAACTGCTGGTTATATCAGCAGTTTCTTCTTTTGTCTCAATGTTTTCCTAAGTCTATTCTGTCAGGGACGTCAAAACCAGGCATTGTTTGGGAATGGATTAAATTCTTAATGTTAGAACAGGCTATATGCATTTCTTGCTTTATTTACAGAAAAAACTTTGATAGATAATATTACTCATGAAAGATTAAGTGTTCTTAGGAAGTGCAGTCCTTGAATGTTATGTAACTGCATTACAAGTTTAATTAAGCATGAGCAATTAAACATGCAAAGACCTTTAAATAGACATGACACAGCCCCAAATATCCTTTCCTTTTAAAGATTCATTCTCTAATACGGAAAACTAAATCTAAAACTGAAATGTTAACATTAACATTTACAATTTAGTTCCCTTCTTGATTTTAGTTTTGCCATTTCAAGATTCAGGAAGTAAACTTTTTTAAAGGTCACACCGAAAAAATGCAATGACATATTATGCAAGTCACATATTACTGGTATATATCAACTAAACCAATTTTTGGACATACTAACTAGTTAATTGTCACAGTTTAATATGTGTTACATTGCTTAGAAATGCGTTGTATTTAAAAGCTTTAAGTTTTCATCCTTCTCTGCAAGAATAAACAAGTTGTTTTCTGCAAGAGTAATCAAAGTGTCCTTATCAATTCAACATGTTATCTAGTAGAGGACAATTTTGATGCAAGTGTTACTTTGCTCTCGTTTTAAATTCATGGAATTTCATGGAAGTCCCATTTTGTCACGATATAATACATGAAGCACATACTCTGCCTATTACATAATTTCTGTGGACTATATTAACATATTGTCTGGATACAACCAAAACCTCGTAACTACACCTTATTAAAGATGTAGTTATGTGGTTTTGGTTTCACACTGACATTATATGATAAGCTATGTTCTAAAATGCAGTAACTACAGCTTGAATAAGCTGCAGTTACGTCATTTTCAAACATAGCCGACGATATTGTCATGAAAAACATGTTGAGGAAATACCAAGCTGACAGCCTTTTATCTAACAATTAATGAATTAAAGTCAGTCTTTTAGGTGCACTTTAATATATTGTCGCTATTCAAACGAAACCTCATAACTACAGCTTATGACAAGCTGCAGTCAGGAGGTTTTTGCTGAAAAACGACAATATATCCTTTATACCAGACAATAAACTTAAAGGCCGTCTAAATTGAAGCAGTTGATAAAATCAAACTTTCTGAGACTTATTACTTAGAATGAAAACATTAATTTTAGAGTGATAACAGGAAATGCTGTTTACTTCTTAGACTTTTGATGCTGGGTAATTCTTCACAATTTCTAATTCTATAATTTTGATGAAAGATCCTGTCAGTCTAATCACTATTTGATAATGGAGCAGGTCACTTTCAAGGTCTTAGATCCAGTTAGAAGTTTGTATCTGAAATCGATTAGGCTTATGATGATTCATTCATGCAACTTAGTTTTCCATTGTACATTAAACTGTGAAGAGGACAGTTTCAGGAGAATTTACAAAAGACAGATGCCGTATGACAAGAAAATGTGACACTGTGACTAAACGGAAGAAATATTCAGACACACATGTATAAAGACATGAACTATCCTAGAAGGGCGGTTGTAAATCTTACATATCGTCGCTTTTCAACAAAATCTTGTAACTGCAGCTTATTTAAAGCTGCAGTTACGATATTTTTTGTTGAAAAGCAGCAATATAAAGGCTCAACACGCCTATACTGCATAATTAATTAGATGAATTGATTAACTTGGCATTGTAGAATACCATCGCTTTTCATCAAAAACCTCGTAACTGCAGCTTATTTAAGCTGCAGTTACGAGGTCTTCATTGAAAAGCAGCGATACATTCAAGCATATTTTAGTGGCAATTATTTTTGGAAATCATGAAATTCATGACTGGTTCTAGTTCAAAGTATTTGCACATGACAAATTGAATGTAAATTTAGATCCAGACATAATATTTCTCAAAATCGTTAAAAAATCGAGGGAAAGGAAAAAATGTTTTTTACAGTATTATTGAATTTATTTACTCTTTTAATGCAAATGCCATCATATACAATTGTAGTTGGCCATTTTTCACAAATTTAACTCAGCCAAAAGACAAGTTTCATACATGTACATCTCTACAACAATTGGGTGAGGAGTATAACTAGTGAATAAACTATGACCCATTAGTGATGAAAATAAATACAACATTCATACATAAATGTGACCCGTCACGCTAAAAAGGACCTTATCCGAACTCCAAAAATCAAAATTTTGACAAACTTGTCGGATTAAGCACAAGTCAACTAGTTACTGGATGCAAAGAATGGTCATACAGTAAAATAGGGAAAACATCCCGGATTTAAACAAGAGGCCCAGGAGGGCCTGAATCGCTCCACTGGTTAAAGTGGAAGAATTATCCCATGATTTCTTGTAAGCCTTACACAGCGGCAGCCAAATCTTGATATTTGTGAATAAATTTTGAAGAGAGACTCAAAGAACATTCTTGCAAAGTCTGGTTCAAATTGGCCTTATGGTTGATTTTTAAAGAATTTTCTTATGATTTCTCTAAGTCTGATAAGCCCCTTTCTCCCTGCCACGGCCACATTTTTTTGACAAATATAAAAATTTGTGAACAAATTTTAAATAGAACTCTAAAGGCACATTCCTGCAAAGTTTGGTTCAATTGGGCACACTGGTTGATTTTTCTTATGATTTCTTAAAGTCTGATAAGCCCCTTCCTCCCTGCCACGGCCACATTTTTAGACAAATGTAAAAAATTGTGAATAAATTTTGAAAAGAGAGACTCAAAGAACATTCCTGCAAAGTCTGGTTCAAATTGGCCCAATGGTTGATTTTTAAAGAATTTTCTTATGATTTCTTTAAGTCTGATAAGCCCCTTTCTCCCCGCCACGGCCACATTTTTGGACAAATGTAAGAATTTGTGAACAAATTTGGAAGAGAATGACTCAAGGCACATTCCTGCCAGGTTTGGCTCAAATTGGCCCAATGGTTGATTTTTAAAGAATTTTCTTATGATTTCTTTAAGTCTGATAAGCCCCTTTCTCCCTGCCACGGCCACATTTTTTGACAAATGTAACCAGAGTTTTCAATGGAATTGAATTCTTTGAAGGAATTTGAAAGAGGGCTATGCAAGGAACATTTCTGTGAAATTTAATTAAAATTGGTCCAGTAGTTTTTGAGAAGAAGATTTTTTAAAATTACACTATGCGCCATATATGGAAAATAAGCCCCGCCCACAGCGGCCATGTTTTTCGAATTATCAAAATTTCTTCAAGGAATCTGAAAAAGGGTCACCAAAGGAACATGCCTGTCAAATTTCAAAGAAATCTGATAAGTTGTTTGGGAGAAGAAGATTTTTTAAGTTTTTTCTAAAAATTCGTATTTGTTACCATAGCAACCAGAGTTTTCAATGGAATTGAATTCTTTGAAGGAATTTGAAAGAGGGCTATGCAAGGAACATTTCTGTGAAATTTAATTAAAATTGGTCCAGTAGTTTCTGAGAAGAAGATTTTTAAAGAAAAAGTTAACGGACGGACGGACGGACGCACGGACGGACGGACGCACGCACGCACGACGGACACAACGCCATGACAATAGCTCGCTGGCCTTCGGCCAGTGGAGCTAAAAATTACATAAAAGTGAAAAGTGTCGGCCCTAGTCTGGCTGCGCGGACTGCGCAGACTGACTAGGGTCGATATTCTTCACACTTCCTATAAGGTCCCTTTTAGCGCAACGGGTCACAAATGTTATTCTAATACTATTTGAAGTCTTGTCCCATGCCACAATATTGAAAGTAATGGACCTTTATTCACAAAATAGGGATCAAATCCCTTCATTCGATCTAGACTATTATTATGACTTTATTTTGGATAACTTTTCACAATTAGACAAATTTGCTCTATCAATCCCTAGACTAAAATAGTCCTAAAGATACAAACTATACTATCTATCCTATTTTAAAACAAATATTGCAAAAAGACTTGCAGACAACATTTTATCAAATGCATTGCCCGAGCAGCCCATTTACTTTATGAAATTTCTGCTTATGCAAATCACAGAAATATTATTGCCGGTGGGGGATCAAAACCTCGTAACTCCAGCTTTGTCAAGCTGTAGTTACGAGGTTTTGACTCCCCACAAACGTTATAAAGAGCTTTTAGGTGGTTTATTTCATTAAAACGAAATTCAATACATAGAAACGGAAGTCTAACAATATTTGATAAATGTTGCTTTTGAAATAATCCTTTCACCAAAAAATGACTTTTTTACTATGGAAGAAAAGAAATACATATCTGAATTACATGTATTTATAAATATGAACATGAATTTCATTAGTCTTAACAAACAAAATATGAAATTTGACTAGAAACACTAATTTTGTCCCTCTCTTTCAATCTACAATCAACATAACACTGCTTTTCAACAAAAACCTCCTAACTGCAGCTTAAAACAAGCTGCAGTTAAAAGGTTTTTGTTGAAAAGCAGCGATGAATAGCTTACTATTTTCTATATGGGCGTATGACTGAATTAAATTTACTTTTCATGTTTTGTAGAATGAAATGACCACATTTTACATCAACAGTCACAAGTTTGTTATCCTATCAACACAAGTTACAAAAATATTGCAGCAGTGTTTTGGGGAAAAAGAGTCTTAATGATTTTGACGCCAAAATTATGTGGGCGACTTTGTAAATATTTGGCGGTCGAACGTTCTATCGCCTTATGTTTACAACATCGCCAAAATATGTTTGTATATGTAATAAATGTTAACAATGTCACACGAAAAATAGTGCCTTTTGTGTGAATCTAATTAGGGTTGGACTACCTTAAATCATTTTGAAACATGCCTGAAATTTATCCATTTCACCTAATGTTACTACAGAGAAATATATCATGATTGTGTCACCAAAGTCAAAACCTACAGACATTGAGTCAAAGCATTATGACTCTTTTTCCCCGAACCATTGCTCCTTTATAATGAGGTCACATTTCGGTAAGTCTATAACAGAGAGGCGTCATTTGATATTGCATATTTATACTTATTTACATTTCAAAGGGTATTGCAAAACCATTGTAAGTGAACTTAAAATAGTCTTGCACTCAGCCCTTGAACTATACTATAATGACCAGTGATAATGATAATGATAATAACAATGACTTGAGTACAATGACAATTATTATCACAATATTTCCAAACAGAAACCAAAGGTCCTAACTTACATTATGTGACAATTCCATTGTCCTTTCCTTAATAACAAAATATCAGACCAGTAAGAATTGGCGGAGTTGCACAAAAGGAAATTAAAGTGACTGAAAAGTTCAAACTTTTCTTACATAGGCTAGAAAACAATGACGAAAAAGAAGAAAACATTAATTATCATAACTTTCATCTTTTCCATAAATGTTTCGTTCAATCTTTTTTTTCAAAAACAAGAGAGAAATGGGTTGCTCAACCAGACTACACATGAGTAGAATGTGTATTATTGCATCATTCAACAAATCTTATTCTTCTATTATGGGACAAAGTAACAATCTCTTTCACAATTCATAGCCAATCAAATAATTAATTTGTCTAGCACTGAAATCTTTGTCTCCAACATTCTCAAATATTGAAATGTGTATTTGACTTGTCACAACAAATAAAGATATCTGTGTTTCAAATTGCTCATTGACTTTGTGTAGTGCACTAGAGTATTCATATCGTCGCTTTTCTGTAAAATTTGTAACTGCAGCTTCTTTTAAGCTGCAGTTATGAGGTTTTCGTAGAAAATCAGCGATATGCAGTGGAGATGGTCTAAGACAAACATCACAGCTTCTGCCTAATTAATTCCTCTAATTGGCTAGTCATTGTTTTGAAAGACTGTGACAGTTTACTAATTGTCAAACACAGTATTGAACTAGGTTAATTATTGCATCAGTATACAGAATCTATCCATGACCCGCCACCCGTATGTTCTGACCGTGTGAACCCGGAGGTGATATCGTCCCAGTCGATGTCGTATTTCGGTCGCGAGCTGTGCGTCGTACTGTCAATCTCGTCCTCCTCATCGTCAGGATCTTCGATGTTCACCTCCGCCCGACGTTCAGCATCAATCTCCGACGACGCACTAGAACTTGCCGTCCGCTGTACACTGATGTGTCCGTCTACGCGCTCCGCGTTTCTGTCCTCCAATATAAACTCTTCCATGTCCGAAAACAACACAAGCTCTTCACTTTCGAAAAACTGAGGCAGTGATTCAATATGTGCCTTCATATCACGTCCAGAAAATGAAATAATCTTTTTGTCATTACTACAATACTTTGCATTAAGGTACTTTAAACAGTCTAACATTGGGCCGGTTCCACTTTCCTTCCACGGAAGTGGCTCATTGGCCCAGCGTACGAGGAATTTCAGACTGACACCGATACAAATGTCTTCGACGGGTGAATCAGAATCTTGTCTGAGTATCACTTGATGACCCGTGCTGTTTAAAACAGCGTAACTAATGTCGAGAAAGTCTTTTGTCGCCCACTTGATCCGCTGTCCGAAACATTCCTGGGTTTTGTACATGAAGATCTTGTAATCAAATTTGTCTGAAAACAAAAATGATAGTACAGTTAGCATTTGATGACTGATCTATTTATCCTATTTCAAACTACATTTTAGACTGGTTCAATTCAAAACTGCAGCAGATGACAAAATGGATGTTAATGAAGTTGAACATTTCAAATAGGATTCAATTTTATCAAGTTAACTGTGACGTAATTTCGGACAAACAATAGCACAAAATTTATAATTCAAAGCATAGAAGCAATGGTATCACAGCTTCCATTTGTGAAAGACATGCACAAGTAATGGAATAAGATCAGCCTACCGGAAAATATGGAATCGATAAGTAGGACAAGGGTTGCATTGCTGTTATCCCACCTAATCTGTTCAGAGCTCCTTGTAAAGATTACAAGTCTAATCCATGTACTTGAGACATATCTTTTAACCCATTCTCAAACAAGACCTTGTTTTAACATGTTCACTAAATGAGGGTTGGGAAAATATTAGGCAAAAGAAGAAATACTGATGACCAATATTTCTCCTATTGCCTCAATAATTTTTAAACCATATTGCACACAAATCCTATCTTTAACAATAATACGCTTCTCATCTGCACCTGCTTTCAAATTGGATCATCCCAAAAATTGTATCAGGCCTGTAGGAACAGGGGGGGCTAAGCCCCCCCCCCCTAATGTTGGCCAAAAATGCCTAATTTTCTTAATTTTACACTGAAAATTTTGGGAAAATCCAAATTGGACCCCCCCCCCCCCCCCCCAAATATTCTGGACAAGGGCTTTAGCCCCCCCCCCCCCCCCAATATGAAATTGCTTCCTACGGGCCTGTGTATGTTTGGGAATCGATTAATACCTCACATTGCAAGATAACAGTTTTAGTTTTAGATTACAGTACTACATTGTAATTGTCAGCACCTAATTCTATACTCAGTTCCAAAAGAAAGTGTGCACTTTTAAATTTTGAATATCTCGAAAAATATACCGTCTACTGCCAAGACATTTTGTACGACACATCTCAAGACTATTGACAAACGATATATTGATGAAGAAATCATATAGCACGCACGAATTTTCGGCTTGGCTGCGACTTTCCATTTTTATTGTTCCACGCATGCCTCACGTGCTGGATGAGTTATCGATCTGCAATTGAACTTACTGCATTCCTTTTGGCATACCTTAGCATAAAATCACATTTTAATCACATCTGTACATATGGCATAAGGGGAATACAAATTACAATTAACGTCGGTAAATAAGACCGAACCTGGTGAAAACAAAAGAACTGAACAAATTTGAATGTGTACGGTATTTATATTCTAATATCAAGTGTCCATTTGTTTGGCATCTTTAATGCATACAAATTTATTGCAGAACGTTGTTGCGCCGTTCGACGACAATTTACTAGACTGCTAACGTAGCGATTACTAACGTTGACGCGCACGTAACGTCTACCGGAATGTTCAAACTTTAGCGTGGAAATGGCTTTGATGGTATGGTCAAACCCTACAACGGCATATAAGCGTGTAACTCTTTCCACAGAAGAAGCTGCAAGGAGTGCAAATCTCAACACCATCAACACCATAATGAACTGGCTGCGTGTATGCAGTATGAGCAATTATATCAACATCTGTTATGATGCCAATTTTCTTTAAGGTCTAATCTGAAGTATGATATCACTTTTACACCCTAAATTGCCATAAACTTTGTGAAAATTAAGGTAAAAGCAAAAGGCTAAAGTGCACACTTTCTTTTGGAACTGAGTATATAATATTATGCATGTACTGTAAAATCACATCTAATATATTAAACAAGTCTCATTCGCTTGTCCCATGACATGAGGCATGACACATATTTGTTACGCAACATCTAAATTTAACAACATGTATGTAACCACAAACCAAAATATCATCGCTTTTCAACAAAAACCTCGTAACTGCAGCTTGTTTCAAGCTGCAGTTACGAGGTTTTTGTTGAAAAGCAGCAATATGGTGGTTATGTTCGTAAATGCCATAACCATAGCTTATTTTAAACTGTAGTTACAAGGTTTTTGATCAAATGCAGCGATATGCTGGCTATTTTCATAAATGCTGTAACAATAGCTTATTTAAGCTGTAGTTACAACATTTTCGAAGAAAACTAACAATATGCTGTCAATTACCAGGAAGGATAAATCATCTTTATAAAGCCACACGCCATTAATTAAAATGAATAAGAAGGGCTTCTTTATTGTCAAGGGCAATAAAACAATATCCTTCTTTCTGTCTTAATTTATTATGCAAATTAATGAATACCGTAACAAGAGATGTTTGTAAAACATATATGCCCCCTCAAGGGCCTACATTTGATGTAGGTCAAAGTCCAAGGTCAAGTTAACAAGGTCCAAGGTCATGGTCAAATATGAAAGGTCTTGGTAGGAGGTGTCTATGTGTGAAATATTAAAGCTGTATATGTAAAAGTAAAATGAAACATAGGCCAGTTAAAGTTTTTAAAAGTAGGCCAAATGCCAAGGTCAAGGTCATGGTCAAATGTGAAAGGTCTTGGTTGGAGGTGTCCATGTGTGAAATATCAAGGCTGTAGGTGTAAAAGGACATGATATATATGCTTGGTTTCAGTCTTTTTAAAAGTAGGTCAAACTCCAAGGTAAAGGTTGCAATATTCAAGGTCATGGTCAAATGTGAAAGGTCTTGGTAGGAGGTGTCTATGTGTGAAATATCAAGGCTGTATGTGTAATAGGACATAAGATAAAGGCTAGGTTAGATATTTCTAAAAGTAGGTCAAACTCCAAGGTCAAGGTCCAAGGTCATGGTCAAAGTGAAATATCTTGGTTGGAAGTGACCATGTGTGAAATATCAAGGCTGTATATGTAAAATGACATGAAATATAGGCCAGGTTAATGTATTATAAAAGTAGGTCAAACACCAAGGTCAAGGTCACAAGGTCCAAGGTCATGGTCAAATGTGAAAGGTCTTGGTCGTAGGTGTCCATGTGTCAAATATCAAGGCTGTATGTGTAAAAGGACATGATATATCAGGTAGGTTAAAGTTCTTTTTAAAGTAGGTCAAAGTCCAAGGTCAAGGTCACAAGGTCCAAGGTCATGGTCAAATGTGAAACGTCTTGGTAAGATGTGTCCATGTGTGAAATACCAAGGCTGTATGTGTAATAGCACATAAGATATAGGCCCAGTTTATTTTTTTTAAAAGTAGGTCAAACTCCAAGGTCAAGGCCACATGGTCCAAGGTCATAGTCGTATGTGATAGGTCTAAGTCGGAGGTTTCCATTTGTCAAATATCAAGGCTGTATGTGTAAATGGACATGATATATCGGCCAGGTTAAAGTTTTTTTTAAAAGTAGGTCAAACTCCAAGGTCAAGGTCACAAAGTCCAAGGTCATGGTCAATTGTGAAAGGTCTTGGTAAGATGTGTCCATGTGTGAAATATCAAGGCTGTATTTGTAAAAGGTCATGAGATATATGCCGGGTTTAATTTTTTTTAAAGTAGGTCAAACTCCAAGGTCAAGGTCACAAGGTCCAAGGTCATGGTTAAATGTGAACGATGTTGATAGGAGGTATCTATGTGTGAGATATCAAGGCTGTATGTGTAAAAGGACACGAGATATAGGCAAGGTTAAGAATTAAGTGTAAAAATCAACAAAGGGCAATAACTCCAAGAATTTGATTGGCAGAGTTACGGTTCTTGTGCACTGCACCTCTCCATAATGAAATCTATTCACCTGTAAAGTTTCATGATTCTACCTTACATATTTTTTGAGTTGTGCTCCGGACAAGAATCAAGTTATAAAATCAACAAAGGGCAATAACTCACAAAAGTTGATCAGCAGAGTTACGGTTCTTGTGCACTGCACCTCTCCATAATGAGATCTATCCACCTGTAAAGTTTCATAATTCTACCTTACATACTTTTTGAGTTATGCACCGGACAATAATCAAGTTTGAAAATCAACAAAGGGCAATAACCCAAAAGATATGATCAGCAGAGTTACGGTTCTTGTGCACTGCACCTCTCCATAATGAGATCTATCCACCTGTAAAGTTTCATTATTCTACCTAACATAGTTTTTGAGTTATGCTCCGGACAAGAATCAAGTTATAAAATCAACAAAGGGCAATAACTCAAAAAATTTGATCAGCAGAGTTACGGTTCTTGTGCACTGCACCTCTCCATAATGAGATCTATCCACCTGTAAAGTTTCATGATTGTACCTTACATACTTTTTGAGTTATGCTCCGGACAAGAATCAAGTTATAAAATCAACAAAGGGCAATAACTCAAAAAAAATGATCGGCAGAGTTACGGTTCTTGTGCACTGCACCTCTCCATAATGAGATCTATCCACCTATGAAGTTTCATGACTCTACCTTGAATACTTTTTGAGTTATGCTCCGGACAAGGTTTGGTCTACGGACAGACCGACCGACCGACCGACCGACCGACCGACCGACCGACCTTCCGACCGACCGACCGACCGACCGACCGACCGACCGACACTTGCAAAACAATATACCCCCATTTTCTTCGAAAGGGGGCATAATTATGCTAAATACAGCAATTTTGTATATACCTAGTAAGTCTGAAACTCCTTTAACCCTTTCCCAAACAAGACCTGGTTTTGACGTCCTTAATAGAATAGGCTTGGGAAAACATTGAAACAAAAGAAGAAACTGCTGATAACCAGCAGTTTCTCCTTTTGTCTCAATATTTTCTATGCCATATTTTACACAAATTCTATCTTTAATAACTTCCATTTCGTCATTTGTGGCACTTTTTGAAGTGAATCACCCTAAAATTTTGTCGTTTGGGAAAGGGTTAATCCATTCCAAAACAGCAAAATTTTGGCCTGCACCAAATTCAAAGATCATACAGACAGCAATTTCAGAGTTTGAAAATTTATAATTTTATTTAGTTTTAGGGTAGAAAACATTGTGGAAAATGAAGAAATTGCTTGTAACTAGCAATTTCTTCATTTTACACTATGTTTTCCAAAGCATTTTCTTATGAGGGAGTCAAAAAGCGTCCATATGTGGGAATGGGTTAAGAGTTCATTCAGCTAGCATTGCAACAAAACTGTTGCATGTACATATCAATGCATACAAAATTGCTATCATTTTGCACTGAATTCCTATTTTAATTTTTGTTATCATTTCAATTATGTATAGGTAAGAGGCGCTAGCCTCTTACCTACTTAGCGACATCATGTTCATAATTTGTTCTTATTTCATATACCAAGGTGTTGAGAAAATATGACACAGAACATGTCGTTCACACAACAAAACGTTTCGTCATCTGTCATTGTCCTTTAGGAACTATTCTTTGAAGTCTGGATTTACCCTTCTCACCAATTGACTGGTAACATTAACATCTAAAACGAATCTGACTATAGAGGAAACGCATTTAAAATAATAGATCATTGACTTTGATAAAAAGTGCATGTGACTAATATCAGAGGTCATAAGCAAAATTACAGTTTGCGAGAAAATGACTCGGTGAGTCTGTAGAATTCAACCTGAAATTTGATAAGTACAGGAAAAGGTAAACTGAAAAGAACAACTCTCACATGTTTACATTAATTGGGCTAATATAAACAATTCCGATACAATGTTCTGAATTTTCATATCAAATCTGTCAACTAGACCTGTCAAAAAATAAGAAGTCAACTTTATGAACTTTTGAAAAGTATCCCAATAAGAGGCAAAATGTCGCTAAGTTTTTTTAATGGGTTAAATATATTTTTTAGATATTAGCGACATTTTGCCTCTTATTGGGATACTTTTCAAAAGTTCATAATGCCCGCTTCTTATTTTTTGACAGGTCTAGTTGACAGATTTGATTTGATAATTCAGAACATTGTATCAGAATTGTTTATGTTAACCCCATTAATGTAAACAATTGAGAGTTATTCTTTTCAGTTTACCTTTTCCTAGACATATCATTTTTTAGGTTGAATTCTTAAGGCTGACCAAGTCATTTTCTAGCAAACTGTAATCTTGCTTAACCCTTTCACTGCCAAATATTTTTTTCGGACGTGTTTCTCACTGCTGAATTAATTCGAAGAAATTTCGATACCCTGTTCACAAAAACATGCATAACTTTTGACCCATTTGATGGATTCCTTTCAAATTTTCAGCACATACAGACAAATGAAGCACCTATATGTGACCAAAATTTATAGGTAATTTATGAAATGACAATATTTTTTTTCCTTTTTATGTTGTTGGTACTCATATATTTCGTCCCCATAAATTTGTCGACAAAAGTCGCCTATGGCAGGGACCCCCTATAGTCGACAAAAGTCGCCTATGGCAGTGAAAGGGTTAAGGCCTCTTATATAGTCTTATGTACTTGTTAAAAAAGAAAGCCGTTTAATATTTTAAACGTGTTTCTTCTATTGTTAAATTCATTTAGATATTTATGTTAACAGTCAATTGGTGAGAAGGGTAAATCCAGACTTTAAAAAATAGTTCCAAAAGGACAATGACAGACGACGAATGTTTTTGTTTTGTGAACGACATGTTCTGTGTCACATTTTCTCAACACCTCGGTATATGAAATAAGAGCAAATTATGAACATGATGTCGCTAAGTAGGTAAGAGGCTAGCGCCTCTTACCTATACATAAATGTGATGTAACAATTTTTATGATAATTTGAAATGAATACCACCTAGATTTCTTCCATAGGTTTTTTTTTATTTCACTAATGGTATGCATACACAATGTACTTTTATGTAGATGTTTCATTTTGGAGATTTTGACGCACCATTAAACTTTAGTTTACAGAAATAATTTTTTCAATGTCAGCAAGACGTCTGCTTTAAGCTAGTCCACCCCTAATGAGATTCGCATGACATCGGAATTATTCCGGCACGATCGAAAACATTCAGCGGTGGAATTCACCACCTCCGAATGCTTATGACCGCGCCCGAATAGGTTGGGATATGTAAAGACGCACTCGAAAAAAGATGATGTTTTTATGAATCTCAAATTGGCGTCATTACGTTTAAGTAAGCAAGCAATATTTGTCTTTGGATAATTATCATGCTTTCATGAAACCTTAGTTGAATTTGATCTAACATTCAAAACAGACAAATGCACAGCAGTATATACAAGAAGAAGCTGTAGTTATGGCATTTCAGTTGTAGACATTTAACAAAATTATTTATAACCTACCTGCACTTTTCCATTTTAATGAACACAAACAGTATGGACCCTCTACAGTCACTACGAGTATTGCTAGGCGGTATCTATTGCTCTGAAAATAGAAAATCAAAAACAGATTTATTAACATTTTCTAAACATTTTCTATTACAATTTCATGCTAGTCTTCACTACACCAAAGACAACAGGGCTGCATTCAGTAGACAAAACGTTAGCTAACGTTAACGTCGCAACTTCTTTGACACAAATTTCACAGAATTGACTGAGTATTTCCAATGAAACGGCTAACGTTAGATAACGTTTTGACTTACTGAACACAGGGCAGCTGTCAGATGTCTGCAGGTTTGTTGTGACAAAATCTCCAAGTCATCAAGGGACACAATTCTGCGTGTCTGACATTGTTATGGGACTTGACCTTTCTATCTCTATTAAGGTCCTGCAAACATCTTCAAAAGGACAACATTAACACAAACACCAACATGGCTCTAAAAACTCAAATAGCTCTCTTAATTCCTCGAAAAGTTGTTTTCAATACAAGCAGTCTATTAACAGGGCTTGTATAATGGACAAGTCAATTTTTCAAACAAAAAAAGTGGACAATCAACTTTCTGTATGTCCAGCACTGATACGGCTGTGACCATTCAGTACTACCATGACATCACAGGAATGCATATTTCATTATCACTACTTCATTGATGAGCTAGCTTCCAAACCTTACAGGAATGCATGTTGAAGGGTCAGCACAAAACTGTGGTAAGTGCATGTAGAATTATTTACATTTACGACATTTTTGCACTGACCTATTGGCATAAACCTGCTTTTCTTTAAAAACCTTGTAACTACAGCTTGTTTAACCCTTTCCCAAACAACAAAATTTTAGGGTGATCCACTCCAAAAACTGCCACAAATGACAAAATGGATGCTATTAAAGATAGGTTTGAGTTTATTGGGGTTTTACGCCGTTTTCAACTACCAGGGTCATATTGCGGCGGCTGGAGCACCTACCCATGGATTCCTGTTGTTTCTCAAACCAGTACTACCACAACACCCTTACCGAGCCTCCAGCTGCTCGCCCACTTAGGTTAACGATTTCAAACCCATTGGTGGGTGACAATTTTGTCAGAAAGGGTATTAGCCGCGGCCGGGTATCGAACCCGGGACCTCTCGAATGAGGGTCAGATGCGCTACCAACTGCGCTAAGGCCGCGGCCTTTATTAAAGATAGGATTTGAGTAAAATAACACACAGAAAATATTGAGACAAAAGGAGAAACTGCTGGTTATCAGCAGTTTCTTCTTTTGTATCAATGTTTCCGAACCATATCTTCCTGGGACGTCAAAAGCAGGTCTTCTTTGGGAATGGGTTAAAGCTGTAGTTACAAGGTTTTTGAACAAAAGCGGCCATATCAGTATCACACTTTCCAGTGATGAACTAGAATACAAACTTTATTTGACCTTGCATTAATTTTACATTATTATCCAAGTCTGCCCTACTTGTAATATCTAATCTTCATTGTTTTTGGATTGGTTAACCCTTTCCCAAACAAGACCTGGATTTGACGTCCCTAATAGAAAAGGCTTGGGAAAATATTGAAACAAATGAAGAAACTGCTGATAACCAGCAGTTTCTCCTTTTGTCTCAATATTTTCTGTATCATATTTTACACAAATTCTTTCTTTAATAACATCCATTTCGTCATTTGACAGCTTTTGAAGTGGATTACTCTAAAATTTTGTCGTTTGGGAAAGGGTTAAAGAATGCAAAATGGCGCCACTTTACAATACAGTTATGTTGAATGATAGGTGAAGATCAGAACAATATGGTGTTGCCGACTTGGTCCAAGGAAAAAGTATCATGGAACCTTATTTTTAAGCATTTCCTTCTTTTCTGTCAATGTTATATCTTTAAGGGATGTAAAAAACTGGGATCATTTCAGGAAGAGTTAATAATTACAGACAATTAAGACAAGATAATACTGATAACCAAGTAAAATTATCTGTAATTTTGATTTAAACATACCTGCTATATCTTATCAGAATTATTTGTTATTACAATCATATTTAGTTAATAAATATTTCAAAAATTTGCAATGGTATTTCAGGGCAAATTTTTACACAAAGATATCAGTCGCTCTTCCTTTCAGAAATGAAAGCTACACCCCATGTTTTATCAAGGTATGATATTTAACAACAAGAAAGTCATAAATTATAATCATTTGCATTTTTTTGCATTGTCACCTTTTCCCATGATGTAGAAAAAAACATACATGTAGCAAAACTGTACAACTTGGCATGAATTTGGAATTGTCTTTACTCATTCAAAATTTACAAACCTAACAGGCTCTCCTATCAGTTTTGTATGAGATGATTTGCCTTATCAATAAACTTTTAATCACCTTTCACATAACCTTATAATATGTTTACACAATTTTAGCATATTTGCAAAACACAGGGATCAAAAGGTCTCTGACCATATTAAGGACCATAATAAATCCACTTATCTTCCATCGACCTTTACCAATCATATACAGACAAATCAAAGTGACAATGCATTTTAATTGCAAATTGATATACCTTTTTGCTTGCAAGACATGTCAGGTAATCTATGTTCGAAAAACGCATGACAGAGTAAAGCATACCATAAGTAAATCAAAATTTCATTGGGATAGCTTGGCCTGTTGACAGCTAAGGTCATAATGCGCACATCTATTGCAAAGAGAGGACAATAATCCAAGATAAAAGTACAGCATTTATAGATCGTCCAAAAAAGTGGCAGATAAACAATAGGGTATTTCATTTACAAAAGGATGTCAGGCTATTTATTTCTTCTTTTGTTTCAATGTTTTCCCAATCTTTTTCTAATAGGGACGTCGAAACCAGGTCTTGTTTGGGAAAGGGTTAAACTACAGGTATGCTTGTCGATTGCTGCAAAAATGTATAACATTTTGCACCATCCAAAGACAGTGGCAGATGACTGACAAGATGGCAATGACAAAATCTTATTTTCTGACTCAAAAGACTAAGGCTTAGGCTAAAAATACATGACAGATTACATGCTCGTCTAAAACTTGGTAGAAGGAGAGAGGCTTAATTACTTTCCTACTGGAATTTGAACTGGAATGTGGACTTTTCAAGTTGCGGTCAGAAAATGCTCACTTGTGGCGACATTCCATTGTCCCTATCAAGGATGTCACACGATGTTCAACCTTCACGGGGATCCCATGCTTGAGATAAAAGGACAGATAACTGAGTCGCCAATCTTAACTTGCAGACCACATTTTCATGTTGATGAATTTTTAAAATCTTATGACTCTAAGGGTAGAAAACATGTTACGAGCAATTTCTACTTTTTCTGCAATATTTTCTCCAAACTTTTCCTTGAGCTGCAGGGGCAGCAAATGCATCAACAAGTCGACTGCTGAACGCAATACTAGTCTAAGTCATTTTTCATGATTTTCCAGGAGAAGGAAAAAACATTCTCATTTTGTAAAAACTAGATAGAGTGGTCTGAATTTTTGATATGATACAATCTGATAACCAACATTAAATTACAAATATTATATATTTCAATCAAATTCACAATAAAGGAGAAATATGGTTTTGTTGACTTAGCATAGTATTGCAGGGAAATATTAGCAGTTTTGAACCCACATTTTGAATGCAATACTAGTCTAAGTTGACTTAGAATAGTATATTGCATGCATAAATTGGATACATGAGACAAAATTATTTACTGCAATACTATTCTATCTTTTTTCTCCTTTTCTTGCAAAAGTTTGTAGACAACAAAGATTAGTTTAACCCTTTCCTGAACGACAAAGTGGATGGTTTAATTTGAAAGCTGCTGTAGATGACAAAATGGATATTCATGAAGATAGAATTTAAATACTCTGTAAAGCATCAAAATGATGGAAGCAAAATTCGAAAATATTGGTTTTAAGTATTTTCTTCTTTAACTTTATTGTTTTCCAAAGAATTTTTAGCGTCTATTCATAGAATAGGGGGCTCTTCCAGTCACCCGGTCAGCATTGGCTTTGGTTAAGTTTTTATGTACATTATTTAAGCGTCATATCTCTGTTTCTGTTAATAATTATAATTGCTCTGAAACTTTGCACATGCTTTTGTGATCATAATATTAGCCTCTATGCAAAGATTTATCACTCTTAGATCTAATTTATCGTAATTTTAACTCTTTTCAGACTTAAAAAATGTTTGGTAAAGTTTTTGAATGCAACTGTAGTATAACTTTGTGCAGCCAGAGCTTTGAACATATTTCTGTGACCATAATATACCAACCTCTATGCAAAGAATAGTTACTCTTACATTCAATTTAGTGGAATTTAACAATGATCTTTTTAGTGAGCCGGGACCTTATGTCCCGGGAGCTAATGTCGCAGCCCTAGTGTTGGCGTTGTGGTGGCGTCTTGTCAGGGTTGCATCTGACATATCTTCAAAAACTTTAACCTGGTCTATCTCTCAGGCTTTATTACAGATACAGCTTTGATACTTCACACATGGATATTTCCTGCCAAGAGCAATTATTTGGGACCATGACCTTTGACCTAGTGACATTGACCTTGGAGTTTGACCTACTTTTAAAAAACTTTAACCTGGCGTATATCTCATGCAATATTATTGATAGAGCCTTGAAATTTCATACATGGATATTTCCTGTAAAGACCTTTCATTTTGGGACCATGGCTCCTGACCTTGTGAACTTGACCTTGGAGTTTGACTTACTTTTAAAAAACTTCAACCTGGCTTATAATTTAGGGGCTTTTAGAGATAGAGCCTTTATATTTCACACTTACATGCCTCCTGCAAAGACCTTTCATTTGGGACCATGACCTTTGACCTCTTGAACTTGACCAGTTTTGTGACAAGCTTCCATATTGGCTAGCTACGTTGTCCGCAGGATTTGATAGTCACCATGTTTTGCTGTCCTATGACAGTTCTTGTTCTTTTACTTAGCAGACATCGAATCCAGGGAAAGGTTTGGATAATAAAGATGGCCCAAAATAGAAATTGGGGAATGTTAAAAACTTAGAAAAGCTTAGATATATAAGCTTACAAAAGCATTCTTATTGTTTAATTTCATGCATTACCAGGAAGTTTGTTGTTCAAATGAATGTAAATGAATCATCATGTCATTAATTTCCTCTATGTTACCCATTGGCTCAATTTGATTATAACTTCACATATCTGACTACCATTGGATGTGTCATGCACAAGGGCAATAACTCTAGCTTTAACAATCTTGGATTATTTCCCCTTTACGTTTACAATAATTGTTAACTAGAAAATTACTCTTTCTCTAATTGAGACTGACAATTCAAATAGAACAAGCAAATTCGTTAAATTGATATCCCCCGCCGAACATATTTTCATTGTATAAGGAGTAGCACGGAAACGAATATCACTCTGTATGTATATGACTTCAACAGAACGAATATCACTCTGTATGTATATGGCTTCAACAGAATGAATATCACCCTGTATGTATATGGCTTCAACAGTCAGGGGCAGTAACTCTGAATTCAATGGTCGAACCGGGTAACCCCGACGATATGCGCATGTCCTTTTTGTAGTGGAGCTGTGTGCAAAGTTTCATTGAAATCCTGTCTATAGTTTTCAAGAAATAGCGCGGAAACGAATCTCGGACGGACGAAAGGACGGACGAATAACAATGGCACATTACTATAAAAAATTGTGGAAAATAGGTTTAAAACTGAACTTATGATAATACAATTTATCAAGTCTCCATTGCATTTTTAAAGACATCAAAATTTCAAAATAAATGCTGTGCTTTATTATGCTTAAAATCAAAAGAAAGTATCCATCATTAGATTTGTGCCAGCAAATATACACCCAAAACCTTGCATATACTGTATACTCAATTAGGAAAGAAAACTTTCTCACCCTAAACATGTCATGTAGTATTTAGAGAGAAATATGTCTCAGGACAGCCAAGTTCGACTATCAAGTGCTGGGTAGTGAAAAATTCTAAGTCCAAAAAGGGTAAAAGATTCATTCAATTAAATGTCAGACTAACAAATGTTTGCCTAGAGGCTGATATTTTGGGCACAGATGCATGTGCAAAGTTTGAAACCAATAGCGGTTACAGAAAAATCAGATATATCATGGAAGTTGCACATAAAAACTTAACCAATAATATGTGTTCATGAAACAGAAACATCCCCGAAATGGCTATTTTTCTAAAATCATGACCTTGACCTATGTGGATGACCTTGACCTGTATCAATGACCTTGAGGCTAGAACTATAAATGCATATTGGTGAGTTGTTTGTGTAATACTTGTAAAGAAAACGTCAATGTTAAGTTTCCAATTCAAGTTTTTGTGTTAACTTGCATGTTAAGGGTTGATAAGGGTTAAAAGATGAACTTGAGGTAGGTATATTGCATCATACTCTCTTACGAACAGAGCACATTATCTCTACATTCCATTTCGATAGAATGAGCTCTGTTCTCGCGGGGTCATTTCACGTCTAATCTCGGGGCCTTGGCGGGATTTCAGTATCCAATCGTTCGCTATACACAACAAAACAATTTAAAAAGCTGATACAAACTCTCATTGGCTGACGCTTCAAATTACCGGCTTCAGCTAACAAGAGCTGTCCGAAGACAGCGCGCTCGACTTTCTAAGTTGCTTAGTATAAAGGGGTCATAACTCCAAATAGAGTGGTCCCAGGGTCATGGGCCCTGATAGTAAGGTAGAGGGTGTGATGGTGAATAAGTATTCCAAGTTTGGGTTGAATCCCTTTGATAGTATGGAAGTTATTGATGTTTGAAAAAACTTTAACCTTGGTTGCAACGCCAACGCCATCGCCGACGCCGACGCCCGGGTGACAGTATAAGCTCTCATTTTCTTCGAAAAGTCGAGCTAAAAATAGAAGCGACGTAATGTATACGTAATCAAACAAGATCAAACTGAATTATTTTGATTCGATAATTCAAATGTTACCGGCTCAGCCAAAAATAGAAGCGACGTAATGTATATGTAATGATCATGCAAGATAAAACTGAATGATTTTGATTCCATAATTCAAATGATGTGCTATAATTAGATTATGACGACCAAATAGGCTGTTGGCGTACCGAAAACTGCAGAGGTCATATTTGATGGTTTGATCAATAGACCTCCGGCTTTGGAGAGTAATTGCATCAAGGAGATAGCTATCATTGAAGAAAGTTACATACCAAATTTGGTCTCTGTATGTTAAATATTTTTGAAGAAAATGCCTATGTTAAGTTTTCATGTTGATTTGCATGAGGATTAAAGGATGACTTTGAGAAAGATCATGTTGCATGGACCAGATAGATATCATTGTAAGAAGGTTACATACTACATTTGGGCTTTGTATGTCTGATACTTGTTGAGAAAATGCCAATGTTTAGTTTCGGAATGACAGACAAACGGGCAGACAGATGGACAGACAGATTGATAGGAGTAAAACAATATGAACCACCCCCCCCCCCCCCCCCTACTCCCGGTCTTTTGATAAAATGGCTTAAAAAACTCTATATATCCAAAAGGTTAAAAATCCCATTAAATTACATGTTAGGACAATGAATCTTTGCCTAGATGCCGATATTTATGGCCACAGAACCATATGCAAATTTTCAGAGTAATAGCATTAGTAGAAACAGAGATTTGATAAACTTGAACATGGAAATTTAACCAAAGTATGACACCGACGCAAACACTGACTAGAATAGCCCCCTATTCTATGAATAGTCACACTAAAGAGTACAAAATGAGATACATAGATTAGTATTGCATTCAAACTTTGGTGCAGTTTTATACATTCTTTCACCGCAATACTAGTCCAAGTCAACTTAGAATAGTATTGCAAGGAATTAATTTTAATAATTGAGATAGACTTTTATGGAATTATTGAATATCTCTAAAACCTTTTTGTATTCAACTCTAAAATTTTGTCAGTATATGCACCTATGATAAACACTAACATTGATGACAAAAACTCATTTTGGCCAAAAAGTGACTTAGAACAGTATTGCGTTCAGCAGTCGAAGTGGGAATGGGTATAAACTGTCACAGGGAGGCCATTAATGAGATTAAAGGACAGATAACTGGGTTGCCAATCTAGTCTCTGATAGAGGGTCACTGAGGACAAGTGACAGAGAGGACAAGTAAACACTTTTCTGTCTTACTTTTTTCTACAATTAAATCAAATTTATTGCTTTTTTACCAATTTTCAAGTTGTATTTTATAGTTTGGCAACATGTAAAGACAATCACAGGGGTTCATTCCAGAGATATAAGGACAGATAACTGGATTGCCATACTTGTCTGTGATAGGTCACTAAGGACAAGTCAAAGATAACACTTTTCTATCCCGATTTTGTTTCTACAATTTTATTAGGCTTTGTGCCTCTGCCAATAATTTCTAAATTATATTTTGTGATATGCTATTAGTTCAGCACAGTCTTACGACAATCATGGGGAGGCCATGCACTGCATGCAAAAGATAGCAGAACTTCCATACTTGTCTGTGATAGGGGGTCGCTGAGGACAAGTCAAAGATAACACTTTATTATTTCCATCATTTCGTTTGAATGAACTTTCATGCTTTCTTAAACCCATGTCATGCAGATCCAAAAATTTATTGTTTCTGTTGCTTTGGAATGCAATGTGGAATAATATCATAATCAGTCTGCACATTTGAAATTATGCAAAGTAACTAAATTTATTCTTCACCATCAGTCCTGTGTGTTTGAGTCTACCAAAACCTTTTTCTTAGCATTAAGCGTTGGAAAAAAATACTTAAAAGGATGTGAGGTGAAAAAATGTAAGACCTAGATATTGACTCTCAAAAAATGATGAAAGTAGGCATTTAGTCTGAAGCTGTCTCATTAATCATAAAGGAAATTACATAACTTGAAGGTCCTTACTTTTCATTATCACATAGGTTAATATGTCACTTGTGATAAACTTTATTGGTACATGGATTTTGATGAATCCTTTCCACTTTTCATGTCTGTCACTTTCTCATGGATTGTGTTAGTTGAATCAAAATTAATTTAATGAAAGTAAGTAAACACAAGATGTGTTTGTGAAACACAAATGCTCCCGAACAGGCCAATTTTAAGTTTTCGGACAGACATGCCAACAGACGGACAGATAGACAGACAAATGGACGTGAGTAAAACGATATGCCCCAATCTTTTGATATGAGGGCTTAATAATTAATCTACTCTTATAGCTTGATTCTGTAATAAATTGTGACAATAATCATCAAGTTGACAACCCCAAAACTGTTTGGTAAGAAATAAAAGACATCTGTAAGTGTAAGAATAGTCAATGAGAAGCTAATATGTGAAAAAAAAACTTAATCTAGGAGCTTATCCTCACTTTTTTCACAAACCTTGTAACTGCAGCTTGTTTTCAGTTGAATTTACAAGATTTTGGATGAAAAGCGACATTATTCTTTTTTGACAAATAACTTTGACCTTGTCATTTTCAGATGCATAATAAATGCAACTGTATGTATATTTACATTGTGATCTATGTTCGTAAACAAACAAGTACTATTGTTTTTATCTTTTTCTGCAATAATTCTCTCTTTGATTTAAGATGTTTATCCACTAAAGCTTGATTTTGTGCTTGCTAGTGATTTAAAGCAGTAAATTGAAAGACAAAAATAATCTAGGCAGGTTTGTTAAGTTTTATTTACAAAAGGAAGCATTAAATGACACTGAAAGCAGGCCAAATGTATTTAAAAATAATCCCTAGCCGAGGCACGTTGTTAACATGTGCTTATCTAAATATAGGCACATTATGCGATATGCCCCTTAATTATATTCAAGACTAGCGGTTTTGAAGTTACGCCATTGTTATATAACCCTTTCCCAAACTGGCCTTCGTTTTAATGATCCACAAAGGACATCAGTTCAGATGCCTTTAAAGGAAAAAGAAAACATTGATAGCGTTTTCTTATTTCCCTCATGGATTTCTTGCATACAAAATTTCAAGATTTCTGTTTTCATTAGCATTTTGTTTTGTCTTTAGTAAAACCTTATAATTTGGCAAACTTATTACTTAAATAGAGTTTGGGAAAGGGCTAATGGGCATCTGATGTAATCTGCTATTTAACTTTTTAATGACTTTCATCTCCACCAATGCATTATATCTTAGGTATTTTCCGAAATTATTCCTGGAAAGAGTACAATCAACCAGAGTTTTTTAGTGTTTTCTTTGACTAACTTGTATTGTAGACTTATTAATATGGATGTCTTTGAGAATGAAGGCCTAAAATGATTAACATAATTATTCTCATTTGTCAGTCTAAAACATTACCGTAACCTATGATATCATCTTTCAGTAATTAAGTTTGTCAAAAGAAAAGGATTGACCCCCTATCTATGGAATACAGCATTTTGCTTTTACCCATTACCACACAATGACTCTTTTTGACTCCCCACAAAATAATGGCCATGGAAAACATCGTGGAAAATGAAGAATTTGCTTGTGACAAGCAAATTCTTCATTTCCCACAATGTTTTCCATCCGAAAAGACCTAAAAATTAGAAATTCCATTCAACTGAAATTGTGGTCTGCACGATCTTTCAATTTGGACTGCCCTAAAATTCTGTCATTTGGTAATCGGTTACAGACTTTTCAAGACTTTATAATGCAATCTTGTCAAGTTCAAAACACTATCTCTATCCAAACCATGATAATTCCTCATAGCAATGTCCTCTTGTTTAAATCAGTCATTTTTGCTTTCCTTTTTATCAATTAAAAATATTTATGAAGAACTTAATTATGTTTTCTTCCACTTTCCTTTATTTCTGAAAGTTTTAGTTCTGAAAGTCATCTAATTTCTTGTCAGCAAAAACTTGGGCGAGGAGCTCGCGCTTGTTAAACTTTTTGTCGTCAGTAAAGTGTTAAATTCTTTTTTTTTTTTTTTTTGTATAGATAATGATTGATGTTCCCCAGTCAATGGGCATTTGGCAGATTAAATGTCAAAATATTGTAAGTCTATACAAGTACATGTGTACTTACAATAGTTTTCCATCGACCCCCGCACTATTCATAATATAGGTAACTAAATACTTGCTCTAATTTTGGTCCATACAAAAGAATTAGGTTGCGCAATAGTAACATAATACTAACATGCTAATATGTTATCATCCATACCCGGGTAGATTAAAGGGTCCAAAGTCCATAGTATGCTTCAAAGAGAAAATGGACAAGTTCCATCATTGAGGGAAGAAGAGAAAATGCTGATTACCTACATCTTCTTTTCCCTTGATACATTGTATATTCTAAGCTCTGCCCATTATTATGAACATTAACAAGATGTGTTTGTGAAACACTAATGCCCCCAAAATGGCCATTTTTCTAAAATGTTAAGCTTTCATGTATAGGGTTGATAAGGGTTAACCCATTACTGCACAGTGACGCCTTTTAACTCCCTCACAAGAAAAGGATTGAGAAAGCATTATGGAAAATGAAGAAATTGCTTGTGACAAGCAATTTCTTCATTTTTCATAATGTTTTCTTAACCAAAATGTAAAGATTTTTGAAATTTCATCAACTTGAAATTGTCGTCTGCAACATCTTTGAGTTTGGAATGGTCCAAAGTTTTGTTGTCTGGTAATGGGTTAACAGATGACCTTGAGGAAGGTCGAATTACATGGAACAGATAGATATCATTGAAAGAAAGTTACATACAAAGTTTGAGCTTTGTATGTCAAATACTTTTTAGGAGAAAAGGCAAATGTTAAGTTTTCGGACAGACAGACGGACAAACAGACAAAAAGTCAGGCAGACAGACAGACACGAGTAAGCCCCTGATCTTTCAATACGAGAGCATTTAAAGTTTGCAATGCTTCGGAAAAAGATTGAATTAATAAATTGCTCTCTTTAAAAAGCTTCAAGTATTTGATAAATGATATCTAATTCTTATATCATTTCATAAGTAACTGCCTACTTCCTGTGCAAAGTTATTGTAATGGATTTTTAGCATCGTTTTACATTTAAGTTTGTTGTATGTATTAAATCAAGTCAGTTATATTTGTATGAAATACAGTAAGGCAAGCAATAGGATAGAAACATCCTGGAAGTATTGTCACTATACTTAGATCCATGGAAAGACTTTTTTCAGCAGAAAGATTAGTGTTCAATATTAAGGTATTCCATCCACTATTAGATACCATTTGAGCGTCATCCATGGAGACCCTTGTCAAATTCCGTAGCCACAAATGACAACTATAAATTGATGAAGGTACACCATCATCAATGGGACAATGCCTGAAGTTGCACAAGTGTTTGGTATCTAATGATAGATGGTACACCCAACCTTAATCCAAAATCCGCAGACGTTTTCAGTCTGTTACTTAGTCAAGACTGGTTAGACCCTCTAGATCACGGAGGCGAATCATGTGACAAAAAATTGAGAGAAAAGAAGAAACTATTACCTCCTTGTCTATTGGTTTGACGACAGGAACTAGATAGGCTAAAAGTTGACCCGTAGCGGATTGTTTAACCATTTCCCAAACAAGACCTGGTTTTGACTTCCCTAAAGAGAAATGGCTTGGGAAAACATTGAGGCAAAAGAAGAAAATGCTGATAATCAGCATTTTCTCCTTTTGTCTCAATATTTTCTATCCCATATTTTACACAAATGTTACCTTTAATAACTTCCATTTTGTCATTTGTGGCAGTTTTTGAAGTGAATCACCCTAAAATTTTGCCGTTCGGTCCCTCCGTTCCATAAAATGGTTAATCTCGATACCGGTTGGAATTTGTTTCTCATGTGGCCGGATGGATAGATAAACATTGAAAGAAAATGTGTTGGATGGATAGAAAAAACATTGTAAGAAAAGAAGAAAATATTACCTCCTTGTCTATTGGTTTGACGACAGGAACTAGATAGGCTAAAAGTTGACCAGTAGCGGATTGTTTAATCTCGATACCGGTTGGAATTTCTGTTTCACAGGTGGTCGGACGGATGGATCGACAGTCTAGCACAGGTTCTTTATGGTAATTCACTAATCTGTGGAAGAAAAGGAGAAAATATATCATTAACGAGTGATAACGTTGGTTAAATGGTGTTTAACTGTTACCAGACAGCATATTTTAAGATATGTCAAAATTCAAAGACTGCAATATCATGTGTATGGAATTTCAAATTGTTTTTGAGTAAAAAACATTTAAGGAAATGAATAAATTGCTTGTGACAAGCAATTTCTTCATTTTCCACTATTTTTCCCAAGCCTTTATCTTGTATGCTGTCAAAATGTGTGATTATTTGGTAATGGGATAAGCTAATCCAACATGGAAGCTGCAGCAGATGACAAAATGGGAGTTAATAAATCTGAAAATTATGCAAATTTCAGGACAGAAAATATTGAGGCGAAAGGAGAAAATGCTGATTATCTGATAGGGATATATGCAAAACCTCAATTGTCGATTGGGGCAATTTTCAAAGCACAAACTTGTGTGCCTAGTGTAGACGATTCTCGCAGGTTTTGAGATATTTTTACTGATCAGTACTATTGACACATTATTTGTGAACAATATGTCCAAATTTCAAGGGAGACATTTCAGTTGCGGAAAAGTTATTACACTTTTTTCCCTCCCCTTTAAAGTTTTCCAGAACCGAGATACGAGGTTTTGCATTTACAACGACGATATGTCAAAACATGTCTTGTTTGGGACTTGTCTGTTAAAAGTACCCGGAAATCATTCATCTTGGGGAGAAAACACATCAATGAATGCCCTAAATAGACCGTTTATCAACATGGGAGCATCATGATGTAACGAGAAATCTGAGACTTCTATAATTATTTCTATGCATACTAATAGATTAGCGTACAAGTGCACGAAGTAAAGTACATTTTGTTTTATTTAACCCTTTCCCAAACAAGACCCGTTTTTAACGTCCCTGGTAGAAATGGCTTGAGAACCAGCAGTTTCTCCTTTTGCCTCAATATTTTCTGGATATAACACAAACATTTTGGCCTTTCGTGATCATTTATTTTGTCGTCTGCAACTCCTGTCATATTGGTCCATCCTCAAAGTTTGTTGTTTGGGAAAGGGTTAAAATATAATGACTTCATAAAAATTCAGCCCTGAACTAAATGTACTTTTCTATAAAAGAAATTTTTTAAACTGAATACTGAAAAGGAAGTCATAGCGTAAGACATGGAATTTTTCTACAATCTGGCACTTTCTCTTCTGTTTGTTTGACTAGCTGAAATTAATTTTGATCTGCAAGAAAGTTAACAATTACCAATTTATACTGTAGGGGACAGTATTAAAAGTGAATTTTATTTTCATTTTGATTTTTTTCTTTTGGCTGACAAAATTTCATTCAGTCTTGCAGTTTATCCAATTCTGTTTGTATGACAAATGTTTCTAGTCCTTCGCCATGTTTGAAAACGTACCATGCTTCTTGAGAGTGCTATAAACCCATTACAAAAGGAGACAGTTTCGTAAAAAGAAAGTTGCTGATACATAAAAACATGGTCTATATTGCCTAGTTTGTCACACAGTTCATTAATTAACCCTTTCCCAAACGACAAAATTTTAGGGTGATCCACTTCAAAAATGCCACAAATGACAAAATGGATGTTATTAAAGATAAGATTTCTGTAAAATGTGGCATAAAAAATATTGAGACAAAAGGAGAAACTGCTGATTACCAGCAGTTTCTTCTTTTGTTTCAATGTTTTCCCAAGCCTATTCTAATAGGGACGTCAAAACCAGGTCATGTTTGGGAAAGGGTTAACAATTACGCAATAGGAAATGGGAGACAGTAGGTCATTAAATAGCCCATCTTTTTTATCATTTAACCCTTTAACAAAGTGATAACTTCATGATAAGTAAGACAATGTTGTCATCAGCCCCGGATGTTTGGAAACATGCAAAGTTTTAACTGTATTTTTGCAACACAGAGTTGGAAAACATTTCTTAATTTTACGTTTTAAATCATTATCCAGACAGGGAAAAAACAGCGTCAAACAAGATGTGTTTGTGAAACACCAATGCCCCCAAAGTGGCCATTTTTCTGAAATGTTAAGTTTTTATGTAAAGGGTTGATAAGGGTAAACAGATGACCTTGAGGAAGGTCATTTTGCATGGAACAGATAGATATTATTGAAAGAAAGTTATATACCAAATTTGAGCTTTGTATGTCGAATATTAAGGGAGAAAAGGCAAAATGTTTAGTTTTTGGACAGACAGACGGACAGACAGATGGATGGACATAAGTAAAACAATATGCCCCAATCTTTCAAAATGTGATTTTTTTACAAAGTTTTCCTATACTTTCTGCAACATCTTTGAATTTGGCCATATCTAAAATGGTAATGGGTTGAAATTCCACTTTTTAGTTACAAGCTGTAATTTCTATTGCCTCTGTGCATAAATATCTTGTTCCTGTCATAAATTTTGGTCATTAAAATCCGATCCCGTCACAGATATTATACAGTTTGGGTCATGACCCAATTTTAACATAATTTGTTAGCATGTAAGCCTATTACATTACATCATTAACCCAATTATTGCCAAAAGGTAAGTCTTGGGTGAAACTTTGTCCTGCAAAAGGGTCTATAAGGTTGCAATAGTTCAGAACTGCATTTATAACACAGGATTTACTGCTTTGAGCCCCTGCCAGTCTTTCAGATCTATGTGACTGAACTAAAGCCTCTCTTACAACCCATCGTGCGTCTTTTTAAATTGTACGTTTTTAAACGCTGCAAAATCGCACGATCTATAAAGACGCACAACGGGTTGTAAGAGCTCCTCATTAGAATTGTCCGGTCAATTCTTTGCTGCGTGCAGTCTGCATCGTGGTTGCTTCCACAAAAATCGTATGTTGCATGTGCGTGCATCTAATGACTAAACGTACGTTTTAGACGCAGACCGCATGCAGGAGCACGTACGACCGGTTGTAAGAGAGGCTTATGGTCTTTATTCTGTAAATGACCATACAGTTGTGAAATAGGATATTAAACTTTGTGCAATCAATCAATCCATTTAAATCAAACTTATGCACGAGTATGTTATATCGGGCACAAAATATTAGTTGCTTAATGAGAATAGCTACCCATCGGAAATGTCCTCTCAAGTGACAAAGAGGTTCTCAAATAGACTTGACACAGCCAGGTATTTTTATCTTTTAGGTCAGATGGCAGGAAATGATAGCATTTGACATTATTTCGAGCAATCCATGATTTTTATGTCTAAAATCAGGAAATCTTTGAACAAGTATTGACTGAGAAAAAGGAAGAAAATACTGATGATCAGCTTATTCATCCTTTCTTCAATGCTTCTGATACTATAACATAGAAATTGTTCATATCATAAATTACAATAATTTTGTCATTTGAATGTTGTCCTGCATAGATATAATCCATTTTTATTCACCTTACAGGGTGTGGCTAAGCGAAGAGGTTATTCGACGAGTTTACTTCCCAATATCTTGGTTGATATAAGAGAAAAACGTGCGGCACGAGCATGAACACATTTCGAAATTGAAAGAACGTTCGATTGTAAAATGAGTTGTTATAAAACTTCATAACTACAGCCTGATTCACGCTGTAGTTATAATGTTTTGCAATAATACCGACGATGTACCGCTAAGCGAGATGGCTGTTTCTCCTCAAGCTTAAATGTAATGAACCGTTTACTAGGCTTCGCCCTGTCTCCCGAAAAAAATCAGAATATATAGGCCAGAAAGGGTCATTGTTGAATCAAGGAAAAAATAGCATTTTAACAATAGAACAGTAATCTGTAATCCAACCCATCCATGAAATATATAAACCCTTCCAAAACGACAAAATTTTAGGGTGATCCACTTCAAAAACTGTAAAAAATGACAAAATAGATGTTATTAAAGATAGAATTTGTGTAAAATATTGCATAGAAAATATTGAGACAAAAGCAGAAACTGCTGGTTATCAGCAGTTTCTTCTTTTGTCTCAATGTTTTCCCAAGCCATTTCTATTGGGGACGTCAAAACCAGGTCTTGTTTGGGAAAGGGTTAACCCAAGGCCGCGGTGACAAGGCGCTGACATATGCTAATATATTAACCTTATACAGGCGACCACTGAACAGAAAGTGTGATGAATTCACCCTCTCCCAAACAAGACCAGGCCCCAGTTTCTCAAAAAACTTAAGTACGTTCTCAGACACACATCTGAGCACCATACTCAAATCACACGAAATCCATTTGAACTTCAATAGAATACCCTTCAATGTTGGAAAGTATTTCATTGAAGTTGAGCATGTACTCATGAGTATGTACTTAAGTTTTTTTGAGAAACCAGGGCCAGGTTTTGACCTCCCTGTAAATAAAAAGCATTGGGAAAACATTGAGGCAAAAGAAGAAAATGCTGATGATCAGCATTTTCTCCTTTTGCCTCAATATTTTCTGTGCTATATTTTGCACAATCACCTCCCTCCTTGTCATCTATTTTGTCCTCTGAAGCAGCATTCAACTTGGACCATCTTAAACTTTTGTTACTTCGGAAAGGGTAAAGTTAACCAACCAGCGACCACTGTACCTTAAGAAAGTGTGATGAATTAATGTTGACATATACAAATGAAGAAAATTATGAATGGACGACAGAAATAAATACATCCTTCCTGTTGTTTACTAAAAACCTAGAGAGAGATGACCCAACTTGTACAGTGAATGGGATTGGTTACTGCCACATTCAACATTTGCTTTGTTTTAGTTACACATGAAACTGATGCACGTAACAATCTGCTCCATGCATTTCTCTCACCAGTTCAAACAATTTCATCTAATCTGAGTCTACAGCAGCTAATAAATGCTATGTGGATGATTGCTAGACATTTCGCCTATTTGCAAATCAGCATTTCTTCATAGTTTCTCTAATTCTTCCCATACATCAATGTGCACATTTCCCACATTTACAGTATCAACATTGTGTCATGTGTGTCACTTCTGAATTTGGTTGAAAGCAGATAAATCTATCTGTTCTAGACTAAGTGCATGTACAATAGGTTGCAATTTAGTCCCATCAAAATATTCGACTTTTCTTCCATTTTAGCCATTGACCCAAAATAACAAAATTTAAACCCAATTTAACACTTTCCCAAACAAGACCTGCTTTTGACGTCCCTTTGTGAAAAGGATTGTGAAAACATTGACACAAAAGAAGAAAATGCTGATAACCAGCATTTTCTCCTTTTGCCTCAATATTTTCTGGGCTATTTTCTACACATATTTATCTCACATCAACATTAATTTTGTCCTCTCCAGCAGCTTTTAATTTAAACAGTCTTAACATTTTACCATTTGGGAAAGGGCTAAGACATAGTTGCTAAAAATAAAGTGATCATCTATCAAAATAACATGACCCGAAACAGTCCACGATCATTTTTCAGTTGACCTAGTGATGGATATAATGTCCACCATCTTTAAACTTGAATCTGATGGATGAAAGAGCAGACATACATAATGTATTTACTGAAGAAAAGAATTCAGTTATTTCGTAAAAATCTTCTTTTTCTATGATAAGATTGTTTCAGAGAGAGTTGATAAAGCGATGATTGTGCACAATAACATGACCCCTCAATAGTCAACAAGCATCTTTCGGTTGACCTAGTGACCTAACGTCCACGATAATAAAACATGCATCTGGCGTATGGTAGAGCAGACGCAATATAACAAGAGACAGACACCTAAAATACACGATGGATAATCACGTGATACAATATTTTCGGAAAATCTTCAATAAATTTGTAAATACTGGACCGATTTGAATTCGGTTTGAAGCAGAGAATATGGACAGATGACACGCATTAGATGGGCGTGGTTGACTTTTAAAAAATCAACTGATAAAAAAGTTATTGAAGATAAACCAAAATTTTGGTTTATCTTCTATAACTTTTTTATTAGTTGAATTTTCAAAAATCCAACACGTCCAGCTTATCCCTGGCATTTTCCCACATTATTTGCTTCAAACCGAATTCAAATTGGTCAAGTATGAAAAAAGATATTGACGATTATTGGAAATTTTGAGTCACATGATTATACACCATGAAATAGCTCTGCTGCAAGAGATTGGCTGAAACTTTGGTTTCTCTTTTTTCCAACATGTTTACAAAGAAGAATAGTTAATGCACCTTTCAAGTAAAGCAAGCCTGTGAGAAAGCATGTTACAGGTTAACCCTTTCCCAAACGACGAAATTTTAGAGTGATCCACTTCAAAAACTGCAACAAATGACAAAATGGATGTTATTAAAGATAGGACTTGTGTAAAATATGGCACAGAAAATATTGAGACAAAAGGAGAAACTGCTGGTTATCAGCAGTTTCTTCTTTTGTCTCAATGTTTTTCCAAGCCTATTCTATTAAGGACGTCATAACCAGGTCTTGTTTGGGAGAGGGTTAATGAATAAGTCGAGCATACACAAGGAAATAAGCTTCTCGAGTGTGTAATTTGTCACGTCAAAAATGTCATTCAAATATTTATATATGTTGCACTATTTTGGTATGCCAAAACGAACACAAAGTGCCATATGCCATTAGTAAACCTTGCAGTATAGTTCTTCAAGATCCATCGACCATCATGGGTCCTTCGTCAGCATTTTGAAATGTGGTATGGCCCTAAAACACAAGTGCTTCACAAGTGCCAAAATGGGGGACTTCTGCTTCTGGTCAGGTGAGTTTTGGGGATCTCTGACTAAAAAATTTTGAAATTCTAGATGATTCAGGAGAACTGACTTATGAACATTTTGATGCCATTTTGCCTTTATAACTCCTTTTTCTGCCCATAAAAAACAGTTTGGCCAATGTCAATCCAGCCGTACCGCCACTGACTACCTTGGACCATCTTCATTATCTTATATATCTTCATGTATAAGGATGACAGCAAACTTTTGAAACCATAACCCCACCAGCTTGCCTCATTATAATATTGGGCGGGAGAAAGTTTCTATATTTGTAACTCTGGAGCTATTTATAGACAGTGTGATTGATAGAATATACATCATTAGCATTAATGACATCCAGTTATACATGCGAAATTGAAAGCGTCCATATTAAGTAAGGAGTGTGCCACATTGTGCCACATTAAACATCCCAAATCCTCTTAGCATGGCAAGAGGCAAGTACCTGAGTTGATCTGATATTGTAACATGTACAGGCTCTCTGGGTAGCACCAGTTCTAGGTTGGCCATGCACCATGCAACAGGAAAATACTATGTGACCATTGGTACAGATGGGGTTTGAACTCAATTATTCTAACCTTTTTTCAAATTCAAAGGACTGAAAGCACTGAGAAGCTGGATGTAAAACATTGTGAAAATCTTTTTTCAAAAGGACAGCAAGATAGCGAAGTTGATCACTTTATGCTGATCTTTTCTATGCTTCATGCAGAAATAGGAATATTCTGAGACAGTCTCAGTTACAAATACAGTTGAGAACATCATGAAATTGACATTAATTCCATTCCATTCCGATCAAAATCATTCCATTCAAACATTCATTCATTCCGCTCACAAAACCATTCATAGCGCTCAATGAACGATAAAAACGCTCACAGGTTTAATTGGTTGTTATAAAAAGAAGGCATTTCATTGGCTGAAATATTATCGTGGGCGTATTATCGATAAACCTTCATACCTATAATATTGGTAAATTTCCGATATCGAGCTGTTACTATTTTAAGATCACGTTTGATTGGCCGAAAGGTTATTGTGGGCGTGTTATCGATTTTTTAGATACACAAAATCATTCAAAACGCTCATTCCATTCATCCGTTAATTCGCTCATAAAACATTCCCATTCCACTCAGAATGTCAATTTCATGATGTTCTCAACTGTAACACATGGTGATATTTCACTTCCGAAATACAAATTTAATCACATCCGTAGATGCAAACTCACTGCGAGGAAATTTATGAGAACCAAAACTAACCATTTAAATATTTACAATTAATTTTCAGCTTTAGATTACCATCTTTCACTGTTGAGCTCTGCTTGGATCAACATGGCAAGAGTCGACAACATTTTTTTTGCTTATTTACTTTGCGGTATAGACCACTGACATCTGGTCAAATCTAGTTAACAATAAACCTACGAAAACTATCATAATTAATAATATACATAATACGACATCAGCATAAATTGTCAGCTGGTGATTTCTTTATTACATAACCGACATTTATTGCTCTTCAAATAACTAATTTTCTTTTAATTACTCTGGCCAATCCCAGATTTTGATGCACTTTAACAGAATGAAATAAATGCTTCTAGTAGCATTTTAGCATTTTCTTTTATTCCCTCAATATTCTTTATTATATAGTGATATTTAAATTGCATAAGATATCAATTGCCTATCACATAGATCACTTTTCTTCAATCGCTTGGACCACAAACATTGTAAGGGATGATTTTTTTAATTATAACTCAAGTATGTAGCAGTGTTCTGGCGAGGTAGAAAAAAGTATGGGACAAATGTCTCATGGCTACTCAAAAGTTGGGGACATTTTGGACAAACTAGGGGACACATTTTAAATCCAAAATAACAACGTTAATTAAACTTCTGTGCTCCAAAATTATCCAAAGATATACAAGATATGCAATGCATATACATTGTAATGGTCCCGCTTCGGCGATGTTTTCTTGAGACACTCAGATAACAGAGCTTGTCCTAGTAAAATAAGTTGTCCCGATTTAATTTTGGTGGTCTATACAGGCATGATAAATTCACGAAGCTATGACAAACTCACAAAGCAGACGATAGATCCTGTCTTTTGTCGACGGGATTTTCTGCCGACGACAGCCCAGGCATGGGTTTAATTCAGAGCTCCAGATAATTTTTTGAGGCAAGGGGTATTTACCCCGCAGAATTTTTTCCAGTGCGTATTTCCAGATAATTTTTTGAGGCAGGGCGTATTTACGTTCTTGTTCGGGAAAGGACTAAAATAAACAGGAACACCCGACCGGAACGACCCACTTTCATTTTCGGGTTCGAGGCCATCTTACTGCGGTATGTTTCTGACCATCGAGGTTTTTTTTCTGAACAAGATTACAATCGTGTGCTATCTTTGCCTGTAGGGCCACTTTAGAACGAATATCGGCAAAAATCGCCTAAAGTTACGATCTGCTCAGCAGTGGATTTACTCGTTTGCCGGTTTGAAAAGAAAACAAACACCTTCGAGTTGTCATTTACGATATACGGATTGACGCAATGGTCTGTAAATCGGGTAACGATTTGCTTTCACGGAGATAACCGATTCAAATTCAAACAAATACAACACTCGGCATCATTCGGTAGATCTACGGAATAGCCGATTGTCGCTCGGCTGGTCACAGTGGTGACGTAATTGGTATTCCCCAATTATTCAAGACTGATTGGCTGATTGAAGTCGTAATAGATATCGGATAGCTGACTGCCGTGACCCATTTCTTACAGACAAAAAGTTTGTGTAACTGTTAATTGTTGGAATTTCCTAGTGTATGTTTTTTCTCGACATTTTCCGATCTTGATACGCTAACTGGCAATTATCAAATGCGTTTTCATTATTTTGAATGCGTATTTGTACGCATTTTTATAAAAATTAATGCGTATTCAGACCAAATCAATGCGTATTTTACGCAAATACGCATCCTATCTGGAGCTCTGTTAATTATCTGGTTTGAATTTTCAAGGATCGAATTTCACTGTGCCTCTAAAGATTTACTGAAATAATTCAGGATATTCTTAGTTTTCTTCATTTTGTTTGGTGGAAAAGAATCTGATGACGGCATTTTTAGATTCTGCAAATGCAGGTGTATTCGTTTTTAAGTAAATATCGATGTTCAGTCATCCAGTAATTTTATCGCTTTGATAATGATTGACGCAAATAAATATCAAATTGTTTTAAATTCTTAAGGACAGATCCTCCAGTTGTTACTGCGCAACTTACTGCGCATATCCTAAATTACGAAATAAAGCTGTTTCAGTGATTGGCCTTTTCAGCAAATGTACTTCTTACATTTAGTTACTGTTTGGTTGATAAATGACAAGACCCTTTTCGGTTATTTCAATTTTCTCTGTTTGGTCAATTAAAGTGTAATAGTACTCGGATTGTACATTTCGCTTTCTGTTACGCGTTAGCGAATGTGGCGTTAGCAATAGGAAACGGAACAACAAAAGCAACGTGGTGTCTATATGAGATAGTCCGCTTCAGATGGACACAAAAGATGACACGTTTTATTATCTAAAGCTGGTAATATGGAAAAAAATGGATAAAAGTAGTGAAACAATTTCGGACAGAGCTGTAAAAAGTAAACCAAATTTTACTTGTAACTAAGAAAAACGCTTGGTTTGATATATTTTTCTTTTTTTTGTTTTTGTAGGTATGACCAAGCGCTATGTCTATACCAAAAAAGAAAAAATTCTTACCGCTGGAATATTTTTTATTATCAGAATCGTTGCGAAAAAACAGCAATTTCAGCTACTTTTGAAAGAATGTTTTACTAAAAATTTCAAAATCATCAATAAATTTTCCCAAATTGATACTTATTTAGACAGAATAAAACATATTGAACACAATAAAGACTTTTTTATGTAATCCTAGTCATTTCGAACACCTTTTTGTGGGTATTTAAGTGACACCTCATTTTTGCAATTTTAGACAAGAGTAGTCTCCCTTGAAATTCAATAACTTTTTAATTCGCTTGGTGACCTATAGTTTTTAAGTCATTTTTTTACTTGTCATATATTTAAATATCAGTACAGAAAAAATAAAAAAATTCTTACCGTGGGAAATAAATGGAGGATCTGTCCTTAACATGTGTGTGTATTTTTTATTATAAATCTAAAAATCAGTTTCGGTTAAATGAAATTATTCAAATAAATCTGTAATGTTTGGTCGATTAACTAGCACTCCGCGCCTGAAATTACAAACCGAACCCGACCTATAAACAAAAAGGCCCCGAAACTTCTGTTGCGTGCAACATTGATATGAAATTACAGCGTTTTCGAGTCTAATGCTCGTTCAGGGCCTGCGAATTGAATTCTGGGTAGGAAATAATGAGATGAATGATCTAGTTTGGATTTTTCATGTTACTTTCGATTTCGAGTACTGTAAAATTTGTCAGCGGCCGTAAAAAACAAAATTCGATCTCGTTATTTTCATGCGACAGAAATCGCATCTTGACAAAATTTTATGCGACATTCACCTTTTTCATGCGAGAATGTCGCGGAATCGCGGCCTCGCCAGAACACTGATGTAGTTAACAAAACTTGTCCATAATCCCTATGGAAAGTTACAGATGACCTATGGGTGGAAATGAATATTCAGGAGAGTGGACAAAATCAACTTTAATCAAGGAAAGAGGAGACAACACTGATCACCAGCATCTCCATTGTTTTTGAAAAGGATTTCTTTTTCAATATTGCTGTTCTCCCACACATTAAAACCCGGCCATGGCTAATACCCTTTCTGACAAAATTGTCACCCACCAATGGGTTTGAAATCGTTAACCTAAGTTGGCGAGCAGCTGGAGGCTCCGTAAGGGTGTTGTGGTAGTACTGGTTTGAGAAACAACAGGAATCCATGGGTAGGTGCTCCAGCCGCCGCGATATGACCCTGGTAGTTGAAAATGGCGTAAAACCCCAATAAACTCAAAACCCACACATTAAAGTACATATATATACAATTTAATAAAGTCCTCCCACAATACTTTATTATTCATGCCTGTGCATAAACATTCCTCAAGCTCATTGAATTGAGTTTTAATCCAGTCACACCCCAGAGTATATATTGATATCATGATTCATTCCGAAAGATGGTCCATCGCACTAAAACATGTAACAGTACAACGGAAATGAAACATTTAATACTACCGGTAACAAACGGTAGCTCTGTCAAACTTAAGCAATTGATACCCTTATTAGTAAAATACCAACTCCCTTACATACCAATATTTTGACACATGCCTGACCACTGATTTAGAAGACAATTTTGATAGATGAATCATCTATTGTTATAATTTAGACATATGAAAATAAAAATCTCACTTTTAAGCCTGTTTTGTTAGATATGTCCCCTGTCTTCAAAAGCTCAAGGACATCAAAAGTGGTACTTTGAATAGGGATAGATATTGTGGGTATATGGTGCTATAACTAAAATGTTTAAAATCTATGTCGATAAAATTTCATATTTGTGTTTGTCCAAATCTTTGTCACTGTTTACAGGATAAAATTGATCCCTTTTGAGCAAATTTTGTTAACATTGAAAGCCTTTGCTGAGTCACTTAAAAGTAAAGGGGTAACTTGGGTATATAATATGTCATAAATGTACCCATTGCCCAAATTTTTGTTAATAATATGACTGAGTCAACAATGTATCAATTTTCTCAATAAAATGGTCAAACTCATTCATTGTGTCAAATGTATGTAAAAGTGCTGACTGGACAAAATGATAGGGTAAATAAGTACATCCCTGAGTTATGCCTAATTAACTAAGTAATGAGCGTTGAATGCTTTGTAATGCTGAACCAGAATTATCCTGACTTTGATGTGAAGCATAGGCTAAGATCAGGTGCAGCCTATTTAAACCCATTTAATGTTCCAAACACAAAATTCGGAAGATTAAATATATTGTGGCAAGAGAAAGGTGACCAACATGAGAATGACAATTACCCACAACATAGAGGTATTGCCCACCCAAATTAACCAGGGACAACTTAATTTTCGTGCGCTAAGTCCGTTAGTTGAGCGTCTTAACAAAACATCACCGAAGTGGGGTCATTACATATGCAGATGTCCCGGGTTAATCTTGCTGGACAATATGTTGCTTAAAGAGTAAACATATACATCTTGTACAAACATAATGCAGAATCAGCTGTATATCATATTTCATCTATCTACCAGCTGATCTCTACTAGGTTGACATGACCACGGGACAGTTTATATGACAGTTTTCACACATCTATACTAGAGTATCCACAACATAGGGGCAGGTACCCACAACATAGGGCAGGTACCCACATATTTGTATATTTGTAACTGTATCAGCTGTATATCATCTATCTACCAGCTGATCTCTACTAGGTTGACATGACCACAGGGCAGTTTATATGACAGTTTTCACACATCTATACCAAACTATAAATGTATACCGTATACCATATCTCATCTAATAAGGGTTCAAATAGGATTTGCAAAACTGTACCCCCATTAACTGTTTTCAAAAATACTGTTCTATTCTTAATCCCATGTACTGTATTCTTCTTAACCCTTTCCCAAACAAGACATGATTTTGACGTCCTTAATAGAATAGGCTTGGGAAAACATTGAAACAAAAGAAGAAACTGCTGATAACCAGCAGTTTCTCCTTTTGCCTCAATATTTTCTGTGCTAGATCTATATTTAACGCAAATCCGATTGTTATCAACATTTATATTGTCGTTTATGGCAGCTTTCAAATTGGAATACCCTAAAATTATGTCGTTTGGGAAGGGGTTAAGCGTTCAGTTATCAATATTGAAGGAAGAGCTAGGTTTAGAAATTTCCTATAAGGATAAGTATGGTATATAATAATAATATATACAATGTCCTGCAGGCTTTATGACATAATTGACCAGGTCAAGGGTCAAGTTATCTCATAAACCCTTTCCCGAACAACAACAATTTAGGGTGTTTCAATTTGAAACCAGTTGCCAACGACAAAATGGTGGTTATTTAAGATTACATTTGTGTACAATACAGCACTGAAAATATTGAGGCAAAAGGAGAAAATGCTGGTTACCAGCATTTTCTTCTTTTGCCTCAATGTTTTCCCTATCCTTCTTATCAGGGATGTCAAAACCAGGTCTTGTTTGGGTAAGGGTTAACTGTGCAGCAATTTAACTTTTGAACTACCAATTTATTTTATACCCCATGGCCTTCAACCACAATGATATAGTGGTAGAAAATTTTCATGATGAGTCAAATGCTTTGTGTGGTTTTAAATACATACAAACAAACTTTACTTTATTTGCCATATCTCTATATCTATTTCTGTAAACTCCTCTAAACTCCTCAAATGACTTTGTGGAGAACTACCTAATGGCATTACTTTTCAAAGCATATACCAACTCTTGTAAATGCACCATCCCACCACCATATTTACAGATGCATACACAACAACACCTACGAGAAGAGGCTGTGAGAAACTCAGAAATTACCTAAATGCTACCCATTGAAACAGCTGGGTAGACTGAGGCGGTGACATTTAAGTGTCTTGCCCAAAGACACAACTCTCCCCCCCCCCACACACACACATCCCCATCCCCGTGGGGCTTGAACCCTCGACCTCCGGGTTTCAAGTCAAGTGCCCTAAATACTGCACCACCGAGGCTGCATTATGTTCCTTGCACTTTGCACAGTGGAAGGAGGACATGATACCAACTCTGGGTCATACCTAGCTGAGTATAACTTTTTGTTAATATTTGGACATGTATTGTCAACAATATTGAAGTAAGAATTGTTCATCCTATATGGTCTTGTTACGAAAGCAGCACCTTTTTAAGTTGCAAGCCAATGTTACCGCGGGACTGTACCATCAATAAAGAAGACTGAATACAAAATCAATTTATAAAAAAATTATATTTATAAGCATTTGCAATAGTTTTGCATTTGGCCTTGAATAGATCAAAACTAATCCCCTGGCGCTAAACTTATCACCGAAGGTTCAAAGGGATATTTTCGTTAGTCTCCTGTGCATTATGTTAATTCATCCGTGTAACGACGACATACTAAACTTCATGTGACCAATCTGTACTTATTGAGAATCCATACAGCTGTATTTATTCTAATCCCTTCAACAAACTCAAACCAAATTTCCGACAAACCGATTAAAATGTGTTTTCTACCCATTTTGTATAAGTTCCCCTGTTTGGAAGATGTTTTGTACCAGGTCAAAGACATTATTGCTGTTGATTGGTAACCACAAGGTCATAACATGAACAAAATTTAATGTACTGTTTTTAGATCAAAGCAACAAATTTCATTTTCTTTTTCTTCAAACTAAGCAAGGCTGAAAGATTTTGTTTTCTGTTAAAGGACACTGGACATTTTGAAATTTCATTGTAAAACTATAACAGTGGAGCAGATGAAATTTACATGCATTAATTTACATTGATGTTGCACTAACAATTCCGAAGCCTGAAACCTGAGGATGAATGCAAAGTCAGCCAATTCACAGTTGGTGACTAATAAAAACTTTGATTGACCTTTTTAATTTATGTGAGTAAGTTCCTATTGTCCATAAAAAAGGTTAAAGATGGCCACAGTCAACCTGTTAGAGCCATAAACCAGTCATATAGTTGATGAATCACTTCCTTAACACTTCCAATGGAATTATATTAATATTATTTGCTGACTTTGGTCACTTTCTAGGGTAATTCATATTCTCTGAAATATGTTGAAAGAAAAAAACTCGAAGTTTTTCGCAAAATTTTTTCTGACTTACAGATCTACATGTTTTATCACTAGTTTATTTCTTTGTAATTCCTATTGAAATTAATAAAGACAACATAAAAAGTATTTTTGAGACAGAAGTACATTGGCATATTTTCTATGGCAATACCAATGCCTTTATCAGCACAAGGATTTAAAATCATTTGATGGGACTCCAGTTTCCATGAACATACATTCTCCTAACAAAGCAAAGAGGTTCCACTCACCTTTGGTAATTATATACAAACAACTTGACTCGAGCGTCTTCATTTCTGTCGTTTGGTGGCATTTCCAGCAATAAATCCAACGACTCCTTCTGACTACGGAATCGTTTGTCCCCCGTTTTTGGCCGTAACCACATCATGGGTGGCCCCTTAATGTCCTCTTTCATATCAAGTCTTAATTTCACTGTAAGTTTGTGCCCGCGACCATTTATGTCAAAGTTTAATCGAATATTATGTGAAATCTCAGTGCCGAGTGGAAGCCCCATTCCGACCCCATTATTACGTGCCAGCACGATGCAGTCGGCGGCCGTTCCCACTTGTTGTGTAATGGTCTCCTTACCGAAGATGCCGTGTTTTGTAGTTTTGTGTATAAATATCCCGACGTTCAGATTGACTCTGTCCCCGGGGAGGTAAGGGAAGGTGATCACATTTTTCGTGCCGTCCGTGTTCATCCATACCCATTTATTGCCGTGTCTGACTAAATTCTTCTCCATCCGTATGGTCTGTGTACAGTAATTCTCCTGGTACGAGAACGACAACTTCACGTCCAGCAACTTCACCTTCTTCGTCAACTCGTTACGATGTATCTCCAGCCACGACATGTTCACCTTCAGCGACTCCGACGCGGCTTGACGATAAATATCATCGTAAAGCTGCTTCACGAGCTCTTTCTGTGATCGTGACTTTGGTAAGTGGCCCTCCTTCATGGGTTTGTATCGGATGGACTGGCGGATGGCCGCCATCTTGGCTGGCTTGGGGTTGTATTCCTCCATCAGCTCTTTAATTTTGGAATACTCGCACAAGTCCCGCATCTGCAATTAGAAGATTGACAGATCAATTTATGAAAACATTGGGAGGTAAGGAGTAAATGCTGGCTTCAGCTTGAGCTATAAGACAATATTTATCCTTTTACCAGAGGGCAGAAAAGACAGGTCCAAATTCAAAGGTGTTGCAAATGACAATTTCAAGAAAAATTAATGAATTTTTAAATTTGGGTCTCTCTTGGTAGATCTAGAAAATATTGTGGAAAATGAAGAAATTGCTTATCATAAGCAATTTCTTCATTCTCTAGAATGTTTTCTAAAGCCTATATCTTGTATGGCACCCAAAGGCAGCATTGTGTGGGAATGGGTTCTGGTAGACTGAATTAAAATGGGTCAAAAAGTGGATGAAGTTAATGAAACAAGATACCAAAACGAGCTAATAATCCTGCTAGATTTGCATAATTTTTGTGCATTTAAAACTAATAGCTTAATTCACAAAAGAATTGGATTACAAGTTTCTTGCATAATGATATCACCTCATTATTTTTTATGTTTATTTTCAGTTTTGCAATCTAATTTTAAAAGCATCATTATTCCATTCCCATACAACAAAACAATAGACCAATCTAAACTAAATGATGTTGTAGCAGACAAAATTAACCCATTACCATTCTAGATAGTTCCAAATTCAAAGATGTCGCAGACGACAATTTTAAATTAACAAAATCTAAAATATATTGGTCTTTTGGGGTAGAAAATATTGTGAGAAATGAAGAAATTGCTTGTCACAAGCAATTTCTTCATTTTCCACAATGTTTTCCAAAGCCATTGTGTTATAGAGCATCAATAGGCATCATTGTGTTGTAATGGGTTAAAATCTTTACATTCAGATTACATAGATCAGAAAATATTGACAGAAAAGTAGAAACATATGTTATCACTCGTTATCAATATTTTCTTTTTTATTTTCTTCAATATTTTCAGAAGCAACATCATGCTTGCAAAAGGGGCAATAACAAATTATTCACAAATAAAAGTTTACAGCCAATCCTTTAGATAGATAATAAAATCTGCACAAAGGCAATATAATTCCTGCATAATGCAACTTGAAGAATACATTTATCTTTATAGCCGTGCAATAATACATTAACCCTTTCCCAAACGGTAAAATTTTAGGGTGATCCAATTCAAAAACTACCACAAATGACAAAATGGATGTTATTAAAGACAAAATTTGTGTAAAATATGACATAGAAAATATTGAGACAAAAGGAGAAACTGCTGGTTATCAGCAGTTTCTTCTTTTGTTTCAATGTTTTCCCAAGCATTTTCTATTAGGAACGTCAAAACCCAGTCTTGTTCGGGAAAGAGTTAACCCTCTCCAAAATGACACAATTTTAGGGCCATCCAACTACAAAGGTGTTGCAAACAACAAAGTGTTTGGTACCAATAGCAGATTATTTGTATGACAAAGCATAGAAAATACTGAGGCATAAGATGAAAATGCTGATCATCAGCATTTTCTTCTTTTGCCTCAATGTTTTCCAAAACCTATGTTGTAAGGGACGTCAACACCATGGCTTGTTTGGGAAAAGATGAATCTAAGCAACATATGGTAGCCATCTCCAAGCAATAATATTGTCACAATTTTCTTATCATTATTACACAGACATGCAGGCTAATCCTTGCTTCTTGCAATAGTCATGAAGATAATTCATAAAGATAATTCATTAGATTATCTCAAATTGTAAATATTTCTTTTAGGGTCGCCATGATTTCCCTGACAAGGACACACTAACAGTTTTACATGGTAGCCATCTCCAGACATAAAATATTGCAACAATTTTCTTATCTTTATCACACAGACATGCTGGCTAATCCTTGCTTCTTGCAAATAGTCATAAAGATAATTCATAAAGATAATTCATTATGTAATCTCGAATTGTAACACACTAACAGTTAAATTATCAATTGTCTCCTAGATCCATTATGGTAGCCATCTCTAGGCATAAAATATTGCAACAATTTTCTTATCTTTATCACACAGACATGCTGGCTAATCCTTGCTTCTTGCAAATAGTCAGAAAGATAATTCATCAAGATAATTCATTTGATAATCCTCAAATTGTAAATATTTCTTTTAGGGTCAACATGATGTCCCTGACAAAGGACACACTAACAGTTTTGGATGGTCTCCTAGATCTATATGGCAGCCATCTCCAGGAATAAAATATTGCAACAATTTTCTTATCATTATCACTTAGACAGACTGGGGCTAATCCTTACCTGTTGATAATAGTATCATAAAGATAATTTGTTTGATATAATCTTGATTTGCAAATTTTATTCAGGACTTAAGGGTCACCCAGAAATCCCCTGAATAAGGACAATCATATGTAACAGTAGATAAAGCTGCACATTGCTCGCAGTCAGCAATCTCGGCATTGCTAAAATTAATGCTACAGTAGTAACAGTAGCTCTGATAAAAATATGTTATTGTCGCCAAGATCTCCTGCTCTTCAGATAAAGAAATGAACTTCCCATTGATTTGATAATTTCCTAAAATTTCTTTAACTAATCTTAAAAGAACCGATAAAGGAATTTTGTACTTTTAAGGTTTACGAACTGAGAATGAAATGCAGAGCCAGAGATGAAATTTGAAAAGTGCCAGTAATTCCTAATCTGTGTTACATTTCCCTTCCAAATACAAATATAAGCATTTTGTATGGATTGGAATTTTGAATTAATGCATACTTATGGAAATATTTGACCAAAATGTTACCTCCCTTGCATATGAAAATAGAGTAAAACAATATTTGTAAATTATTATCTTCTTGTAGCATAATCTTGAAATCCGGCCTGGTGAATCAACTTGTGTGAAGTGTATTTACATGTGTGTGAAATTTGATGCATTTCGTGTGGCTAGAAAGTGGTGTTTTCATTCTCAGTTCGTAAACCTTAAGTGAACTTTTTCACAAGCAACAAATCCATAAAGGGAGGTAATAAAATATTAATTTTTGTTATTATGGCACATGTTTGCTGACAGGCAATACATCATTTGCAGTCATAATGCAGTCATAATGAAAATGTGCCATGCTTCAACATTGATACAAACTTCATGACATCAAAGTGCCTGGTATTGAGTTTCATAAAGCATTTTTAAATTTCTGCATCATAAACAAAGACAATAAAGGGAGATAATAAAATATTTGTTGCTGTCACAATGCAAGTGTGTCATTCTTCAACACTGATGCACACTTTATGACATCATATGTGATGCTGTATTGCATAATGTGTAACTACTGCAATAAATTAGCCCTGATAGCATCGTTTTCATGGACCCTTTATCAAATCAGCAATCACTTAGATGTCCCTAACAGAAATTACTTTAGAAAACATTTAGGCAAAAGAACATAATGATGAAAGAGTAAACTCATTGTTCAATGCTTTACATTTAAATGGCCATTTAGTTGCCACTTTTTTGAATGACAAAATTTGGGCAGATCAAAATAAAGAATCGCAAATTTCATATACCAGTATCATAATGGATAAAATTTTCATATTATAGCATATTCTTATTTTAAGTTGACAAATTTGTCTAAATTAGCATTAAACGTCATACCCAGGGGAAGAAATAATTTGTTTACACAGCTTTCAACTTCAGTGATTGAATGAGGTATTATGCCTCTTTCAAGAGCAATGGTCATATTGCAATGGCTGGAGCATCTAACCATGGATTCCTTGTCTCACAAATACTACAACATCCTAAAATTCCAAGCTTCCAGTTACTTGGCCGCATAGGTTTCCAACTATTGATGGGAAACAATTTTGTCAGAAAAGATGTTTGCCAAGGCTGAGGATTGAACCAGAGAACTCATAAGTATGAGCGTGATGCACTAGCAATTGTGCTATGGCCATGGTAGATTTTAATTCAAATCAGTATAAAAATTTTGTATGTTCTTAGTTAATATCTAGCTAGGATCTCTTTAAACCTTTTCCAGAAAAATATATGGTTTTTAGAGACCCTGCTAGAAAATATGTCTGAAACTTGAGGAAAAAGAAAGTAATGCTGATAAACAACATTGAGTTTCATTCCTTTCTATCAACACTTTCTCAATCTTGTTAAATATAAGCATCTACTGAGATTTTTTTTCTTCTCATTTTTGTTCATTTGAATTCATTTTAGTGTTCATTTTGTTATCGAAAATGTTTTATTTAAATTAAATAGAAACCCATCTAATACATTTACCAATGAATATCATAAGTGATAAGGCAATCAACAAATTACCAAAAATAAAATAAATACTGAATAAAATAAAGATAAAATGTACTAACTGTGCTACACTGTGTCTTCAGACTCTCCCTTCTATTTCCTATCCTTTCTCTCATGATTGACTAAACACCAATCGACAGATCGCTCCGCCCAACATAGAATTTAAGACAAACAATGGGGATGTGATCGTACACAGGGACCGATTTACTCATGTTAATCGTGATGTAAATTCGGACAAACAAAATAGTATTTCGTAGGTATTGTTATAAAATCTCGTAACTACGGCTTGATTCAAGCCGTAGTTACGAGATTTTATAACAACACCGACGGTTTATCAAAACATAACGGTAAACCTAGTCTATTGTTAGCACAAAATTCTTTGCCATTGCCATGTCGATTGTTTTGATAGTTAGTCGATAAATCGATACAATAACACGTGCAACGAAGAACAATTGGGCCATGACAGTTTTCTGATCGTCCATTGGCTAATTGATGTTTTTGATTGACAGTCGGCGTTTGGTCAATTGCATTATAAGATTTAACACCAAAATATCAAAATAATAATTATCACATCAAGGTTTCCAATAGATGTACCTGTCCTGTAATTTACCACTACGGCTTCAAAATATTCTGCCGAGAACCCTGCATCATAAGTGAAAAGATAATTGATGTTTAATTAAACAAAAATAGATAAAATAAATAAAAAAAAAGATCAAATGTACTAACTGTGCTGCACTGTGTCTTCAGACTCTCTCTTCTATTACCAATCCTTTCTCTCATGATTGCATTATAAGATTTAACCCTTTCCCAAACGCAAACGTTTTATGGTAATCCACTTCAAAAACTGCCACCGATGACAAAATGGGTGTTATTAAAGAAAGAATTTGTGTTAAATATGGCATAGAAAATATTGAGACAAAAGGAGAAACTGCTGGTTATCAGCAGTTTCTTCTTTTGTTTCAATGTTTTCCCAAGCCGATTCTATTAGGGACGTCAAAACCAGGTCTTGTTCGGGAAAGGGTTAAACAAAAATAGATAAATAAATAGATAATAAAAAGATAAAAGTTACTAACTGTGCTGCACTGTGTCTTCAGACTTTCTCTTCTATTTCCAATCCTTTCTCTCATGATTGCATTATAAGATTTAACACCAAAATATCAAAATTATAATTATCACAATTTGATATTATATTATTATATTTCTATATTGTTTACTACCACTACCACTAGTGAGTGACTACTGGTCCGCCTAACTAACCGACGACCGTCCCGGCTGTCAGCTCACTACAGACTGAACTACCTAAACTAGTGACTGTCGTCTAAAGGTAACTTTACCTATCTAATGGCCTTCTGAATTACCTGCCCAAATAACCCTTTACACTTAACGATGATTATCTTATCAAGGTGCTATCTTTTTATTCTTTGAATAAACTCTGCATGATGTGGCAATTTTTTCGGAAATTGTAATTACAGCTAGTATGTAAAACTGCTAACAATTATCTAGTAATGACACCATTTTTTTTTTTTTAGTGAGTTTGAAACTTTTTGGGTTTTCAATGAAATAGATTCAAGTAATTTTTGTAGGTCCAAAAGGGAAAGTCTCAACAAGGGACACAATTTTCAAAATTTTGTTGTCAGTACACATATTGATTACTTCCCTTGCAGAATTAATGAGTATCAAGAAAAGAAAGTTTTTGATTAATTCTAAATTCCCACATTAACTTGCCTACCAAAAAACTCTTCTTTTTCCTAATATCATTTTATTAAAGTTTTCCTTTTTTACTTAGTGAAAGTTGTCAAGACCCGATTTTGTATGGGAAAAGATGAAGCTAATAGGATTGTTTACCAACTAAGCTATGCAAATGCAACCTATTTACTCTTTTCATTTTGTAGTTTGGGAGTGTCCATAACAAACCACAGAAATATTGGGATAAACAAGAGGACCATGATGGTCCTTAATCGCTCACCTGCACCTAGATAGAATGAAACTCACAATGTTGTCAACTTCAAGAGCACATAATTTAAGATTCAATATTATGATCCAGCTGAAAACTGCTTTCATAATCTTGAATGATCAATGTTTGTAGCTTTTACAGTAAAAACAAAGTGGGAGAAAACAACAATTCTGTCAAAGTCAAGGGCACATAACTCTGTTCTGATACAGATATTCTCATTGACATTATGTCCAAGTTTTTTTTGATTGGTTAATATTTATTGCTGTTTGAGAGAAAACAAAGTCAAAAACGACAATTTTGTCACCATCAAGGGCAAACAACTCTGGTTTTTTTAGTCTGATCAATCTGACAAATTAAAACATTTAAGATCTTAAGGTCACCAACATTGCAACCAAATTTTATCTCGATTGATTCATATTTGTGTTTGTTAGAGTGAAAATAAAGTCGAAAACAGTAATTTTGTGAAATTCAAGGGCCAATAACTCTTGTTTTTCTGTTCAAATCAAGCTGAAAATTGAACTCATCAAGGATCTTATGGTCCCCAACATTGTGGCCAAGTTATGTCTTGATTGGGTCAAGCTGCAGTGTAAACAAAGTCGGAAACAGCAATTTTGTCAAATTCAAGGGCACATAACTCAGACTTCCTGCTCCTATCACACTGAAAATCAAACTCATCCAAGATCTTATAGTTACCAACATTGTGGCAAAGTTTTGTCTTGATTGGTCAATATTTGTAGATGCTAGAGTTGTAACAAAGTCAAAACTAGCCATTTTTGACGTTCAAGGGCACATAACTCCGGACTTCCTAGTCCGATCTGACTGAAAATCAAACTCATTCGAGAACTTAAGGTTACTAACTTTATGGCTAAGTTTTGTCTTCATTGGTCAATATTTGTAGATGCTAGAGTGGTAACAAAGTCAAAACTAACAATTTTGTCAAATTCAAGGGCACATAACTCCAGACTTCCTGCTCCTATCACACTGAAAATGAAACTCATCCAAGATCTTATAGTTAACAACATTGTGGCAAAGTTTTGTCTTGATTGGTCAATATTTGTAGATGCTAGAGTGGTAACAAAGTCAAAACTAGCCATTTTTGACGTTCAAGGGCATATAACTCCGGACTTCCTGGTCCGATCTGACTGAAAATCAATCTCATCCAAGAACTTATGGTCATACATGTTTTGACTAAGTTTGGTCAAGATTGGTCAATATTTGTAGATGCTATAGTGGTAACAAAGTCTAAACTAGCTATTTTTGATATTCAAGGGCACATAACTCCGGACTTCCAGGTCCGATCTGACCCAAAATCGAACTCGTCCGAGAACTTATGGTCATACATGTTTTGACCAAGTTTGGTCAAGATTGGCCAATATTTGTGGATGCTAGAGTGGTAACAATAAATTGTGGACAGACGGACAGACGGACAGACGGACAGACGGACGGACAGACGGACGGACGACGGACAAAAAGCGACCACAATAGCTCACCTTGAGCACTTCGTGCTCAGGTGAGCTAATAATCAACTGTGCTTGGAATGCAATCTATTTAGAGAAAGTCAATTGAAAAATTATTTGAAAGAAAGGCTGGACTTTTTATGAAGCTGATTCTCAGTTTCTCCCCTTACTTGTAACTTGGTCAATGGGCGGTGCAAGAAACTATTTATATGCAATTACAGTAGTTTTGCTCTAAGCCCACCAAATGACCAACTTTTTGACGTTGTGGAAAGTGCAAGTAAGCTGGGCAGTATAAAGTGCATGGTAATGTTAAGGCAGTACCTTACAATAGTGCTTCAAAGACAATTAGTTTGATTAGCAACCTGAGGAGGTTCCGAGTGTAATCTTCAGTAGCGAAGGTGATTCTTACACTTTTTATTGGCCCATGCAATCGGTTCGAAAAGTGTAGTATCCAGGACACAAAAGTGAGAGGATTAAATATAATTTTGTATAAACTTGCTCCCCAATATATCGAAAATAAATGCATTCAAGAGAGATATTGTGGGTGTAGGAGGTTGGTTGTCCTTCAATTAACCGTAACTTGATACAGACACCCATAGACACCCACATTTCAATGACCACCAGATATCTTTGAATTTGACAGAGTCCTATCAGTAACAACCTATCAAGACTACACAGAAGTTACTTGGCTATAGCATTATAATTTCTAAATATGAGTACATTGTGGGTGAGGGTGGATGGCTGTCCTTCAATTAATCGTAACTTGATACAGACATCTATAGACACTCATGTTTATTGAACATTCTGATATCTTTGAATTCGACTTAGTCCCATCAGTAACAACTTATCAAGACTACACAGAAGCTACCTGGCTATTGCATTATAACTTCTTACTAATTTTGCCTATGCTTATATCGAGACTTTAAAGGGAGCCGGTTGTCCTTCAATTAACCGTAACTTGATACCAATGAGGCGATGACCATAAATGCTCACATTTCAAAGATCACCTGATATCTTTGACTGCATGAGTCTCATCAGTAAACAACTCAGCTAGACACAACAGGGCTTAACCTTTTCCCAAACAAGACCTGGTTTTGACGTCCCTGATAGAAAAGGCTCGGGAAAACATTGAAACAAAAGAAGAAACTGCTGATAACCAGCAGTTTCTCCTTTTGTCTCAATATTTTCTGTGCCATATTTTACACAAATCTTATCTTTGATAACATCTATTTTGTGGTTTGTGGCAGTTTTTGTAACTTTTTGAAGTGAATCACCCTGAAATTTTATCGTTGGGAAAGGGTTAATTGCATTCAGCTTGCACTCTTACCATGACCAGTGACTTCACCAATAGAGAAGACTTTGGAGAACATTGATAGAAAAGAAGAAAATGTTAATGACCAGCATTTTCTTCTTTTTTCTCAATGTTATCCATGGTATGATCCTGCTTTTGGTTAACATTGATTTTATTCACTGCATCATCTTGGAATAGGGAACGATTTTATCCAGTTAACCGTGACCTAATTTCAGACAAACAAATGGTATTTCATGGGTGTTTCAAGCCATAGTTATGAGATTTTGTAACAACACCGACAGTTTATCAAAACATAACGGTAAACAAAGTCTATTTTTAGCACATAATTCATTGCTATTGGTCAGGACAATTACCATGTATGACTTTTCAAAATGCAAAAAATCATTTCTTCTTCATCAAAACCCTATGATGTGGATAAAATATGTCACATTGTGACAATTTAAATGAGCAACCACAATCTAGGGCATGGATTTGAATGCCTGTACCGTCTATCATCTTGCATAAGATTTATATGAAGAAAATCATGAAATAAACCCATTCAAGGATGAAGTTAATCATTTCTTTGTAAACATGCAAAATGCATGCCTGCAACCTTGACTTTCAAAATAACAATTTTCGCGGTATCACTGTACTAAAATTAATGTAATATACACCAGACATGAAACCTTAGCCCATTACCAGATGACAAAATTTTAGACTGGTCTAAAATCAAAGATATTACAGACGACAATCTCAAATGGATGAAAATTTACATTTTCCGTCTATTGTAGTAGAAAACATTGTGGGAAATGAAGAAATTGCTTGTCACAAGCAATTTCTTCATTTTCCATTATGTTTGCACAAGCCATTACCTAGAATGTATAGGAGCGTCAAAAGGCGTCACTGTGTGGGAATGGGTTAAAATTTTCAAAACTAACCTTGCCGTTGGTTAAGGTGCCCGGCCTTGTAAATGTAGAAAAGACTTGGGAAAATAACCTGCAGCGGATCTAGGATTTCTGTGAGGGGGGTTCAAATCTACAAATAGGGGGGTTGGTTTTCCCATTTTTACACAATTTTGACTGAATTTCTGCATGAAAATGAAATGATCAGGCTACAGAGGGGGTTTGGTTAAAACAGTTTGAACCTACTGAACCCCATCTGGATCCTCCACTGATAACAAATGCATTTTTAAACTTTTTCTTCTGTTTCTTCAATATTTTCTGACCCTCTCTCCTTAAGGGACATCAACTTTGTCAAGTCCAAGTTTTGTTCTAGGGAAATGGTCAAGGACATCATTGTTTTACTTTTCTTATGCTTATGATATTTTGCCCATATTTGGCTGTTGGTGATCCTTATCCTTATTATCTTAACTATAATTAACCAAACTGCAGTTTAAAACTTGATGAATCACAACATATTTGTGGTTGATTATTTGTGTAGGAGGACAAACAAACTGTTCAAAATCACTGCTTTTGAAATTTCTTCCAAAAAACTCGTAACTACAGTCAAGGACAGGCTGTAGTAACAAGGTTTTCGAAGACTGACAAAATGTCAATACCCCAGACTGATTGATTATTTTAACAACATAGAACTATTACAATGCATACCCACAACTGCCCCTTTCTTAAACAAAAAATGTTTAGACTTGTCCAAATTTAAAGACATCGCAGACATAATTTTAATGTTTACCAAAATCTTTATCTTGATGTTGAGGAGTATCAAAAAGTATCCTGTGGAAATTTGACAAAATGGCCTGTTTTGACTTCCATGTAATAAACCAGTATTTTTTTTACAAGTGATGTGCAAGTATTAAATAATCATTATATTTCAATGATATATTTTGTTACAATACTAAGAAATTTATAATGCACAAACCTTGCTCTTAGTTATTTTCCTTGCTAAAAAATCCAGATTTCTACTGCAGGAGCTACCGTGAACAAGAACCAGATTGAAGGCCACACAAACAGCCCATGAAATGACCCAGGTAAAAATTACTGGCCAAATGTTTACTACCTAAACTCCGCTTAATTTGAGATTCCGATTTAAAATAGCCATGACCCTTTCCCTAGTCACGAAGAAGAGAGCCATGTGATAATAGCAATGAATTTTGTGCTTGAAATAGACTGGGTTTACTTAGTGTACTGTTATGTTTGATAAACCGTCAGTGTTGTCACAATATCTCGTAACTACGGCTTGAATCAAGCCGTAGTTACGAGATTTTAAAATAACACCCACGAAATACTATCAAATTTGTTTGTCCGAAATTATGTCACTGTTTACTTGATAAAATCATTTCCTATAGTCATTCTACTGTGCACATTAATATAGCTTGCTTAGCCCTCAGAATGAGCATCAATTCATAATACAGTGCTCATGCAAGATAGCATGTGGAAATAGCTGCTACCACATACATGTGGTTAGTGAGAAAACAATTTGTAATGTAACCTTCATGCTTTACCAATGTTCAAGTTTACAGAAAAACATCTTCTAAACTTCTTGACGAAAAGGAATGTGAAGCTGATATAACTGCTTTTTCATCGAGGAAAATGCTATCAAAAAATTAAAATCTTACCATTCCTTATGTTATAGTTCATAAACTATGGCTTTTTGTGAATGACTCTTGACATACATTTATTTGTAAATTGATGATAATGTATGATAATCACTGTTTTATCTATCAACTTCATGTATCATATTTTCCAGTCTCTCAATATTCAACATTTTAGCACAGATTTCAATAACATCATTATGACTATTATGATACAAACCAGATTGAAGTCAAAGCTGAAAGACAGAATTATTGCCAGTTGGTAGCGCATCGGACTTTCACTCGTGAGGCCCCGGTTTCAATCCCTGGTAGGGGCAAATTCCCTCTCTCTTCAAGTAACATTAACCCCAATTATCCATCTGGGAAAGTGTCTAAGCAAGCCAAGTACCAAATCTAGAACACAAACACTTTAGATCTATCAATTCTTCAGAGCGGGATAAGGGTAGACGGTACTTAAAGAGAGAGACTTGCATGTTCATCTACCCATGACGATTGGCCGCGGCTTGACCCCTTTGTTATGGGTTCACAATACAATGTATGGGCTAACAGAGCTCTAGATACAGGTCAATTATGTCCCTTTAAAATGGAAAATTATCGCTTATCATTGATTAAATCCTATGTTGTGGGTACTCATTTGAATCGTCTCATCGAGACAATTCAAATGAGTACCCACAACATATGATTTGGATGACAAATAATGAATAAGAATGAAAATTTAACTATTGTCCAAATCTTTGACCAACTAGATAGATCAATAAATTATACAATTTAAATTTGATCAAGGTAATTATATAGTCCCAGTGTTCCTCATTATTTCACAGTCACAATGACACAAAAACCAGACTTTTGTGCACTTGGAAAAACGAGACTGTGAAATATGAGATTCGCACTTCCTGTCTAAAAACTGGCGCTCTTCGAATTTCAAATGCACTGATAGATTAGATAGATCCCATGTATGTCTGTCTTTACAATGATGTTTAGATAAATGAAATTACATTCAAGAATGTTTGTTTATTGGAGTTTTACACCGTTTTCAACTGCTATGGTCATACCACAGCAGCTTGAGCACCTAACAATGGATTTCTGTTGTTTCCCAAACCAGTCAAGGGCAGATCCAGGATTTTTTTCCAGGGATGGGGGTGGGGGTCCAGGGGGGGGGGGGGGTCAAATGATGGCTTTTGATAAGAAGTTGTATAGTCAAAATTCAATTTTCAGCCAATTCCAGGGGGGGGGGGGGAGTCATGACCCCCTGACCCCACCCCTAGATCCGCCCTTGCCAGTATTACCACAACACCATAACGGAGCCTCCAGCTACTCACCCACATAGGTTAACAATATCAAACTATTGGTGGGTGACATTTTGTCAGAGAGGATATTAGCTGCAGCTGGGGATCATACATGGGACCTCTCGAGTGAGAGGTAGATGCTCTACCAACTGCGTTAAGGGTGTGGCCCATTCAAGAATGTAAGTTACATCACTGAGTTTGAATCATTCCCGATTATATTGGGGTAATTTATTGGTAGTCTAGGTTGCAGTGGGATCATTTTTTCCTCTGTCAAAAATATCAACATGGTCAATAGCAGGTATACTCCGCAAATATTGGCCTGAACCTGTTAAATATGTAATGAGTAACTGTGATGCGAAATAATCACTCTTCGACGTATATTGGCACAAGGAGCACATGCAGAATACAAAGTCCCAAAGCTTATGGAAACTATCGACTCTGCTCGCCAGTGAGGAGTGCCAGCGAGTATTGATTATTCCGTATTAAACAGGTTCAGGTCAATATTTACAGAGTATATCACAATTTAACGGGTATGATCCTGTGATGTGCTATCTTATTGATCAAATTGTGTACGGTATTGACACCTGGACCAATTCTAATTTAGTAATTACAGTCAAAACTGTGTTAGCGGCCACCTGTGTATAGCAGCCAAACTGTCGTATGCAGCCAGTCCAGGTCCTCCCATTCAATTTTACTATTTAAAGTAACTGTGAATAGCAATATACTGTCTAATGTGGTCAGTGGCCACCTTTAATTGTCCCAATTGCTCTTTACCTCTATCCCGTTAAGCAGCCATGCACAACTGATTGGTGGTTGGCAATGTGTGAAATATTGATAACACATCTGGCAATTTGCCTAATCATGTGCATAAACCATGAAAAGGTGTGATAAACAGTTAAATGTCATGTAAAAGTGTACCCTTTTTCCTTTACAATACTTGCTTTTTCTTCATATTAATAGGGCCAGTCATACAAGTAGACATTTACATTTAGCCTTCAGAATATTTTTTTCTGTGTTAGGCAACCAACTGTCGTATGCAGTCAATTTTGGTGTGTCCCTTGGCTGGCTGCATACGACAGTTTCGACTGTAAATGGAATAAATTAAGTCCCAAAATTTAGTTTTTACACAAGATTAGAATTAAATTGGACCTTAACACAAGATTAAAAGTAGATTGGATTTTTATCAAGTATGACCTGCATCAACTCTTGCCTAAAAAGAGCCTTGCTTTTTTGTCTCAAACAGAGGCTTTGAAAGTATTGATGAAAAAGAAGAAAATGCTGGTGATCAGCATTTTCTCCATATTTCCTCAATGCTTTCAATGCTATAAGTTCAATCATCATGCTTTTTGCAACATTAACTCAGTCAATACCTTTCCGATCAAAGACTTATCTAAAATTCAGTCATTGGGAAGACTCAAAATTAGATGTATGAGTACTTCAGAACAAGTCATACTGATCCTGAATTTTGAAGGCATCATAGAATAAGATCAGACTACACATAGGTGCAGTCTGACCTTAGTCAATACTGCCCACTTGTGCATAACATTAATGCATTGCGATATATAGCAGAAGAATAGTAAAATGGATCATTTACCAGGGGCGGATCCAGGATTTTCGGTTAGGGGGGGGCGTAACATCATTACGTTGGATACGTCCGAAAACGCCGTACATACAGATTATCAAAGCTATACTTACATCAGCTTTAAACGTAAACTATGATTATGTTGTATTTCTGTTCTCATAACATTTTAAAAGACAAACTATTCTAAAGTGACATTTCACATTTATTTCATTTTTTAAAAGTATGTCTTGATGCAAAAATTGTTTATTTTAATGCGTAGAAATGCTATCAATTTGAAGTTGTTATTTATAAGCGAAAAATGCGCCTTTAAAGTTGAGACAGAAATGACAAATTCTATATAAATCTGAACTGTTTTCCACAACAATTTGTCTAATTTTAGCACAATAATATATATTTCTCATTAACGGTTCAATATTTTGACTTGAAATTTTCAGAATTTCCATAAGAAAAGATGCTCTTTCAGATAGAATAAAAGTAAAATTTATGTAAAAATGATTGTGAAATGTCACTTTAATAAAGGAATGATAGTATAATTCCAAGGATATACACGTAGATATAAACTTGTGATCAAATTACAAGAGGACCATGATGGTCCTATATCGCTCACCTGAACCAAAATGATATAAGCAACACCTTTCTTCAATTCAAAAAATATTTATGACTTTTAGACTGAAAACGAACTTATGGGCAATAACATTGTGAAAATCGAACTCATCCAAGATTTCATCTTGCCCAACATTGTGCCCAAGATTTGTCTTGTTTGATAAATAATTGTAGATTCTGGAGTATAAACAAGGACGAAAACAGCCGAAAACAGCAGTTTTGTCAAATTCAAGGGCACATTACTCTTGACTTCCTAGTCAGATCAGGCTGAAAATCAAACTCAACTGAGATCTTATGATATCCAACATTGTGTCCAAGATTTGTCTTGATTGGTCAATAATTATAGATTCTAGAGTGTAAACAAGGTCTAAAGCAGTTGAAAACGGCAATTTGATCAAATTCAAGGGCACATAACTCTCCACTTTTTGTCAGATTGGACTGAAAATCAAACTTATCAAAGATCTTATGGTCTCAAACATTGTGTTCAAGTTTTGTCTTAATTGATAAATAATAGTAGATTATAGAGTGTAAACAATGTCAAAAACAGCCGAAATCGGCAATTTTATCAAATTCAAGGGCACAAAACTCTCATCTTTCTGGTCAGATCAGACTGAAAATCAAACTCATCTGAGATCTTATGGTCTCCAACCTTGTGTCCAAGATTTGTCTTGATTGGTCATAAATTGTAGATTCTAGAGTGTAAATAAGGTCGAAAACAGTCAAAAACAGCAATTTTGTCAAATTCAAGGGCTCATAACTCTCAACTTTCTGGTGATCAGATAAGACTGAAAATCAAACTCATTTCAGATCTTATGATCTCCAATATTGTGTCCAAGTTTTGGATTGATTGATCAATAATTGTAGATTCTAGAGTGTAAACATCGTCGAAAACAGCCAAAAATGACAATTTTGTCAAATTCAAGGGCAAGTAACTTTAGACTTTCTGATCAGATCAGACTGAAAATTACACTCATCCGAGATCTCATAGTCCCAAACATTGTGTCAGAGTTTTGTCTTGTTTGATGAATAATTGTAGATTCTAGAGTGTAAACAAGGTCAAAAACAGCCGAAAATGGCAATTTTGTCAAATTCAAGGGCACATAACTCTCGTCTTTCCAGTCAGATCAGACTGAAAATCGAACTCATTCGAGATCTTATGGTCTGCAATGTTATGTCCAAGATTTGTCTTGATTGATCAATAATTGTAGATGCTAGAGTGTAAACAATGTCAAAAGCATTTTTCGCATTCAAGGGCAGATAACTCCTGCATTTCTAGTTCGATCTGACCCATAATCGAACTCATCCGAGATCTTATGGCCATACATGTTTTGACCAAGTTTGGTCAAGATTGGCTTATATTTGTAGATGCTAGAGTGTAAACACGAAATTGTGGACAGACGGACGGACGGACAGACGGACAACGGACAAAAAGTGACCACAATAGCTCACCTTGAGCACTTCGTGCTCAGGTGAGCTAAAAATCACAACGTTTTTCAAATAAATATTTTATGATGTACGTAGCCATTAGTATTTTTAGCGCACTTATGAACTGTAAAGTGTAATGTTCGTATGTTAATCTTAGTGGTGTGTATTAAAATATCAAGAGTTATCTATCTTTATGCTCTCTAAAAAGGAGATTATAAATGTGCCATAGTTCACTTCCGGTGAAAGCGAAAGTAGACATTTTTTCATGCATCCTGTTACAACTCGGCTTTAGCGAGACATGGCTATAACGAGGCATTGAGCGATGTCCCGG